>VZRN01004996.1:308917-397570 GCA_013397935.1 Dasyornis broadbenti | reverse complement strand
AAAAAAAAAAAATCTTTTGAGCTATGTAGACTTAAAACCAGCAAAACTGCTTAAAAAATATAGTAGAAGACTTAACCTTTTGACTTCTGGCAAATGTCCCAAAACTTACTGAAAATGTTCAAGGTGATTCAGTGAAATAAGTTCAAAGAAATAATGTCTCATCTGCTTGAAACAGCCCTCTAATTTGAAAGGCTTTCTCTGTGCATATCTATATTCCTTCTCTTTCATCCTGTGATGTTCCGTTCTTTCTCTCAAACTCAGTTATTTCTCCCATCTTTCCCTACTTTCAGTGCTGCAATTCCTGATGGCCCCGTTAGATCACTTGTTTCATTCCAAGCTGAGTCAATCCTTTCTCGGCTGCAAGTCCCACCAGTGAACAGAGAAATTCTGCTTGCAGAAATGCTGTGTCAGCAGAGGCTGAGCCTACTATGGGTACCTTGGAAATCATGGAAGAATATATGGAAAAGATGAAAGTAAATCACTGGCAACACCACACACAAAACCTGGCCATTTTTATACCAATTGTGGCTACTGATTTGTATATTAAATATTCTGTGCAAACTGTGCAAAAATGAAACATTGAGAAATTCCTTGAAGATTTTCAGAAGTGATTTTTGATCAAGAATCTGTCATTTAAAAAAAAAAAAGTAAGCAGTTCTATTGAATATTAGACCTTATATTTCCTAACAGTAATAAACTTACTTAGGCTATCACAATCACAAGTGGTATAAAAATCTGCTCAAAACCTCAAAAAATAATACAGAGGGAAATAATATTGTCATCTTTGTCCACTCTAATTATTAAAGGACCACAGTTATTGAACAGAAAGTAGTGTTCTATGATGTTTTTTTACCTAAAATTTGAACTGTCTGATGTTAGTAGCTACCTATATTGGGGTTTTTTGCTTTAAAAAAAAACCAAAACCAAAAAACAGTAACTAAAACCAAATAAAAACCCAACACCTTTGGCCCAGTACAAGAGCATAACAGCTTTTAACACTGAATTCAGTAGCTGGAATATGCTAAGGAAATAGAGCTCAAAAAAACGAGAGTACTCTGGTCTATGTACCTACAGAACCTATGAACATCAAGTGAAGAAACCACAGATTAACAAAGAGGTTATTTATCAATAATCAAATACTAATAATGTTGCTGATGATATTTCTTACAGACTCTGTCAGCTACAAAAGCACTGAATCAGTTATCAGAAGCTCTAAAATACACAAATAGATTAAGCTATAATGGCTTATGTTACCATTACTACAGCTTTCATTTGAAGGTGCTTCAAGCTGATCACCTCCACATAAAAGTGTCCTAGCATATAACCAATCCCTGCGGCCTTTGCTTTGATGGACAAAAGAGATTTTAAGTCCACCAGCAAAATAATGAAATAAAAACATCTGAAGGAAAAATATCTTAGGGGATACAGAATAATGAAAATCAAGACTTCTTGTGAAAGCAGAACGATCCAACTTTGTGGTTCAGGCGGATCCAGACCTGTTTTTCATTCCCCCCATCCATGGAGCACATCATGAACCCCCTTCAAGACATGCCGTGTAGGAAACATCTGCAGAGAACACGGGCATCCCTAGAAAAACAGCCACGGTTCTTTGCTGCGCACTGACTGCAAAGTGTTTCCAATTAGAATTACAGCTCATCAAGGCACTGCCAGCAGGCTTCTGGGTGGTTAAGCCTCCAATTTTAATTGAAGTGCCTTTAGCTGGTGATAAAATCTGTCTTTTTAAACAGGCAAACTGCATAGTTCCTGTAGCAAGTTAAATTCAAGTTGGGTTTGCATTCAGGATAATTACATGGAGTTGGATCTAATTGATTTAGTTGAAATGTGTATTTTATTCACCAAAGTGCTACAAAATGTAATTATGGTTTTTTCCATTTCCTATTTCTCTCCTCCTCTACTTTTTTTCTTGCCATCGTGTTGTTCCTTTCAGAATAATTAATTTCTAAGGAATAAGGCCTGAGAAGAATTTTCTGGTTGAAAATCAGGGCTCTTCAGTGTTTCCATATATATGGAAAATTAGTTTAAAGACTAAACTTAATTCCCATTATCCATTTTGTACTGCCAAAACCATCCAGCACTGTGTGAAATTTCGAGAAATATATTACACTAATTTATAAGATAGTAAGTAATACCAGCGATCATTGGAGTTTTTCAAGCTTCCTATGCAATAAACAAAGGAATAAGACAAAGAATATTTTTCCAAGACATTTACTAACTAAACCATGCTTTTAAAACAAGTCCTCTCCAAGAAAATCACAACAGACTTTAAAAGTATGGAATAATTTCATTATAATACATACATAAGTCATATATAAATAGAAGTATAAGATAATTTTGGTGGGGGAGTGAAAATAGAATCTAGGCATTCCTTAAACCTCATCATTATGAGAGAAATTATAAGTATTAATGCCATTCAGCTGGAGCCTAATATGCAGCTGATCAAATACATGGACATGTCATTATTTTTCCACGATGGTGAGAAAGCAATTATTGATCTTCAGTTGCAAAAGCAATATTCAGGGTGAAAAAAGGAGTTTTGAGACGTCCAGCAACAAAAGCTAACAAATGCAGCAAAAATCGTTCTCTAAAGTGTGCACATTATTAAAAACAATTATTCTCTAAAACTGTGTATGTTAGTAAAAACATTTTCAAAATCAGATTTTTCTACCCAAAATAATCAGCAGTCGAAAGTATGACAAATGTTCCATCTTCTAGCAAATAATTGTAATCTTTTCAGGACAGGGGAGTTTGGGGGAGGCACCCAGGCATCATTCTAAGAGCTCCTGCCAGAACACTGCACACGAGTCTGTTTTCTTAGAAACATAAGATCCTTTCCAAGTTTCTATCACAGGTGATATCAAATCTTCCACTTGGGAATATCCAGCCATAAGGATGGTCAATCTGCTTTTACAGCCCCTTTGTGCTGCTGGAGGAAGCCCACAGTCACATTGTCCATTGCAATGAGTAAGAACTGAGCACAGCAGAGCACGTTGCAAAGTTGGAATGCGATATAATCAATGACTGTAAAGCTTCTTTCTTGACTATATCCCTCACTTTGTTTTATGTTTGCCTTTGCCTAGCAGTTAAGACAGGTGTTAATGGAAAACCCATCAAAAAAAGCTACTATCCTATGAAAGAAAAAATTAATGCAATCCTGTGGAAAAGGAAGATTTACCAATCAATTTTTCAGGGAAAACTTCTCTGACACATAGCGACAAAGGAATGCAATTTAATTACTTGGCCCAATAGTTCAGATTTCTGTTCACTCTTAGTAAAAACCTTTCTTTATAACATTTATAAAACTTTATTATAAAATTGGATTTCATAACTCATAAGATCTTGAGGAACTGGCATCTATAAGCTTTAAAATCATTATAAAATTGAATGCATCTATTCTGATAAAATGTGTTTTTCTTCTAATTTCTCTGAAAACTTTAACCATATTATTTCTTTCCTTGTACAGGTGAGATTGTCTTTGGCAATCGTTTAAAAAGTTATTTTATTTTTTAAAAATCCTATAATTTTAATTATTTGATGTTATAAGTTCGTTGGAATTTACAAGCAAATTTTTTGTGCACAAATTAGATTTTTCACGTAGGCATCTAAACCTAGGTCGTACAAATATCTCCTCACAAGGAATTTTTGGAGAGTCTTCTTGCAAATCCTGTCTCCTGTGATAAGAAGTTTAATACAAAATTTTAAATTTTATATTCTAAAACACATCTTCTGAAAAAGGGAAGGCTTATCGTACTTCTAGATTTGAAAACTGCAAGTAAATTGCCAATGTAAACTTTACGTGTTAAACATAGCCTTCTTTGAAAAGAAGAAATGCTACATCATCTGCATCATATCCAAAATTATTTTTGAATTAGAAATACTAGGCAAGATCCTCACAGAGGTAAATTAAAAATTTTCCAGTTAAGTCAATGACTCTATGACTTTAAACCCTGCAATTAAAAACAAACCTGTTTCTTTTTTGGGCTGTTTTTCTGAAATGAGATTTCTGTATTGTACAAATGCTGGGATCCATTAACCACATTATTCTGAAAATTCCCTTCCCTTCAGTTCATCTCTGAGTTCTGTTAAGTAAGGCTGCACAAAACTGATTATCCAGAGGGGAATATACAGATATTTACCTCCAGAACCCATAGCTGAAATAACGTGTTCCTCTGTTATAACCAGAAATTTAAAATTCAGAGTCGTGGCTAGGCCATGCTCATCCATTACAGGCTTCCTGAAGTAATACACAGAAACAGCAAAAAAAATTCTGGGTAGAGACTATTCAAATGGGAAAAAAAACCCCAAAAAACCCCAAAATTAAAAAGTAAAAAGAAAAACAATTTTTAAAATATTAAATAAGGAATCAGGAAGAAAATTCTCTCTCCCCTTTCCCTACTGTGTGAAAATACATACTGAAGGAGAATATATCCAAAGGTAAGACTAAGCACTAGAATTTGGAAAACCAAGACATATGTTCCTTATAGTTGTGGATGTCTGGAAACACCTGTCTATAACTGTAGCCTATTTCCCAGATGCAGTTCAGCAGTCTTTATTTATTTAATAATTTTAGCACAATTGGCTACTCTTGTATTTCCTTCTTTGATTCTGAGGTTTCTCAGACTCATCTATTATCATGAGAAAACAGCTTTCAACATGTGACATGATATATCCTTACACTACAGACTGAAGATCCAGGACATACTGAGATGGCAAATTTCACCAACGGGGATAAACACACACAGATATCCAAACCACAAGTGAAATGGGGTAAGCTTATATATGAAATGGTGTCATTGGTTATACACATAAGGAATAAAACTTCCATGTAGTTTAATGCAGATTTTAACATAGGCTTGATAAAGCTTTTCCAAATACACAAAAGACTTGGCTGGAAGCTATGGTTCTTCAGCTTGCATTATTTAGTATCATTGAAGGAGACATAACTCAATAGTCTAGACATGTATTTTAATTTAAATAGTTTTGATCTCACTATTTGAGATTTTGGTTAAAGTTTTTAGGGTATATTAGGAAAAAAAATTAATCAAAAAGGAACAAATAAGAAGTTCTTAAAAGTCACTTTGATTCTGTGTTAGATCTCATTATTAAAAGTGTAAAAGAGAAATCATTTTCCACAGGAAAAAAAGCTAAATTCGATGCCCACAGTGTTCTATTACATAGGTAGCAGCAAGTGGACAATGATAAGTCTCTGATCTTTATATTATTTTAAGATAATTGAAGTTGATGGGGTTATTTTAATGCAACTGAGAGTGAGGCCTGGACTTTTGAAATGTCTATTTAAAAATCATGAGAGTAGTTTCAATAAGAGGAGTTTCTGTAATGACACATAATTTTGATTTCTACAGAATTGGAACCCCTTGACAGTCAAGAGATTTAGTGACATTTCCAGGCATAAAACTGTAAACATTGTATAGATGTGACAGGAGGAAATGTGGCTTCTCATTGTCTTGCAATCTTTTTAAAATGTGATTTTGAGACAGTTATGATCTAGAGACTTGTACTTGTTGCAGCATAGTTCTCCTGGACATAAACATTTATGCTAAGCTATGTAAAAGCATGCTACAGATTTCTGTACAGAAAATAGGAGTCACCAACACATATCAAACAACTTTCAAATAAAAGGATGTGTAAATATTAGAGTCAGTTACTGCCTGTTCTGAGGAGTAGGCAATGGAAACCCTGGCACACTCATAGGGGCATTCTTCATGTATTTTACTTACATCAGCTACCAAAAGTGGCTGAGGGAAAGACTCCTCCTGAAAGAAAATGTGAGTATATGACTTGTTGTCAGTGAAGTTAAATTATGAAGCTGCTTAAAATCTTTACTGAATCATAATCTTATAACTTTAATTTCCCTACTGTGTATTAATTGAATAATATCATTGTTCAGCGATTTTTTTCCAAAAAACTGTACATAATAGTGCTATCTAATGGCAAAGAATTAAATCTATCCTTTGCAAAATTTCTTCACAGAGTTTACTTTTCTTTATGGAATTAGAAGTATTTTAATGAAGAGAAGCAGTAGTGCACTTTCTCCTATGAGCAAGGCTTTCAAGAATAAAAGCATTATCAATAACAGCATGCTTTTTATATTGGGAAATAATTTTAATATCTTGATATATACTATTTTTGTATGTTTACTATATGGTACCGCGAGTTACGGCAGGATCTATAAGGAGTAACTTCCAGTTTTTAAAAAGTGTTAAACAAGAAAGACTACATGTAGCTGGTGTCTTTGGCACAAAATTCAATTCTCCCTTTCACTATCTTGATTACATGATTATTAATTCCAGCAATAACTAAATTTGGCATGGATGTAGCATGTATTTCTGTACTATTGTTGCTGTATGTATTCTTTAAGATATTTTTTCTTTCCTTTTGAGATGGAGCTCTGTAAAGCTTAGCTTATAAGGTTTGTAACACATTAGAAAGGCTTTACAATGTTGTCTCTGGCTCTAGATAGGAAATTTATAATATTTGCAAAGTAAAACCAGAAAGATGTGATAGAGCAATGGAAAGCAATGGTGTCACAGACCTGACAGCCTCGTCACAGCCACACTGATAACATCAGCCTGAGCCTTGCCCAACTTGTACCAGCTGTTACCCTACTGCCCTTCAGGATGAAAGTTTATTTATAAAAGAAATATATCTTAAGGATATATTTCTATATAAGGACACACATTTTACGTTAAGCATGTTCATACCTAGAGCTCAACTTCTCAATGTGTTAAACCAAGGCAGGGCTTGTGTCAGAAAAGACTGCCAGATTTGGTTAATAGCAGACACAATAGGTGTAATCCAAAGCCCAGTACAATAAGGAGGAGTGGCAGGGGAGGTTAATGGTCCCTTGCAGTTAGATCTCATTCCAGGAACAGTTCCACTGGAATCAGCTCATACTTTGTAAAGCACGTGCTTTTTGTTCTTACATAGTCATGGAGCACAAAGCCCAAATTATGAGTCTAAAAAATCAGAGATACTTACGAACTTTCAAAACAAAAACTCAGCGTATGTCTCAAAATGAGCTTACATACACAGTGATAAACGCAGGACCAAAGTTAAAATAGAGGCAGCAGTGTAAACACATAGAAAGGCGGTTGGCAGAATCTCCACTGGGTTTTTATTCATAGTATTTGACTCCTTTGGATACACTAGATTCATGCAAAATCTCAAATGTAAAGAAACAATCCATGCCATAACATGCCATGGCTTTTTCTCTTACTAAAATCACAAAAATTATTCATTTATCAGGTTTAAGCAGAAATAGAACTTTTCTTCAGAGTTCCAGCTACTCTGATTTAGTGTTTGATTCCATATTTATTTTTTAAAGATATGAAACCTTAACATATTGTCATGTTTAGTACATCTATATGTAAAAGAGATTCTTACTGTTACCTGGTTCATCTGGTTTAACTTTTATTACACTAAAGTCATTTTAGTAGTTTCATTAAAGTAGAACTACTGCTTTAAAGGTTATATTAAAACCTTTTTCTGATAATAAATGTAGCTTTCTCTGTAGAAAGAAGAGAGTGCTCTTAGTCCTAGGTACCAACAAGAAGTAAGGGAATTGTACCAACTCTTCCTGGTGTTTTTGTTACTTCTTTTATGATAATGATGCCTGAATAAACAGAGATTATTTCCTTTCCATTGCCCCTTCAGAGATTCTGTCGTTCAGCAACTTGCAGGAGTGGGCTCAGGAGGAAGATCCTACGGTATGAAAGGTTAAGAAATTCTTTTTTCTTTAAAAGAAAAACGACTGGTAGGATTCAAGGTGGTTTTATATTGATCATAACACTTGAAAGATTTGCTATAGCATATTAAAAGCTACAACTGCTATTAGGAAGACAGGAAACGCACTACTGCATTTCTGAAACACATATATCAAGGGAAAGTACAACAGAATACAACCACACGTACATATTTTAAAATATAAGTGTTGGGAAATAGTATTTGCTACTCTAATAATTTCATCTCTGTAACAGACACACGAAACAACAAGAATGCTTAGAGCCCCTGTGCCCAACAGAGTCCTTTGTTCAGAGTCTTTAAATATAAAATAATGATCATTATAGATTTTTGCCTTATCCTGACATATAAAATTCTCATGGAAAACACACCAGAGAGGCCTATAATGATAGCACAGAGAATGGACACTTTTCAAACCAAAAAGAAGGTACTGTTAAGAGCCAACATATTATCTTTTTTTTTTTTTTTAATTGCCATGTGGTGAATAGGGAGGCTGTGCCATGTATGTCTGCATCCCGCACAAGGTTGATGCAGCATTGAAAAGGCCCTTCAGACTTAATTAGTAATTTTTTAAATTATTGTAGTAAGCGTGTTCCAACTGATATCACAGCCTAAGAGCACCGAGTGCTGTAACGCATAAAACACACCTCTGAAGAGCACCTCTTTGGAGTCCAGAAGTTAGATGTGTGCTGTAACACTGCTGAAGGAGGTGATCACATCACTGTGGCTCTCCACTCTGCTTGTGTGAACTGGTCTGTACTGGTCTGTACTGGTCTGTAATCCCTGTACTGTCCCTTGCTCTTTTCTCTCTCCATGCCTCAGACCTGCCCTCGTTCCACAGCGGGATCCTCCTCGCACCCGGTGCACGCAGCTCTGCGGAGCTTCCATGCCACGACTGCCGGGCAGCTCAAGACTTCCTTCTCTTTCAATCATGTTTTTATTGCCACACCTCTCGCTTGGGTGTCGGTCTGTAAACAGCCAGAGCAATTGGGCAGACGTGGCCAGGGAGCAGGGTCAGTCTTATCACAGTGACAGTCTCTCATCTCCCCCAAGTCTTCCGCTCTCGCCCAACCTTGTGTTGGACTGTCCAGCTGATGGGAAGACCCGACAATTCAGAGGATGCCTCAATGAATTCAAGGAACTGGCCCCCCTCCTGGCCATTTCCCTGCCCTCTGAAAAGTCCCGAACCGCGCTCCATTCATCGGGACCCTCGTTTGTCCCCCAGTTTTTCCACTTTAATTACGGGGCAGGGCCTGCCCCTCATGAGGGACGAATCGCTCGCGGCGGGGCCGCCCCGCAANTGCGCGCTGGGCGGGGCGACCCCGCGGGCCGGAGCCTCGGAGCCGAGGCCGGGACGAGCTCGGGGTGGGGCAGGGCTGAGGGGCCGGGCTCGGGCTGAGCTTGTGAAATGAGCGGTGGAGGGTTTTGTGATGTAGTTCGTAGCGAGTTTGTGCTTAGGACCATTCACTTCACTTTTTCCAAACTCCGACAAGTTTTGAGTGGTTCGTGGTAAAGATGAACATGAGGATGGTGATTCACTGCGTTTTGTCTGAGGAAAAACTTTTCGTTCAGGTGTTCATGCGAACACCCTCCGTGCTTGCTCAGATCTTGTCCTTAAAGTGTTCCAGTCGTCAGTTCATGTCTTTCAGTGCGCTCTTCCTGACTTATTAGTTGTGTTTTGGAAGTCCCCGCCAGACTTACCCTGTTGCTCCCAAGTGCATAAATACAGCTCGTCTCCTAGGTGGGCACTGGTTTAATATTGTATCTGATTTTTAGCAGGAGCCTGGTCCAGTGAGGTATTTCATTCCCTTGGGAGCTGAAGGACCACTGCCCTGGGCTGTGACAGCGCAGGGAGTGCCATGGACACGGGCAGGCACGCAGCAGCTCTGCTGACCCAGTACTAAAAGTTTTATGGTTTCATGTCTCCTGTGTTGAAGTTTTCTTGGACAGAGAAACATATACTTGTATGTTAATATATGGTTGCACTAAAATTTCGATGACTCTGGTTTATTTCAAATGTGAGTTCGTTAGGTATACAGTGAAATAGACAGCAATTGCATTTATTTTTCAGGTGTTGGTTTTGGCATAGCAAAGCTGCAGGGCACAGATGGGCTGAGGGATTGGTTGTGGGTTGGAAGATTCATGCATCAAATAGTACTAAAATACTACTTTTCAGAGGAAGTGGCCTCCTTCCAAGTGACTGTACCTTTCGGTGTAATGCTTTTTTTTTTCCTTGGGAAAAAACCCTCACCTACTCTTGACGTGAGCCTTTTTTTTAAATGAAGCATTTGGGATGGGGTTTGGCTCTATCACAGTCAGCAAACGCAGCACAGGTCTGTGCCTTTGGGGCTGAAGGACTGATTGCAAGGCAGGTTGCTCAGGCAGACATTCTCTATTTACAAGATACTCAAGCACTTCCTTTTCTTAATGTGTTTTCTCTCTTTTCTGCCTGTTATAGGAAATAGTCTGGAATTTGTGTCTTATAAGTGCTCTCCATTGAGTCACGCATGATCTGGGCTTCTCTTTACAGTTTCTAGTGAACTGAACATATATGAATATATGTGGCTAAATTGTTTTGTATTGCTAAAGTTGACAGTAGGTATTATTCTCAAATTAATCTTTTTTTCAGTGTAATGAGACTGACCTCCTCTCTTTGCCTCTCAGGCACACCAAAGTTATTAACCAGGGGGAAATTATATCACTACCATGTGATTTCTTTAAAAATCATCCAGCCAAGGAAGTCAGTCTTCTTATGGTAATAAGAAGTGAGTGCATCATCTGATGTTCTTTTCATAAGCCTAATTTAACTGCTTGAGGGGAGATGGGCTGCTTTAAAAACAACTACTTTAATTAGCTGGTGCCATTAAATCGTTTGAATTTAAGTGTTTGGGGCGGGGGGAGCTTCATTGGTAATGAGATAAATTTTAGTTTGACCATATAAACATACCTTGCATGTGTTTAGGCTTTCTGGTTTTCGTATATTTAGTCAGTTTTCACCTACATAAACTGGATGAGATGAGCTACTGAAATGGAGTACAACTGTGCTGACAAGAAAAGAGCTGTGCCCATTTGTACCAGCTGAACATGTGTCCCCTGTGTGGTCAAACTTACATGTGATTTATTTTTAAGTAGAGGATGGGATGGCTTCTTGGTCAGATACATGACTCATTGTCAGGAAATGCAAGTTTTTATTTCTGCCCTGATCCTGACTTCTTGTGTAACCTAGAGCAATCACATAGGTCCTATACAGTTTGTCTGTAAATTGAGTATTATTAAGTTTAATTCAGTGATGCATAAAATGGGATAAATACTTAGATTAGTTGGTATGCAGTGTCAGTCAGGGTATGAAAATAAATATGTTTTATAGCTGTGAGGCAGTTCCTATGCCAGGTTAAGTTGAAATGGTTTCCATGAATCCCTGAAGATATCAGGGTAGGTTCATGCAAGCTGATGGTCTGATCCATATGCATTTCTTGGGAGGTCTTCTGTAGTGTAGCCTTTACAAAAATATGAGGGTTTGCATGTTGAAGATGCTGTAAAGGCTGGAAGGAATCTATCAATGTTACTTATTAATGCTCTCTATTAATAGAAGGAAAAAAGCTTGTGTTAAATTTTTCAAATTGGCAGTGCATTTAAAGCTGAAATAAATTTGATTCTGCTGGCTGCACAGGAGTGAAATAGGTCACCATCAGTACTGTGGTGGACTTTTTTCCTTCTTTGCTTTGACAACACTTTGCAAAGCTTGAGGAGAAAAATTATACACAGCTGTAGTATACTTACTTTAGTTAGGAAAAAAAAAAAAATCTATGTCTGTATAATCTAAAGGAAGGAAATAATAAAGCTGAGGAAACACCAAAATACCTGCAGGCTACTTGGCTTTGGTAAAATGACTTTACATTGAAAATATATACTGTATTTGACCAATAGAATGTAAAATACTATTTATTTACTCTGCGATGAGGGGTCACCCACTTATTTCTGTCTCATATTAAATGGCAAGGGACATGAACACTATCTCCAGGTTAATATTTCACTGTTCTCCAAGTCTTTTTGTCCTTGTCAAATATTACGCAGCTTCTGTGTATGGTTGGGCTTTTCTCACTAGATGTGGTTAGCAAAGAAAATTAGTTGTGGCCCACACCATGTAGACCTCTAAAAGAAAAGGCCTGAGGGTGAGATTTTATTTAATAACCCTTTACACCCCTGTATAGGAATCAAGTGCTTCATTACAGCCCGAAATGCCTTTGTGCAGCTGTGAAAGGCATTGGTCGGCGTGCAGAGGACAGCTCAGCTCACAGGGTGGCCAGCAGCAGCACATCTCTCTAGTCCTGGACTGGCAGGACTGGCTGGAGAGTCTGTACAGCACTTGGGCTCTGGGGCTGTGCTGTAATCACACTCTGGAGGTGTCTTTGCAGTCCTTGGGGTTTTGCCTGTCACACTTTTATCCAACTCAGAGTAACCAGCTGCTATTTCATAATCTGTATAAAAATGAATGGTTGTAGAGTATGGATGCCAATCAGCAGAACATTTCATGGTCAGCTTCAAGCTCTGTATGTACACGGCGCGCCTGTCTTCAACTTCCTAGTTTACTTACATCCTTTGCTAATTCTGTATGTTGGATTGGTCCATTTCTTTTCAGTCCCTCAGACCAACAAAGGGTGCGTGGATGACAGAGTAATGAAGTTCATTTGTTTCATAGAAACGTGTTGCCTGTTATCAATCCAGTCTACTGGTGCTGCAAATATCAGGATATTAGGAGTGAATAATGAAAAGGGCTGAATGCACTCCATTTTCATGTAGACTGGTGGATTGTGCAGACCTTGGGCACTGGCAGTCTTCAGCTTAGGATATCTGTGTTAGGATACACACAGAAAGATGTTGTCTCCAGACATCTTGTCTCTAGGCAGGTATCCACATTAAATAAGGAAAGAGCGGGAAAGAGAATAACGTGGAAACTACAAGTCTGTGCCAGGCAATAAAAGCATGTGAACTATGCTATTTGATACTTGGAGAGAATCCAATTTATTTTTCGCTCCTTGGACTGAAGGTGGTGAGAAATGGTGAGCCTGGTTCTGTTCCCCCACCACAAAGATTTAGATAAATATATCAACACAGCTTGACTCCAAGGGCAGGTTTTCTTTCCCTACCTGTGTTCTTTATGTTTAGGCTATTTGCAACTCTCTCTGACATTTTGCTAGGACATCTATGGCTCTTCTTTCATCAGTATATTTATTTTGTAATTACAGTGTTCTCCTTTTGCTGTTCTACATCCTCCAGAAAGATACGCAGTTGTGTTTTGCTAGGCCTTTTCCTATATGTTGGTTTTCTAGTGTCATAGAAGAATGTGGGTGAAAAGAAAACTGCTACTTTGTCCCTGTGCTTTCTCCTATATTGTGTCATTTTGTTCTGCCAGACAAAGTATCTTTGATTTAGTGGGGTTGAAGTATGAGTGCATAATGGATTATCTGTCACTGGACCAAATCAATCATGGTTAACAGTGTATTGACAGGGCATATAGCAACTATCCTTGACCTGAGGTTTAAAGTACCTTTTGTCAACATCCTGTGGTTCTTGCTCCTGCTTGGCATGAACTTTGAGGCAGAATATTCTTTATCAGCTCTTTTATTATAATACATGTACTAGTTTGGTCTCTGAGGTTTTTTTTTTTTTTTTTAAACTGATATAGGCCTCTCTTTTCATTTGTGGAGCACAGAAAAACCCAACCAGGCATGTCTCAGAGTCTTAAAAATAAAAGAGAGAGAATCTCTTTTGATTTAAATAGAAGCCAGCCTTTGAAAACTGAGATAACAGTGAGATTTTCATTGTAGTTAGGCTGCCATGTAATTCACCAGGCCAGGATGTTTTACATATTCATTTGTGTTATCTGGTAGTGTTATTGGAGGGAAAGTATGGAATTGTTTTTGTCCATTATGGCAATTTCTTTGCTCCTTACTCATTTTAAGCATTTACACTGAAGCATTTCTTTCACACAGACCCAGGCACTTCTAATAGGATCTTGTGATGTTATAGCCGGATGTTCCTGCTGTTTGCTGTATAAAATCAGTGCTGCACTAGTTTCTGCTGGACGAGTCTTACTCCTCCCCACTGAGGGTGTTTTGGTTTTTACTCTGTGCACCTGGTGTCAGGGCCAGACAGAATCATTCCACTGTGCTCTGATGGACAGGTGAGGGAGTGCTCTTGTTCCCAGTGATAATGCTGCTTGTCTGAATTCAGAAATCACAAGGGTGATTTGAGCATGTGAACATCCCTGCTGAACACACTAGTACTTAAGTTCAATGTGTGTTTAAATGCTGTACTAAACTAGGAGCTTATTTTGGATCCCCATGCATCTTTGCAAAGATGAAATGATGATGTGGAGGAAGTAAAGTAATTACTACCAAGTGAGAAATAAAAGACTTGGAGGAATATTATTGATGTACTTTGCTGCTACAGGAAAAATGTATTTGGTCAGCTTCCAGGCAAGCAGTGTCTTTGCTGTAGTTTGGCATGTGGTTTATGGACAAATGAAAATATATTTTGCCTATGAACAATGGTACTAAACCTTCTTTATCTTACTTATCAGAACATCCATATATTCACGCAAGAATGACCCAGCTTCCACCAGAATGGATTTTTCCTTCTTGTTCCCTATTTTGTTTTATGGAAATGGGAGGATGTAGCCTGGAGAAAAGGAGGGTGAGGGGAGACCTTATCATTCTCTACAACTGCCTGAAAGGAGGTGCTAATGATGTGGGGGTTGGTCTCTTCTCATAAGTGACAGGATGAGAGGAGATGGCCTCAAATTGAACCAGAGGAGGTCTGGATTGGGTAGTAGGAAAAATTGCTTCACAGAAAGGGATGGAGAACATTGAAATAGACTTCCTAGAGAAGTAGAGTCACCATCCCTGGAGGTGTTCAAAAATCATGTAGATATTATGAATCATAAATCACTTGAGGGCATGGTTTAATGGTGGTGGTACTGTGTTGATGGTTGCCCTTGATGATCTTAAAGGTCTTTTCCAACATGAATGATTCTGTGATTGTATCCAAATGCTTTCTTGCATTGTCTCCTAATCCAGACACCTGAATGCCTTCTGTTCGCATAATTAATCATATGTTAGTATCTTCTCTGCTCCTTATCTCCCAAATAAGGGTTTTTTTGAAGGGGAAGGCAAAATGTTTTCCTGTGTGGACCAACTTCTAAATACATGCTGTTGGCAAGGAGAAGGTGGTAGCTTGCTTTCTGTTTGGGTCAGGAGGTTTATGGTGAATCTTAGATCCTTCTGTATTTGTTGGTGGTTTTTTTTTTTTTTTTTTTTCTTGTTTGATCTATGCAGGAAGCTCGTGGCTCAAAGTGGGATCGTGGTGTTTATTGCAAGCTGACTGGGAGAAAATTGTGTTCCCAAATTGCTGAACAGTTTAATCCTCACCCCAAAGGCACAGCCAGGCACTGGAGGGTTGATCTGCACCGTTTGTGCTGCTCCTGTTGGTAGTCATGTTCCTGCTCTGTTCACTATCAGAAGGTGACACCGTGTGCAGTTACCTGCGTGCCATGTGGGATGTTGAACTGGAAGTGGTGGCGTGCCTGTCTGCTGAGTGACCAGATCATGGTTTGCATCTGGAGCCCCATGGAATGTTTCAGATGAGAAGGGCCCAGCCTCCTACTGCTGTGAAAACAGGTGGAAACACTGAGCTTTTCTCACTGCTTGAAGATGTGGAGATGTGAAATATGTTTTGTACCCACAGGTATTGCTGATTTATGGTTTTTTGGGGGACTTCCTGCATGCATGCAAAAGGGTAATTATGTGAACCATATTCCTAGAAAAGCATCAGACATAATTAGGTGAAACAGTATCAGGCACCATCAGTTGATTTGTATGTAGACATTTAAAGAATAGATCATGCTTTAAGAGGATCATGTTTTGCAAGACTGTAGGGTTCCAGCAGATTTATTCCTTGGGACAAAGCTGTGGAATTAAATAATTCTGTGTCCTCCTGTGTTTTTCATATGAGTGCTTAGCTTGTGCAGATGAAATCTATAAGAAACTTTGAGCATCATCATATAAAGACTTCAGGCTATCCTTCTGCCAAAAACTCCTAGTGAAGGAATGAATTCAAAAGAAAATATCATTTACATGATAACCTGTAGTCAAGCATAGAGAAGTTGAACTGAAAACACAAGCAGAGAAACTGTATTTTACACACTGTATATTCTTCTCATGGTGAGAATTTGAGGATAACCATTTGATTTTTTTTTTTTTCCTCCTGTTACCTAGATTGTGATATCCATATATTCCTTATGTCCAGACCATCAGAACTGAAATATAAACCTGGCTCTGTGTGAGAGCTGTGAAGGATTGTATAACTCTGTTGCAAAGTTTCACATTTCCAGTTACCAGACCAGGGAACTACATCTCCATTTCAGGAAAAAAAAAAAAAAAAAGAGCTCGCAGCATCCCTACTGTGTGATTTGTGTGCCACACCTCTCATCACCGTGTTCAGCACACGTGCAGTGCACTCCTGTATTTTGCTTGGCTCAAGTCTGAAGGAAGCCAGGTTACAAGAAAGTGTTTAAAGTTTTTATTAATGCATTTATTATGGTGCAGTATTGGATTATCACCTGTGGGAGCCCAAATGTGAAAACAGTTTTGTGACATACAAGAGGTATAGCAACAACATAGAGATGGAGCTAAGTGCAGAACCCTGATCATTGTTTATAGTAAATATGAAACAAATAAACAGCTATTGGAGGACAAACAAGCGATATTGTAAAGAATGGTACTGACCTTTGTTTTGCTTTGGGCAAAATAATGAAGTCCTTATTTCTTTACATTTGTATAAAAGACAGAATTGGTAAAAAATATGGAGGCTTGACGTCACTACTTCTTTACAGTGACATAACCTGGTACTTTTTATCTTCTTTTTCTTTAGCTGAAATGATTATGGTATTGATACAAGTAGGGTAGATTCAGGATGTTTTAAATTTTCCGGAGAAAAATACTTTCCAATGTAGCCATCAAACAGCTGCTTCTTCTTGTTGCTCTGAAGGTAAATCAGAGCCTGGTTGTGGTTTCAGGAGAGAGAGAAAGAAGTGGATGTTTCATGTAAGTAATGCCATTGTCTGGGGTGAGGACAGAGCTGGTGGAAGTGCATACAGAGTTACAGAAGGGCACGAGCGGAAGACAAAAAGCAAGTGTTTCCAGAAATCACAATTTTCTGTTACAGGATTTTTTTGGATGCTGTCTAAAGTTTTGGCAGCAGTTGCTGTTGTAAAGAGGATGGGATATTGGGTCACAGATTTAACCCAGAATTTATCTATTTTTTTTAATACTGGAGATAGTCAAGAACTGAGGTGTAGGCTGGTTTTTTCAGTTGTTATTTGCTTTTCAGTATTTCTTCATTGTGTGTCACTGATGACTTATTCTGCTGTTGATTCCCTTGTTGTCCGTTCACTGATAATCTCACAAGACACTTCAGCCTCATTTTCTTGGTGAATTTCATGATTTCTGGACTTCGTCTATGTATGAAATAATAATGCATCTCCTTCCATTTACTCCAGCTCTCCTGGCATCTGTTTGTTCCTTTAATGACATTCATCATCGCACCACCTCTTCCAGCCATCACTAATTCTCCTTTCAAGAGTTCAGAGTACTCTCACCAGCTCACTCCTCAGGACTGGAATGTGACCATGTTCTCCTTTCCCAACAGCTTCCCTGCAGGATTGTTTACATACAGTCACTTTCTGTTGTTCCACATTTTTTCTAATGATGCCATTGCAGAAAGAAAGAAAATGTTTAGCAGGATCAAAGTTAGTTAACCTTTGCTCAATTGAAATGCTTGTTGAGCACGAAAGTGAGATTGCCAAAGACATGAACAAATGCTGATCCTTCTCAGACTTAGGGTAATACTGAAATGTTGCTCCTTTGTCGTCCTTGGGATTTGGGGGGAGAGGTTTGGATTGCTGGGAGATTTCGTGGGTTGGCTGGGGTTTGAGGGTACAGTGATGCTCTGCTGGTCCTGAAGGGGTAACCAGCTGATGTTTCCAGATTTTCTTTCTGGTTTCTGACCTAGAAAGATGGCTACTTTACTGAGTTGTGCATGGGACAGGGAGAACTGCAGTGAATGTGGTGAGCAAAAGGAACCAAAGCACTGTAAGAGTCAGAGGAATTGAACTGGGAGGACCTTGCTGTACTTCTGTGAATGCATGGCCACACTGCCTGCTCCAGCACTGCCTCAAAGGCCAGGGAAGCTTGTGTGAGACTATCATTGCCATCTACATGCTCAGCTGCTCAGCATGTCCCATTGTTTCAAGCACCTGTGGTGGGCTTGGTGGTTTTATTTTGTGTTACTCAGTGCTGCTGTTCTGCCGTGGTTGGGTGTTCTTCATGAACTTTTTCATCTGCTGAAGTTTTCCACGCGTGGTGGTTTTCCAGGCTGGTTACATAGAAGCAATCTGGGCTGCTGTGCTTCCTGGCATAAGGTCTAGTGGAGAGATGTGAGAAGATGACAGAAGGCTTTGGGGTCTTGTCTTTTTCTGTGGTGGTTAAATGCCAAGGCTTTCAATAACTTCAGTTCCAGCTGGGTCATTGGGATTCTGAACTATGTACTTCAGCATACCTTATGGATTTTAAACCTGTCACATTGTACGTTTATTATAGATATGGTCTCTCACTTGCAAGCCGTTTTCTTGATCTTTTGCCAACAAGACTTTTGTAGCAGTCCTTGGAAGATATACTGTAGCAGCTCCCTTTTATAATACCTATCATTAACACCTCTTTGGCATCTTGAAGAATTTCTTCTTTGCTGGAGATTGGAGCAGTTGATTAAGCAGCCTTTTGCTGTCCTGAGGCAATTTCTCAGTTTTCCACCTTGTTTCAAATCTACCTTTCTAGCAAAGGTCCTGGAAAAAGGTTGTGTCAGGGCAACTGCAGCCCTTACCTTCATGGTAATAATAAACTGTTTGAAAAATTTCAATCAGGCCAAAGCAGAGAGACAGCTTTAATGAGGATTTGTAGTGACCTTCTGTTTCATAGTAGGTGGATTCTGGCACATTGTCAATTTTAATTCTTACTGATCTTCCTGTGGCTTTTGATACCAGAGATCATAAGTTTCTCTTAAAATACCTGTAGAAGCTCCTGAGCCCTGTGGGCTCCGCTCTGACATTGCTTCATTAGTATTTGCCTCAGTGGTGCCAGCTTGTCACTGTAAATATCTCGTCTTCTGATATTGCCCCTGTGAACTGCCAGGTTCCCCAGGGCTATGAATTGGGCGGGTCCCTGGGATTCCTCTATGTATATTTGAACTGCAGCTTGCATCTTCAAAACTTGTACACATTCTAATGACCTGCAGAAAGTCCTTGGACATATTTATTTCTTACAAGTATTTTTGTGTGTATGACAACAGACCTTGCCTGCCGAAGTTCAAACTGTAAAATGTTTCAAAAGTAAATGCAAACAAAAATGGGGTTATGGTTGTCTACTATCTCATTTTGATTGGCTCACATTGTTTTGGCTTTGGTTTGTTTCCTTAAATTACAGAAGTAGTCTAGGTATGGGCATGAGATTTAGTCTGTTTCTTCTTAGTCATGTAATGCTGGAGAAGTATTTCTGACTGCCAATAGGCAGCAGAGGCTGGCCACTGGTACTGGTTGGGGTAATAATAACAATAAGACTTGTGGATGGAAAACCGTCAACTTGCTACTAAATCAACTTTCTTGTCTAGCAGAACTTTACATAGGGACTGTGTGTTAGAGGCTACTGCCTAATCCTTTAGGAAATTTAAAAACTGAAGATGTGGTACCTCTATTTCATGTATAGAAAGAACTTTTTTTATAGTTAATCTGACATTCTTACTCTTTTTTTTATTACTCCTAGTTATTTTTCTAGTGACTTAAGGTAGAGTTAATCTCATATGGAAGGTATCAATAGACAAATAGCTGTCACTGGGCTAGATATCTTGACTGCGGAGTTTTATTGGTGGAAAGGCAGAATATATCTGTGACATTATTAATTTTATCCATAAGAAGGCTTCTGCAGATTTAAATCCTTGGCTTTGGCCAAGAAACTACAGTTTGGAGTGTGGGTGTCTATAGAAGATTATGGTCTGAAGAGATGTAGGCTTGGGAAGGAAAAGCAGAAAAAAAGCAAAGTGTTGAGAAACCCATAGCCTGTGTGTGCAATCCTTGCGTGTCACAGACCTTTGAGCAGTACTCCTGGTGGTAATCTTGCCCACACAGAGAGTGCAGCACTTCTGTGGGAGGCTGTTTTGAGGACTGGGTTAATGAAGTGGTTGGGCTTACTTCATTTTGGGAGATACTTTTCAGGGTAAAGGAAAAGACATGGGGACAATTCCTGAAGGGCTGCTGTGTTGCACTGCAGAGTGTCCAGGACATGGGAGGAGCTCTGCCACAACTTCTTTTTGCCTGTGCCACACAGGCAGTGGTGTCATAACAGGGTGTGTCTGAGCTCCTGGTTCATAGTATCCATTCCATTAAATTGTCCATCTTGGGAGAAGAGCTAGTTGATAATTTACCTTCTGATTCAGGGTATATATCCTCAAACTGTACTCACTCATTTGGATCGTATTTCACTTTGAAATTACTTCTAAATTCTTTTATTCACAACCTCTGTGGATTTAGTTGTGGGAGCTAAATCTGACAGGGATTATGAACTGGAAGTCCACCACCACCACAGTTCACAGTCCAGGGTATTAAAGTGAACTGAAATCAATAGTGGTTTATATTATAATGTGCCTGCCTCTGAACTGGAAACTGAAGAACGGACACATCCCCTGGATTTGCCTCTGCAGCTTTCAGCAGAGGGTAAGGTGGCAAATATCAAGAAAGTTGAACTTTGCTTAATAGGATTTGGAAGATCTCACAGGGAAATGCTCTTCTTTGACAGCTTGGTTTCTGTGTGGACTGTTTGCTTCTTCTTTGTGCTTTGGTTTATATTTGACACATATTAAGTTTGCATGTATTTCTAATTTACATAGTTTCTTCAGATTTTGTAATCTCATGCGTTTTTTGCCATTTATCTGAAATTGCTATCAGCTGTAATCATCACACAGTTTTCCTAAGTACAAATGATAAGGCTAACTAAAACTAAGACAACCCTCCTATTCCACATGAGACAATTTCTGTGTTAAATACCCTGCTTCTAGTCAGTTATTAAACAGCTCTTGTCTGTGTAATTCACTGCTTTGCCTCCACCAGTGGCCAGAAAGGCAGCACCTTACTTAGGTACACATCTAGAAATTGTTTAATGATTTTAAATTATTTTGACTGTTTCTAGTTTTATTTAGCTGGCTTTTAATTCCTTATTGTCTAATGAAATCCAAGAAATGGTAGTATCAGATGTTTTTGTTAAAAAAAAAAAAAGTTATATTTGCTAGTAGAACATTATCAGATTAAAAGAATGGATTAGTAATTTCTTTAGATTTGAAATAGTCTCTGTAAACCAATGGTATTCAGTAGATACTATCCTGCTTCTTCTCTGAGTTCTCTAAAAGCATGAGAGTCTGTAAACGTTCCTACATAACAACACTTCCATAATAGAAATTATTAAAAATGTGCCAGTGTTTTTAGTTCTGCCAAACAATGCTGTGCATGTTTGGTTTTGGTTTTTTTAGTTTCTTAGCCTCTCCCAGCTGGCCATGAGTTTTCAAAACCCCCGTCAGTGCTGTGGTGAGTGGCAGTGAATTCCCTCTCAGCTCTACGATGTGGATGCCTGAACCAACAGGTATGCTCAGTTTTCAAGACCTGCCTTACTGTTCTTTTCTGATGTTGTTTTTGATGGATGTGAGGCACTGTGACCATCAGATAGCATTGTTGAGCTGTAATGTTTAGGTCCTGATTATTTCCATGAATCAGAAAGACAGCATCAACCTTATCACCTGAACTAAATATTCCCAGCAAAGCTCCCCTCCCCCAGGGGCTGCACTGGCTTTGTGTTAAATAGCATATTGATCACAAGATTACAGCATTTTGTATATAGAAAGTGAACGGGTCATGGGCTTTTACATTTCAATTGCCCATTTATCTCTGTGGAAAATTGTACATATTCACAGAGGAACTGCTTGGGGTGATTCAGCACAGTGTGGGGGGAAATGACTTGGGACAAAGAAGCAGATACGTGCTCTTCTGAGGACTTTGTTCTTTGGGATTCTTGTGCCTTTGTGTGTGAACAGCAGCGGGAGCAGAAGAGTGTCACGGCTTTGCCTGTGTTGTCACCGATGCACAACGTGGGGTCTCTTCTTTCCTCAGATCCCAGATACTAAGGATGATGTGTAAAACACAAAGGATTTCTTAATCCAAAATGCAGTACATGCAGTTGTGAAGCATTGCTACTGTCCTGTCTAACAAAAGTGGCACTAGCTTTCCAGTGGCTACACCTGTTTCACGTAAGGAATCAAGTGGGGAGTTAAAGTTACCTGTAGCATTGCATGTTTTATGAAAAACTGGGTGAAGCACTTCCCTGAGGAACCTGGGAGTGCCCAGGATACATAGTGCTTTGTGTATATTGGCACTGATACAGGAGTGTGTACACAAGCAGGAATCCTTAACTTGCAATGGACCATGATCAGCTTCATTTTGCAGTTGCAGTCTAGGCTGTGTGGCTGCTCAGTGCATGGATGAGCTAAGTGTGGCTGCTTCCCATGTAGTACAGTATTTCACACTGCAGTGAATTGACCTAAAATACAGCTGCACAACATGCAGGCCTGTCTGTGGAAAGCACTGCCCCATTTTGGTCATTCAGGCTATTCTAGCACTTTCTAAGAAGAAAATAACTCTATTCATCATTCCTGCTGTCAAACAGAAAGGCTGGTCACATGAGAACTTGTTGCTGCACTTGTTAGATGAAGGCAAGGTCAGACAAGTGACAATCACCAGTACCAAGTGGGAGCTGCCCACAGGCTCTTCTGGTCCAGTTAGGGCTATGTTTACCCAAAGTTTGTCCTGTGGCCAAAGGACACACCCAGGACATCACACAGAGGCCTGAAGGCCAGCCTGTGCAGGCAGCATGGCACAAGCCCCAGACTGCACAGACTTACCTGTGGAGTGGATCACTCACTCCTGGATGTATGGTGGGCATCTGCTCAGAATCCCTGCAGAGCCCTTTTGAATACAACTCAAAACTGTAGTATCAAAATAGGAAAGATAAATTACTGGTCAGATAGTATCCAGTGTTACCTTTTGAAAGCCCCAGTGTTAGTTCCTTCAAATGAAATTTGGGATTCCAACTGTGTGTGTAACTAGTCTGCAAAATTCTTTTCCAGTATTTTTGATATCCTGGTATCAACACCAGGGATTATTAAAAAACAATTCCTGGTCTTAGATGCAGCCCTAGAGTTTTATTTGCATTGTAGCAGCAATACCTTTTTAGAGAAAGGCAGCAAAGTCACTAGCTATTGATATACTAGAACGAAAAGCTTCATTAATGTATTTTATGAGTGGGAGAAATTCAAAGGATGTCCCAATATCATCAATTTCATCATTACTGTGTTGCCACAGTTAGAAATGTAGAGAATGTAGAATTAATTGAGTCTGAACTAAGTCTTTGGACAAAGTCACAAAGAGAATTGTGCGCATTAAAATCCTAATGCTGGCATTACTAAGGGACTCACCCTGTTCCGTCCACACTGCCTCTGCACTGAAAAGCTGAGCTCCTTCATTACGCAAAATTTCCTTTAATTTTCCTTTAATTTTACATACACAGTGATTATATAAAATAAAACAGTGAGAAGTGCATCTTTTAGTTATTCTCAAAATAAAAAGATCTATTTAAAATATTGTGAAATGTCTGAAATTCATAACACTGCATCTCTCCAGACATCATCTGCTGATTTACAGAGCAGTATTAGTAGCAGAATATTTTTAAATATTTCAGATTACCCATTCAAGTCAGACTAAATGTGAAATAGGCACTTTACAAGATTATATCAGGAGTCAGCTGTGAAGTTATCAAAGTAAGGAAATTTGAATTTCCTTGACAGATTCTGTACTAAAATCTCGATTGTTTTTTATACACCTAACACCAAAAAAAAAAGGCTGATTAAAAAGAAATAGCTGAAGATATACAATTATTATTGTGGTTTTGCATGCATAATCCATGTCATCAGGTAACTTGTGCAAAAATCAAGGCAGAGGCAAAGGAGGTTTTATAGAAAATTATAGAAATTATAGAAAATTTGAACAAGTACTTTTGATTAAATTTTTGTATAACCTGCACTGATGCTTACGACGAGTTCTTGTGAGAAGGCATTTTGTCATTTCAAATAATCTGCAGGTTATGTGTGTGAAAAGATAAGAACTGTGACTGCTGCGCTGAGTATCCTTCATCTGTAAACCTGAAGTGATTGTGTTTGTATTTGCACCCCCCTGTATTTGCCACAGGCAGCTCTTTGGATGGCGTCCTCGCACGGCTTTTGTGGCCGTGCTCGTTGCCAGATTTCGCTGTGCCTCTGCTGCGGCTCGTCGTGCTCTGCTGCCCAGTGTAACAGAAATGGAGGGTGCCATCCAGCCTGCAAATGCAAGGGTGTAATTCGTGCTTTGAGGATCACGTCTTCTGTGATGAGAACTACAGTGCTCTAAGCTCTGTCAGGTCTCAGAGTGTCAGGCAGAACAAACAGGCTGAACCATTAAGGGAAAGAGCTGTATTATGATTACAGTGAATTACCTGGATGTCAAAATGTAAAGACTTGGGTGTTTTAAAATACAGTATGTTAAAACAGATGGAATCCTTTTTTCTGCTTCAAGGTGGCTAAGGGTATTTTATTTTGGAAGGACTCCACAATGTAATTATTACCCAGTTCTGTAAGTGTTACAGAATGTAGGAAACTCAGAGAAAATAATAATTAAAATTTTAAATGTGTGGGTTTTGGGAGGGTTTTTTTTCTTTCCTCTGAGAAAATGCAGTTGTTCAAATGCCTGCTAATTAGACTAGGGATGGTCTATATTAGATTACTTTCTCCCCCTTTACTATGTATTTGGAGAGTATGTTTCAAATTATTTACAGTCTTGAATTGGTGAGATATTCCCAAATGTTTCTCTGACTTTTTTTTCCTGCTGTTGCCTCAGATTTAATATAATTAGTTCTTTCATTTTCATTAGGTCACTCAGACTGATGTATATCCTGAATGAAATATTTTTATTTCATGTTTAACTATTAGTTAACCTGTAGGATCTAATATTTATTTTGGTGTTTTAAATCACTGTCTTGCACATTTCAGAAATGTGGGGTTAGATTTGTAATGATACCTTAATTATTTGTTTTTATTTTTATCAAATACATTGGTTTATGGCATTATACAGCATTTTATTATCTTCTTTAACTGTTGTTGAGCTTTTCTTGCCATTTGGATCACATTGTTTTAGACTTATTCTGAATATACACCAAGCACTGCATAGCACTGTTGAATCTGTTCTCTTTTCCTGATATGTATGAAGCTTTGATTCCGGATTAGTTTGTTTTTTTTCCTGAGGGTTCCCTCTCCTCCTCCGTCCTTTGTCAGTCTGGTCCCTTTC
Organism: Dasyornis broadbenti; assembly: GCA_013397935.1. Lineage (NCBI taxonomy): Eukaryota > Metazoa > Chordata > Aves > Passeriformes > Dasyornithidae > Dasyornis > Dasyornis broadbenti. The sequence continues at coordinate 372,267 of VZRN01004996.1, read as the reverse complement.
ACACCTTATGGGGAGTAGGAAATAATCCTACCATTAAGATGAGAATATACAATCTATTATTTTTCCTGCCATGATCACAGCAGTCTCCCTTCAGTAGCTAGATGTTTTGTCCTGTCAACTCTTTTGCAGATCAGGTTATTAAGGAGTAGAATATTGATTATTTAGGATGAGATTTTTAAAGCTTGCCTGGAGGGTTGGGGTGTCCAATTAGAAATTAATGACTTAGAGGCAGCTTTGAAAATCCCACCTGTAGAGTTGAAGCTTTCAAATGAGTCTGAAGTTAAGAGCCATAATGAGTGCACAAATGGTGTGATATTTTCCTGTGACTGGAAGAAGTGTTAAATAGCAGCTCTCTATCTTCATGTCAAATAATTAAGGAAGTTAACAGAAGTAGACTTCAGACGAGTAAACTGATCCTGTTTTCCTTGGAACAGGCTAACAGGCAGTTATTTAAAAATACTAAGGCAGAGTGCAGCCCTGGTAATGACAAGTTTTGTCTAGAAAGTTATGTTATATCTGTTTGCTAAGACAGTTAATCACAAACTTTGACATAAGCCTAGAGCAAGAATAAAAGCGGGGAACACAGATGTAGATTTTTTTTCCAATGGAGAAAGTGAAAAAATAAGTTATTTTTAGGACGTAGAAGTAATAGTACATCAGCCATAAGAATAAAACTAAAGTATGGTTCTGTGTGCCAAAGATTTTTTTTCTTTTTTTAATGATTCCAAGGGTATGGCAGGTGAATCCATTTAGCAAGTCTAATGACTGGAAAGTGGAATGTTTTTCAAATAGCATGGATGAAACGATCTGTAGCCCATCAGCGTACAGCTGGAATGATGTCATACATGGTTATGCTTTAATTCTTCCTGCATTGCTAAAGGGGGAATGGGGTCTGTAATATCCTCTTGACTGCCTTGTTGAATGCAAATCCTCGAGCTGGAAATGGAGAGTGTTCTCTTTTTCCACATGACTAATGTTAATTTCTTTAGCAGAAAAAAATTTAATAAGTCTCTCTAATGGTAAATTACCATTTATTGTAAATGTGCCACATAAAGGAAGTAATAAGTCATTATTATTGACCTATTACTGGTCTTTCTGTTTTACCTCTAATTAAATAAAAATGTGCACTTTGAGTTAATATGCTTTTTGTTTGAATATCCTTTTTTTTAGTCCAGAACTGGTACTGATATTCCAACATGCTGTAGTAATCACAGCTTCCTCTTAGATATTGTTTAAGCTGGGGATGAAGTTTTCTCCTTAGTTGTTCTCCTTTAATTGGATCCCCTCCACCCCATTTCTCTCTTTTGGAGAAAAGCGAGAAATTATATTGGACTCTTCTAATCACTTGTTTGCTTCTCCCACAAATGTGGGAGCTTTTTCTGTGGGGGGATAGTGCCCTACTAAGTTTCAGACTTCAAACTGATAATTTCAAATATGTTAGTGCTTGAAAGAATGGATTAGAATACAGAAAAATGAATTATAAAGGAAAGCCAGAAATTTGCAGGGCATGAGTGATGTTACAGTGCAGCTGGTGGAACAGCTGAATTATTGAGGTGGTGGTGTAGTGTGTGTGCCATGCAGTGCTAGAAAGGAGCCTCAGTTCTCTGGTTTTGGGACACCTGTGCATGTACAGATAACTGCTGGTAGGGTAGAAGCTATCCCAGAATAGGTTCAGGAGCTGAGATCAACATCTGGGAGCCTAGAGGCAAAGTCTTTAAAAATTTAAAGTCATTAAAACCAGCTATGCTCATTCTTTCTCATGTTTGGGTTGGCTTTTTTTTTCCCTTAGGTCAGTATTTCTTTCTGCATAACAGCACAGGGCTAGCAGGAAGAATCACAGGAACTGCTTTGTCATTTGATACATACCCTGGGGGAAAGGCTTTCCTTGGAGCTGGAAAACATGGACTTGAACCTTATTAGGTGAGGATGGCATTGAACGTGACCTCTTACACCCTAAGCAAAGGTATGAGAGCTGTGATAGTGTAAGAAGGTGAACAGTGTAATCACCACCACATCGGTCATATTCAGGAAACCCTGTGTCAGATCACATAAGCCTGCCCTGAGAGGAAGGTCCAGTGCTCTGTGTGCTAGAACTTGTCTGCAACTCTGAATAACTGTTTTCATTCTGGCATTTAAGAAGCTCTGCGTGCTCAGATTTTTCTCTGGCCTCCAAGTGCACTAGTTGTTTTGAATCCCACTCTGAAATCTTGAGTTCCTCCATGCATTGCAGACATCAGACTCTGAAATCTGAATTCCCTCCTTGGGATCAGAAGCCTGGAAGTTAAATGTCATTGCCTGTTCTTTATAGAGCCCTGTGTCTTTTATTGGACATCTCTAATCCCAAGTGTGTAGTCAGAGTGCAAAGGCAATATGTTGCTCATGTCTCTTTACTGATCCTTTTGCAGTAATTGTCACTAGGGGTACTCCAGGGTCACCCTTGTTCAACCAAATGTTGGCAACAATATTGTAATGATAGTGGGGGCAAGTCTTTGCTTTGTAGCTCTGTTAACTCTAATTTAAATATGCTGATGTGAAAGGACCTGCACCAAATTTATTGTAGAATGATGGAACTGTAACCACTGAAAATTGATCTTCAGCTAATGATAATTAATATGTTAATAAATGTTGATACTTTTTAAGTGGAAATTTAAACATGAGTCTTTGTTCTTCAATGTACATGACTAATCCCACTAAATTTGACTCAGTAGTAGCTCGTTAGCTCACTGGCCTTTTTTTAAGAATAGATATTAAGTTATGGAAGTGAAAAAACACTGCTGTTACTTGAAAGAGCATTGCTGAAGAGCATTGCCACCTGAGGCCTGAAAGTCCTCCTTGGCTGTTGTGGCTGTAGGTAGGCTGGCAGGCTGCAGATGTTGCTGAAGGAGTAACAAAACCTGTTGAACCGCCTGTCATTAGGGATTTCTCCTGGCATAGATATTTTTCTGAACTAAGAAGTCTTCTGAAGTGCTGGATTTGTCTAAATTTTGTTTCCTGGTAGCCATAAATGACTTTGTTGCCTTCTCCCAGACACCTCTGACCTTGATCTCTTTTTTCAGAGTTCAGCCTCTTCCTTCTACCAGTCCACTGGCAGCATTTGTTCTATGCTTCTGTTTTTCTCTCCCTTCACAATGCCTTCACTTACCTGAACTTTATGTGAGGAACACATGTAGCTGAGGCCAGATGGTCATGGAATAATGCAATTTAGCTAATTGCCTGCATACAAGGGAAAAAACTCTATCCATTCTGGCAGGATTGACATTGCCCTATAGTAGGAACTCTTACAAAAGAAGAAAAATTTCCTAGAATTCCTAAATGGCTGATCTATTTAGCTCAAACTCTTAAATCCCTGGTGACTCTATTGCTAGTCTTCAACAATGGTCTTTAATAAGATGGAGAAAAAATAGGATGTCTAATTTCTCTTTTAATGCTCTTTGTAGAAGAGTTCTGATGTAGAAAATCAATACTTCTATTCAAAGGAAAGCTATTGAAACAAATAATATTACTGGTTGGCAGGCTCAGCAGGCTTTTTGCATTGATTACATTCTTGCTGACAGTACTGCATTGGTGTTTAGAAAATCCAAAAAACTACTTTTAAGTGCTTTTGCTATGAAAAAATTTAAGCAATTTAGTGTTTGGGATATAATGGAAATAAACTTCAAGAGCAAAGAAAATATGTTCTTATTTGTGCTAAAAAAATTTTGTGTTAATGAGCAAATAGATTCTGTATGTCAACTCAATGACAGCTGCAGTCCCACAAACCCTTTATTTTGGTTGTTCATGTTTGGAATATTTCTTTTTGAAGTTTGTACTTTATTGAATTCTTAAGTTAAAAATATAATACTTGGAATTTTTTAAAGTTACCTTTTAGCCCATACCTAATCACAGGCATTTTCCTTGTTATATCTGGAACACAGATTACTCAACGGTCTTTCTTTGTCTGTGCCAGCTCATATAATTCACATTTTTATTATCCTGATCAATTGAAACATTTTATTAAAGGTCAAAAGAAAAGAAAAATTGTAAAATTAGAAATGGAAATGGATTTGATTAATGATCAAAAGGAAATATGGAAGCAAATGATCCAATTTATTACCTTTTTCTATTTGATAAGTATCTTTGTCTTTGATTCTGGTTCTATGTTTTACTCTAGGTGCTTTGACTATAGAACTGTCTGCTCCTTTTCTCCCCAGACATTAAAAAAAATGGGAGAAATCTGCATTAAGCTACAAATGGGTAAAATGGATGGTAACAGCAGCACATGTCATAGTATTAAACTTGGGCGAATGCATTAAGCATTCCTTTTTTTCATTTGCAAACTCAATACAGTGCCTAAACTCTGTGTGTGAGACATTTTTCCCAGAGACTGAAATTGTAGTGCTCAGCATTTATTCCTATTGAAGGCTGTTTTGGAAGCAGACTCTGTGTGCAGTGCTCAGAGTTGCAGTCACAGTGGCTGTGAGTGCATCCAGCAGCACTGTGTGACGCTGGTGTTGGCTGTGCCTGCAGGTTGTGGTGAACCAGTCAGGCCTGAGGGAGCACCCGCCATCTCCCAGGATGGTGCTTTCCTCCCTGAGGAGAGGCTGTGGTTCTGTGAGAAGGGATCCAAAGTACAGTAACTCAACAGATCAACTGATTATCTGGAGGGACCAGAGTCTAAGTTTGGGAGAAGCTGTTGACTCCCTTAAGGGGAGAAAGGCCTTGCAGAGAGACCTCAAACACATTAGAGAGACAGACAATCACCAACTGCATGAAGTTTAGCAAGGGCAAGTGCTGGTTTCTGCACCTGGGACAGGGCAGCCCTGGTTGGCTCTATGGACTGGGGAACGAGAGGCTGGAGAGCAGCTCTGTGGAAAGGGACCTTGGGGTCCTGGTCCATGGCAAGATGAATGTGAGTCAGCAGTGCCCTGGCAGCCAGGAAGGGACATCCCTTCCTGGGGGGCATCAGGCACAGCATCGCCAGTCAGGCAAGGGAGGGGATTGTCCCGCTCTGCTCTGAGCTGGTGGGCCCAACCTTTGAATACTGTGTGCAGTTTTGGGCACCTCAGTATAAAAAAGACATTAAGCCATTAGAGAGTGTCCAAAGAAGGACACCATGAGGATGGTAAAGGTTCTGGAGGGGAAGCCACCTGGGGAGTGGCTGAGGGCGCTTGGTCTGTTCAGCCTAGAGGACACTGAGGGGAGCCCTCATTGTGGTCTTCAACGTCCTCACAAGGGGAAAGAAGGGGCAGGCACTGACCTGTGCTCTCTGGTGATCAGGGACAGAACCCAAGGGAATGGCCTGAAGTTGTGGCAGGGGAGATTTAGGTTGGATATCAGGAAAAAGATGCTTCACCCAGAGGATGGTTGGGCACTGGAATAGGCTCCCATGGCAGTGGTCACAGCACCAAGCCTGTGTGAGTTCAAACAGTGTTTGGACAACATTTGCAGGTACAAGGTATGATTCCTGGGGTGTCCTGTGCAGGGCTAGGAGTTGGCCTTGGTGATCCTGATGGGTCCCTTCTAACTCAGTATCCTATGATTCTATCTGAGGGCAAAAAAGTGATTCAAGTGATTTGTATAACGTCATATAGCATCCATGGCAGATGAAGAGGTTGTATATTTTCTGGATCAGCTTATCTGCTGACATGTCCTTCATTTTGTATCATCCTGGTCTCTTTCAAACAAAACTTTTTTTTTCCCCTAACAGCCAGAGTGGGTATTCCTGTAGTTACAACTCATTTCCCTCCCCACAGAGAACTTTACCCTATAGCATGTATGAGGCAAGAGACTTGTTAAAGTATTATTGCAGTCTGTTTTGTACATGTTACATCATTACACACAAGGGAGTGAATGGAATTGTATGGTCAGCCCTAGTTTAATGTATCTCAGGTCTGGAATTCTGGATTTTTGATAACTCCATTGTAACAGATCATACTGTTGGAACACAAGGCGAGTTTTCTGTATGCAATTATACAATACTCCAGATAAGTTAACATGCAGTGGTTGAGACGATGGATGGATTCTAAATATATCAGCAGGGAATTGTTGAGGGTGTCTCAAGGGGTTATTTTAGAGACAAACAGGACAGCTATTTTGAGCAACAGTCATATAATTCTTTTACATGGACAACTCTTCAAGAGATGTCTGATTCACAGATAATTAAAATTATAAATGAGTCTTGTTTGGCCTGAGTGATTATGTTCATGCTCCAGTGACCATGGCCTCTAAGTACTAAGGCATATAATTAGACCCTTCTTTGACCTTTCAATATAGTGTTGGCCATATCTAGGCTCTAATAGATCCATAGCCTAGATAGTTGTTTAGGGCCAGATGGTGTTTTCATGCAAAACTAGTGCAAGAGTTTGCTTCAAAGCTCCTTGCTCCATGCCCAGCAGAAGAATAGATGATTGAAACAGGGGGCCTGGTATGATATGATAAACTGTAACTGAACTTACTGAGGGTGGGCACCTTGTATATATCATCCTCCTTACTGTCCAGCATTCTCCATGTCATTCTAGGTGATTTAACTTGTAGTTTTTATAACATTTTTCTTTCAATTCAGCATCAAGATGACGGTTTTAATCTGACTGTAAAAATAATGAATATATTTTATCAGTAACAAACTTTAGTGTGCTTAGCTAAGTAAAACAACTCTGCTTATGACAAGGTACATAATTTACGACGCATCTTTGTTTTTCATACATCCTTCCCAAACTGCAAGAAGTTTTTCATTCACATGCAATTGCACAGTGTGGGAGACATTCATATATAAAATCCAATTACTAATTCCTTGTCCTAAAATTTTAGTTTGGTTGTTTCCACTTTAAATTTTGACAATTTTTTAGGACAAAGGGTCACAGTAAAGAAGATGACAAAAGACAGGAGACTAACAAGTCTGTCAGAAACTGATGGGAATTTCATCAAGTTAGAAGTCAGTCAAGATAAACATTCCCTTGAAATATCCTGATGAGACTGAACTTCAGAAAGTAGTAAATGTTCAGTGTATGAACACAGCATTTCTTTCAGGTACCCATGAATACAAATACTCTTTATGTGAATTATAATAATTATGTTAATTATATAATCATTATGCAAATAAAATGAATAAATAGAATCTAGGGAAAAGTACCTATCAGCTCCACATTTGGACTGCAGCTGTTACTTAACCTTACCTACTTACGAATTCATCAAGAAATAATTAAGCAATCTCTAATATTCCATGCAGTCTTTAAATCAGTGCATAGGAAGGCATGAGACACACAAGTTCTATACATTTATTGATTTCATGCTAACAAGTTGACAAGATACTGGACTAAACTGTACCCTAGTGTAGCTTTAGTGCTGCTTTACAGAGAATTGATATTGCCTGGGTTTTTTCCAATGTCAGCTGCGAGAATTTCTCTGCAGTTTCCCTTTAATGCACTCAGGCAGACTTTGGAAATGAAGTCCAGCAGTAACGTTTTCTGGCAGTGCCTGCATTTTCCACATGTTCATTTAAATGATTTACATCATTTTCCACCCTGAGCCCAGACAAAGTCTGCATTCTGTACCTACTGCTGCAGGTAACAGGCCCAAGATGTATTTAGAAGCCCAGAGGAAGAATTATCAAATTTCAAAACTTTGTGTGTGAGGCATGCAATAGTCATACAAAAGAATTGCTGATGATGACAATACAAACAATACCTTTCTACTATTGATTTTAAACTAGTCTTTTGGTAAACATCTTTACTTCTGAAGTTTCTGACTTTTAACTGTGAAAGAAATTGATGTCGATTTTAGTTTGAGTTTTTTGTCTTGCTAATTTGTTTAAACTGGGCTGCTGCATATGGTCTAATACAGTGGCAAATCAAGGGTTTTCTTTTTGTTGGTTTCACATGTAAGTAGGAGATAGCCACTAACTTAATAGATCTGTAGTAGTTTTGTGTGGTTGTAAAACAGATAAAAATTAGAGCTCTGTGTTAAGTAACAATCAGTTTTGGTGGGTGTAATTTCCTTCAGAAGTACTTGTCATGAAGTAATAAGTAATTTCGATGTACTCAAAATGATGTGCCTGTTCATGGCGTGGAACTGTTTCATGAGTGCTGTTCCTCATGTATGGTGAAAATGATCGCTCTGCCAGAAGAGTACTTGCAGGCTAAGGCAGTGCTAAGAAGGGCTGAATAAACTGTAAATCTTCATTTATGGGTTTCAGGTACCGGGAAATATGATCTGATTTTGAATCCTATTTTAATTACTAAGACAGTTTGCTCCCTGTTGTTGTTTAATGCCATCTTTCATTCGTGACCACTGATGGGTTGTGTCATCCACTGCTGAAATGGATTTAATGCTTATGTTTAAGCCATGTTAGCAGCAAGAAAAGGAAGTTGATAGGAGAGCAGTGGAGAGTTGACCCTTAAGGTACTTGGATCTTCTTCTTTTGAAGATCAACTTTCTTGGGAAAGATGTGATGGAAAAGGATGGATGCATGGATGGATGGGGAAGGGCTTCCTCATTGCCCTTTTGGAAATCAGAGTGTGTTACTTGTGTGTGCCTGAGGAGCCACGGCATTCTGGGAGCTTGTGGAGCTGAAGGTTCAGGGAGCAGAGTTTTAGAGAGACTGGGGCTAGAGTGGCTCTAGAGAACACTGAACATCCAGCAGTGAGCATCCAGGAAGCTCTTCAGCATTTGGAGTCTGATCCCATTCAGTAAAGGATGGATTTAATCCTCATGTTTCTTGTTCCCTTTCTGTCACCTCTCATGACTCCAGTCAGCTCCCCTGACTTTTCCTGTCAAAGGGACAATTCCCATTTATTCTTCTGTTGCTCAGGGAAGAGATGTGGTTCGAAGTAGTAGGCCAGGAAATTTTGAAGCCCCTCTGAGAACCAGAAGATCCAATATAGGAGTCTGTAAGAAACCTGTGTAAGCCAACTTACAGTATCATTTTCTAAGGGTTTTTTTGTTTTGTTTTGTTTTGTTTTTTTTTTACCACTGAAGAACCTGCTTTAATTACCATGTAGTTTCTTTTATTCTGTTACATTTCATCCACTTGTACTGTCATTCAATTTTTCCAAGTCTGATTATTCCCTTTTTGTTACAAAAGGATTATAAAAAGATGCTGCACAACTAGAGAGTGCACACCTGCTGTGTTAAGGCCTTGCCATTTTGTGGTTACTTGGGAGAAACAACCCGTCTTCCAAGGCAAGCATATCACGAGCATCTCCTTTCAATTGGTTGTATTTTAACTATTAACTATGAAATCCTGATTTAAATATTAATAGATGGATTTTTTTTCCTGAAGTTAAATTTTTCTATTTGATTTTGGGTCTTTGCTTGTGTATTCTCATTCTGTAAGGCAGCTGCTTAGGCTTATGCAATACTAGATAATGCTGACTGAATCTCCTGTGTTTGTTTGCATTATGCTTTTGTTCCACTCTGCAGCTCCAAACGATAGGTTGCAGTAAGTATTCAATTTCCTGATGAGGCTTAAAAGAACTTTGGCTCTCCAGTGCATCAGCACAGGACTCCTGTTTTACCATGATAAGAAAGTATTTGCCTTTAGGGAAAAGGAAAATGATTGAATGCATGTGTTTTACATTACTTGAACCATGATCATTTTACTGAAACAGGCCAAGACATTAACAAGGGTTTGGCCACGAGGGAATTAAGAGTCTGTCGTGTATCTTATATCCTAGTCAAATGCACTTTATTTTAGCAAAATGAATTCAGAGAAGAAAATACTGCTTTAGCATTTACATTGCGGTCAGAAGTAATGAAGAATGAGATGTGGTTATACCAAATACAGTGTCATTATTCCTATAGATTTGAATTTAAATCGAAGGCATGTAAAATTTATATGTAAAACTCTGATCTTTGTAATATATTTATTGTATTATAATCCCTAGGTAGTTATTTTAATCTCCATTTAGACTTTGTGGCATTTTAATCTCCATTTAGACTTAGATCCACACCCCTTCAGTAGTGGTCTGGCCATACTCTTGCTTATTCTAAAATCTTATATTTTATCTCTGAGGCGTCCCCTGGGTTGTGTCCATTGCTTATCAGTCTTTGAGAGTCCATGTGTCCCTCTGCTCCCTGAAAGGCTGGGAAGCCACTGGGTTGGCAGTTCAGATGTTAATCTAGATGTTGTAGCTTGATCCTCTGTGCTGTACCAGAGAGAGGGTCATCCATCCACTTCCTTTCAAACATTGCTGTCCTCTTTTATAGCATGATGTAAGGGGCAGGCACTGGACCATTCACTGATATTTTGTAAGAAGTGATTCTGTGAAAGGATGAGAATTGTTTGCAGCACTACTTCATAACCAAGCTGCTTCCATAGACTAAACCATGCCCATGAATAGGACATGGAAAATTCTGAAGTCTTCCTACCAAAAACAGAATGGCACAATTCACAGTGCCTTATTGTTTAAAACAATGATATGATAAAAATGAATCTTCATGAGATGCATTTCACTCTTTCTCCTGAAGCTGATAGGGCACTAGAGGTTTATCACAGAATCATTTAGGTTGAACATTGAGTCCAGCAATTAATCCAGCACTGCCAAGTCCACTATTAATTGGAAATGATTACCTCATTGTTTAGAGAATGATCCTGCAAACTCTTGGAGATACGGTGTTGCTTGGGGCCCTGAGAGTCTCCATACAGAACACAACCACTGGAGCTTGAGCCAGCTCTGTGTTCATGGGCAGCTCTTGTCTTAAAGCCCTCAGCCAAGGCCTGTTGCTTCATGGATCCTGGTGAGACACATGGGAACAATGCATTTAAACGCTGAAATGGTTGCAGTCTGCATGTTTATATTCATTAACTGCATAGAGCGAGCTTTTGGCTGTTAACATCAGTCTATGCTTGTACTTCTATCTATGTATGCATCTGTTTATACTCTCCTGTATATTTTGTGTACTTCTAATGACAGACCTTGGAGATCACAGCTCTTGGAATGTTTCCTCATACGTGCCGAGTTCCACACTTATCTAAAAGAGAAACTGTTTAAAACTCCAACCAGGCTTTCTGGCAGTAGATTTTGGAAGTTTCTAAGGCCTGTCGTATTCCCTGTGCTGTCAGGGTTTCCTGGCAGGGACACTGGAACTTTAGGCCTCATGGAACAGGCAGCATTAACCTGTGAAATCAAGATTTTCACTGCAACATAAGCTGTCACCCAGGAAAACAGTGTACAATGCATTTGTGAAATGTATGAAAAGAAGTTCAGGAATTCAGTTAATTAACCACATCAGTTTCTTAACGTGATCAATTTTAATTAAACTGAATTTTAATAGAGATCTGTGTAGTCTGTAGAGAGCAATTGCTAATTCTACAAAGCATGTGCTGCTTTTCACTTCAGATTTGCTCCCATCTAATTAATATGGATAGGGCATTAAGCCTTTTTGGACTCTGGTGGTTTTCATTTCATGACTATTAATGATTTTAATGAACTAGACTAATTCAGTAGTTTTCATCCTAGTGTTTCAGAGCTTTGTTCATCACAAATTTCAGGTTTATAATTGGTTTCCAGGTCTTAACAGTGGTCATTGATCAGCTTCAGCAGTTTCTTTTACAACCCACTAGGAACATAAGAAAAGGTTTTAACCCTTTGTTAGCACAAGGGCACATCAGAACTGCCTCAGTATCCAGAGAAAGGAGATGGGATCTGAAGTTCACTGAACATGCCAAATTGTGTCTGAATGCAAGTTGTGTAGAAACATTGCCATTTAAGATGTAAAATGAATCTGAACATATCACTATGTCACACAGTTTACAAGACAGAGGACCTGATTCTGGACTGTTCCTCATGGCAGATATTATACTAATATAGAACCATCTCAGATCATTGCTGTTCTAACCTATATGATATATATGTGCCTGTGAAATGTGTGGAGACTGCCTGTACATTCAAAACTTAATCAAAAGACCTTTTTAACTTTTTTGGTTCCTTATTTGTTTAGCTTAGAAACCCTTCATAGGTTCACCTCTCTGAGTGGCACATAGTGTCCACTCAGTAAATACCTTTGGTGGGCTGTGTATTATTACTCATAGCAAACACCTTCTTTGTAGGACTTAACTCCACTACTGAAAGAAATAAAAATGCATATATATTATTTTTACCTTTAAAAATAAAATTTTCGGTAAAGTGTGAGCAAGAAACCTTGTACTTGTAAATATAAATGTATTTGTATGCTGGGAGTTCTCATTCAACAAGCAAAGCCCCTCTTTTTATTCATTCTTCCAGCTACCTGCTCTGCCTTGGGAACTTTAGGAAAACCAGTTCTGAGGAAGCAAATAATATCGGTTCAGTTTTGAGGTAGTTGGTCATCTTCGACTTGGGAAAATTAAAAAAAAAAAAAAAAAAAAAAAAAAAATTGCAATTTTGTTTTAGTTGTATACACTTAACTTTCCTTGCCAAGCTACATGGAATGCTTTGCAGTTGCTGCAGACACTGTGCTGAGCCATGGAAATGAGAAGCAGCCACGTGTCCTGGTGTCATGGTGATGGTATTGATGTTTTGTTTTTTGAACATCATGATCACTGACCAAGACTGAGTGTAGAAGGTAGGAGACTGTGGTTAGGCTGCTGAAGAGTGTGCTCAGCAGTCACCTGGCCGTGTGCAGGGCACAGCCCGCTGTGGGACCACAGCAGCATGGGCTGGTGAGCTGTGGGCATTGACTTTCTCTCAAATGAGTCAGGCAGGAATTGTGCTCTACGAGTCTCTTGTGCATTTGCATGCCAGCGTTTTAATTTTTCTTTCTTGTGGGCCATGCACATTTGGAGTCAGCGAAGATGAAACATTTCAAAACAGCAATTTCTTGATGTTTATATATATTTCTAGCCTTCAGTTATGTGATTTCTAAGTGTTAATGACAGCTTGGAATAACTGGTATGGAAAAATACTGGCAATGTGAAAAAAAAAAAAGTGCACATCTTTTCTAGAGCCAGATCAGACACCCCAAATATGAATCTTCAGCAAAGCCTCCATCCAGGAGGCCATGAATTAAGGCTGCTAAATAATGTGGGGTGGGGTTTTTGAATTTTCATTTGAATTCTACCAGAACAAACAATAGCAGCATTGATGTAATACTAGAGGTATATTTTGTATGCTTCGTGCAGAATGGAACTGGATTTGTGCTGCTTCATCATTATGGGTTGGTACCATTTGCCCATCATCTGCCACTGCACATTGGATAATTGTGTTCAAGTTCTGAATGGATAAGAGCAAGTTACAAGAGAGAAAGGCTTATTATATTCAGAAGATTAAACAATGATCATAACTATTCCTACTGGTCCTATAATCTCTGCAGGCATTAGCATAGGGTTCCCATTCCTTCAGAAACATACTTTGCTCTCTGACAGAAGGATCTCTTTCCTACTGCTGCCAGCTGTAATCTCTGTGCTTGTACCTCAGATGAGAAGATTCTTATCCAACTGCACTGTGGTTTGGAAATGTCTGTTTCAGCACTGATGTGTGCGACTCTATCAGCTGCAGTAAAGATCAATTATGCTTTCCAACTGTTAACCCCGCTTCAGTTTTTGACAGGATTTGGTTTTTAGCTGCCCTCAGACTGTGTCACTTTTTAAAAATCTGACAGGAATATAACATATGGATATATAAGACCAAATTGTTGGATCGTTAAGCAATAATGGTGAAAAAATGCTGATGACTTCCCTTATTCTCTGAAACAATGGGGTTTTTTTACTTGTTTTATTCATTCACCCAGCACTTTTAGCACTTTTAACATTTCTGAAACAGTGCTGTCACAATTAGAGCTAAGGAACTTGCAAGTAGTAGGATCTAGTGAGTAAGGTAGTGAAGGATGGTGAATGGCATTTGACATTTAATGGCTCAGTATTTTCACTGAAAAGTGAACAGGAACTCTCATTTTATTTACTTGCTGTTTGTGAGGTTTGAGCTTATCTGTAGCCCAGCAATCTTCTGTCATAAAGCTCTGTGATGATTTCTTGGAGTGAAGGTGAGGGGGAGTTTTGCCCACAGACTTATTAAATTTCAAGAAAGAGGAGTTATCCTTGGGTTTCTACTGTGTCTTGGATAGATTTTAAGACCACTGTAAAAATGCATAAGAAAATCCTTCTGGACAAAATTAACAAAGTAGAATGCTTCCGACTCTCGGTCCCTTTCCCTGTTTCTCTCTGTCTGCCCTCCAGGACAGACTCCTGGGAGGTGAGAAGCATTCTGACTTTATGATGACCTACAGCAAGATTTGCACGACACTATCTGTGTTTGTGTGCCTCAGGCAGGATTTATTCATTTCATATGGTTTTCAATGTGCTGCAATGATTCTGTAAAGTCAGTAATCATTCTAAACGGAAGGATTAAGAGCTGGGTTTACAGCTGTGAGAAATACAGACATGCAACCATAGTTTATAATCTATTCATTCCCTCTCAGTGATGAGTGTAAATGTTAATGTGCTGACATAAAATACATCAACACTGAGACACCACTGCTAAGGATATCGTGTAGGTAAATTTTCAATCTTATGGTGTGGTCCACAAGAATTGACAGAAAGGTTTTTCAAGGAGAGTGTAAATAAAGACAGGTATGATCTTATTAGAAAGAGTTTGCCAACCAGATTTTAACCATTATGATTGGTTGGCTGTTGTCATGTCAGAAGACCAAAATTGTGTTAAAAAACCAGATTCCAATTTCTTCAATTAAGTCAAAAATGCCTCTTTCAGTTTGCAGGTTCTCCCTTTGATATAATGGAAATGCTACTGAACACAGTTGAACAAAAAGAACAAAGTAATGGAGGAAATACAGAAAATATATTATTAAAATACAACAAACTGAAATCTGCTTTATTTAAGGACTTGCTTTGGGGTCAGAGGGGAGGAAAATGTTTAAAATGGTACCAGAAAGGGACAGAAGTATGTTATATCAAATATATATATATATTATATATATAATACAATTTTGAACATAGTGTTGGTGCAACACAAAAAGCAGCTGTGATTTAGAAGATGGTCACGTTTGAAATGTCTAGATTCCAGTTTTCCATTTTCTTTTATCATTGCAGTCAGCATAGTCACAAAAAATAGCTCTCATGATGTCATAAACTTTACTGAAGAAAGCAGTGTCTTTCTTGAATTATTTATTTTACATAAAACATTTATAAAGTGCTACTAGACAACATGGAAGAGCAGTATAGTAAAATCAATAAGCATTAAAATCAGAATGAATTTGGGCACCTCATACATTCTGTGGGATTATTCTTCAACTGTGCCTTATATGTGATTACAAAACAGCTTTGTTGCAACCCTTGATCCTGTAGCCACTCTGGGGAGGCTCTCAATGTTACAGCAATGCTGCTGGACTGTCCTCAGTTAGCTCCCAACTATTGCCAAGGGACTGTTTCTGTCTGGGAGCTGCATGTCATGGTTTGTGCTGGAGTTACCGTGTTCCCCCTCTCTGCCTCCAGTGCCTTTCCCGTGCTGTTGAGCACCAGTATTTTGATGGAAGCTGGAAGTGTAGCACTGAGTTGGCTGACGTGGCCCATGGGGCACTGTCCCTGTGGTGGGGATCCCCAAGGTGCTGCTTTAAGAGCTTTAGAAGAGCTTTAAGTCCCATAAACTCCCTTGGAACAGCAGAATAAGGACCAAGGAGATGAACTATTGCAATGAACAGTGATTGTTGATCTCAAGTTTGGAAACAGAATAAAATTCTCAATGGAAGAAATAAACAGCTGCTATGAAGTTCAAGTAACGTGGTAGTGAGATTAATAGTTGAGATAAATCAAATGCATCTGCAGTTATCTGAACTAGTAACATCATACAAATATGGATTTCTATCAAATAACAGCATTACATGGTGTATATAATGCACTTAAATGACATCACTGTTGAAAAGCTGAGACTGTGCGTGTGCCAGAGGCACTGGATGTTGAATACTCAGTTTGGCAAGTGAAATTAAATCATTGTGGTACACTCACAAAACCTCTGCAGTGTACACTCTGATGACATAATTCTGTCGTTTTTTAAATTGCTGAGTGATAATTTTGCTATGAGGTGGTGCTGGTGCAGCCAAATACCTCTTGGAGAATGCTGTTTTGTCCCTTCATGCCGTTCTCAGGTGCATCTCTTCAGTTCACTCTCTGGTGAGATTCATGCCCTGCTGAGGTTATCGTGCTACGAGCTCGTGCTGTGCTCAGTATTCCTCATCTGCTCTGTCATTGGGTTATTTCAGAGGGATCTCTCTGGGTTTCCTCACTTCGTGCAGTGGAGTTCCCTGGAGGCAGTATTGGTAATGTCTGCTGATAAGCTGTCAATAGGCTTCCCAATAATAACCTGTCCCAAAAAATAACCTTTCCCAGTAATAACCTGTCAGATGCTCTGTGCTCTGGTGTGATTTCTTGGCATGTGATTTGTTGCTGGGGTATAATGGTTCCTGTCTAGTTTCTAGATTATCAGCCAGCAGATGGATCTCATACTTGTACTTCTTCTTCTTCTTGGTAATGTTGGCTCCAGATTGCAATCACAGTTAAGCATCTGAAAATAACTTTTTTTATTAGAGTTTTCAGGTCAGCTGCCAAGGGGAAAAAATACTAGTGAAAAACTTACTTTCATTTGGAGCAAGTCTTAACTATTTATTGTCTCATCTCAGTGAAAGGGGAAATTTGAGCAAATATTATCATTCAAACTTACTTGAGCACAAAAAGGAGTCTGCTGCTTCACCACTTTTCCAATATAAATTTCAACTTGGATCTCTCAGGAAATTGGCTGTAAGACTGGGCAATAGGGCTCATTTTCTTTCAGATGATGAAGGTTTTGTTTGGTTTGGTTTTGCCTTACTAAATATTTATGTATTTAGTAGTAACTGAAGGAGTATCAACAGCAGAAACTGACAGCACATAGGCAGAGGCTGTGGATGATTTTGGTTTGTGGAGTGAGAAATGAAGGTTCAGATTTCCCTAAGCAGAGAAATACATTGAATCTGGCCTTGCACTGCTGTTACTGCACAATGCTACTGACAACTGACAAGTAAGAATATTCATCTTCAAAAATGGTTTTTCCTTCTCCAAGACTGTTTTGATAGGTTTCTCACATATTTTCTATTACTTTTGGCCATGAAGTTTTGGGTGGCCTAAATTAAACCTTCTGATGAATTACTTGGATAATAATTTCAATTTCGCATGTGTGTACTTGCTTGGGTTTTGTTGGTATGAAGTTTGCTTTTAAAGAGCATTGTCTGCATGACAGTCTTTTTCAGCAACAGGCAAAATATGGGATTAAAGTGATGTTTGGCCAAATTTTGTGGTTTGTGAGTGTATTGAAGACTCAACAAATAAAAAATTTTAATTGTACATGAGATACTTTTTTTCAGAATTGCAACTGTCGCTGGTACTGGTGAATGTGCTTTGTGCATTATAATAAGAAGTCAAATCTGCTTATTTTTCCATAGCATGTTTTTCTGGGATAATCATAGTGTACTGGTCTCATGACTGAACTGCTAAAGAACCTAAAAAATCTCTAAGACTTCATAGAAAAACTGCTCTGCTGTATGACTGCTACATGTTTTTGCATGTGGCCTCACCAAATTGTGGTTTTACTTTTGCAACCCAACTGTATCTGTATAAATCAAGCAAGAGATCTCCTTTCTCTCACTAGAATTTGTAAATACAGCAGAGTCCTTTGCCTGCCTGCTGATCTCGAGTAAGAGTAAAAATGCTGGAGTGGTACAATTATACTTAGAATCAATATTGCATTTACCAATAGTCAGATATGACTCTAACTGTGCCTGTTTCTTCCTTTCTTTCAGGTCTGCACTCTCATCACAAACATAGTGGAAGTCCTTTGACTGCAAGGGTTTGTGGCAAAGTGCACACACAGAGTGTGTGAGTGTGATGTGATCTGGCAATGATAGAGGATGTGTCAGTGGATGTAATGTCTCCTGGTGGGGTACGCTCTGGGGGTAGCAGTACTGGAATCTCCTTACCAGATTTTCCTTGCTTACTGCACCAAGTGGAGTCTGCCCAAAAGGGACAATGGACAGGCCTGTTTCTCCCTTCTTGGAAAGTGGTGGGTACTACTGGCTTGTGTCAAGCATTCTGGGCTAGGTAGGACCCAAAACTGGTACCTGAGTTTGTAAAGAAAAAAAAAGAAAGACAAAAAAGAAACCCAACCCTCCAAAAGCCAAACCAAAAAACCTAACTCAAACCCCAGATTTCCTCTCCTTTTTTTTTTTTTTTTTTTTTTTTTTTAATTTTTTTTTTTTTTTTGGTTTTCTTTTTTTTTTTTTTTTTTTTGTAATAGCTCTTTTCTTTTTAGGATTTCTGTCTTATATTCTGATTGCTGTGATATTTCTAGGCACATTAGCCTGTCATGTAAGGGTGAAAAGTGGTATTAATTTTTAGAGCTAACTGAACAGCTATTTGTTATTTTAGAATATTTGCTCTAAATAATGTCTTGTTGTTTTTAGAAATTTCTTTCCCAGGTTCTCTGGTTTAGTTATAGCCTGCTGGCTGCAGGCAAATAGTTAGAAATTTACTGAAGTAATAACTAGAATAATAAAACCAATTTGTGGACTCTGCAGAATTTATTGTCTGGATTTGGTTTGAGTTTTGTTGATTTATTTTTGTTATCATTATTTTTAAACTAAGCATGTGTGTTCTCCAACATGAATACACAGTACAGCATTATTATCCAATTAAAAGAATCATCTGGCTAAATGTTAAATACAGATAAGGTGCTGGTTAATCAATGGAGCTGGTGTTCTCCTCGAAGCCCAAACGTGTTTCATATATTAGTACTCTCTGCCATGCTTTCTGTTCAATTTTGCTCTCAGTGCCTGGACCAAGATGCAGGGATGGTTTTTCTCCAGGCTTTAGGACAGCACTCTGTAACCCAGGAACTCAGCCTGTGATGCCTCCTCACTGCTATTTGTTCTTCTTTCCTACTGCTGAGCAAAGCGTGGGAGTGCAGAAGGGGATGACAAGACAGTGACGCTGGGCAAGGTCACCTGGAGCTCACCTTTCACTGCTAGGCAGGCTACTGCTCTTGACTGAATTCCTGATGAGTTCCCTCCTTAAAGAGTGGGTGGCTGTGGCAAAGACAAGATTTGCTTGCTTACTTTTTCTTGCAGAATAAAGGGGATGCTTTGTGCCTGAAAATACACAGAAGCAGTGAAGTCTGTCTTGGAAAGCATTTTATGCTTATTCTTAAGGTGACAAAATTCATTTTTGCAAGTGCTGTGTGGAGCCAACTACATGATAGTGATACTTTAGATTTAAATTTAGTGATTCTTATGGGGAATGTGGAGACGATAACTTTGAAAGAAGTGATCACAAGTGATTCAGTTTAAATTACATGGAAGAAGGTACATAAACATCAAAGTAATGTCAGAATGGAAGAGTTTGAGAAATGTATCAGTTAAGGATGGATCAATGAAATAGACTGCTCTGAAGTGTTTAGGGAATTGAGTTTATGGAATTGAAAAGTGCTCTGGAACTTCAATTTAAAGAAATTCCAGTGAAATTTGCAATCAAGGACCTAATTACAGAGCATTGGACAGAGCTACAACAGAGATAATTTAGGGCCAAAAATAAGGGATGCAACCCATAAACAATCATGTTCATTGCACACCCCAAAACTATAATTAAGCTAATGCAGATCTGGTGGGAGAACAAATGTGCATGATTTTGCTTTGAATAAATTCAGGTTGAAAACTAGTTCTTGAGAATCTGGCACAGCTCTCAAAAAGATGCACCAGGAGACAGAAGACCTAACTGGAGTCACAGTGGAGCCCAATGTTCTGTTCAAAAGTCTTACCTAAAAAGAAGGTGTAGGCTGAGGGTGCAAACTAGATGTGAACCATAAGTTGCCTCTCTTATTTTTCTGTACAGTGCTGGGTCATGTAGGTTTGCCCTCTGAATATGTTTGCTACAAACCTGCTGTACTTTTTCAAGACTCCCATTGACTATACTTAGGCTTTGAATTATGTCCCAAAGCAGCAAGTGGGGTTTAATTTGCATTTCTATTACCTCAGCTGAAGGTGCTCCTTATTTTCCATTTCTTGCATGGTAAAGCCTAAGAGAAAGCAAAGTCTGATTACCAATATTTTATGCATATCAGCTACAGCTAGAAACACTGTGAAAACCAGTATCAAACTTGACAGTTCAGTCCTAATTGAAGGCTGTGTGTGAGTGTGGGAGTGACAGGGAAGGGGGGACCTGGAGTCCTGCCTTCCCTGGTGCCTTACTTGATTCCCCTTCAGAGTTCAAGAAACTCTACACCTCTGACTTTTGTAACACTTCTCTAGAAACGTACATTAAATGAACAGTGTTTTAAAGGTGTGCAGGCTATTTTATGTGAAAATAAGGTAAGTCTGGAAGTGCACAGTCCTATATTGGGGTATTTTTATTTCAAAACCTGACTCATGCTAAGAAAAGAGTCCTATTAAAATAAGCAGGAATAGTCACTGGCTTAAATTAAATAATTTGTTTAGTTGATGCATAGAAATACCCAGAGTCCCAGTACTTTGGAAATCAACAGAATAGATGCAGCACCCCTTCGTGTTTTATGTTTTGGGAACCCAAGGGCTGTATATTTTTCAAACATATTTGAAATCAATAGTAGCAAAGCTACTATAGAGGATATAACACATAAAAGAGAGAGAAAATATTGTCTACCATAGTACCCAAAATATTTTAGCTAGGTATATGAGAACTTTGAAATTTGCTTTAAGGGCTGTGTAGTTAAACACTTTTTAAATATGCTGCTTAATTTTTCCTTACATTGTAATTCATTGTTGGCCTTTTCTGCAGTGAATTGTTGGGATTAACCAATAAATCAGCAGAAAAGACATGCCAATTTCCTCAACAGCTGACAAATTACAGTGTGGGCAAAGTACTGTATGTATTATTTATTTTTTTTTAAAATTTATTTCATGAGGAAGGCTAACATTCAGATGCCCCAAGACCTTGCTGGTTTTGTTTGTTAATATTGCATTTAATTATGCTTCACTGTTTCTCAGGTAGCATTTGCAAATGTGTTGCTAATAGTCATTATCAATATTTAAGTTATAAAAAGTAATAAAGTTAACTCGATTTGTGGAAATTTACTTAAAAGTAGTATTATTTGGGAATAGCAGATTTGTAATTACAAGGTTTTTCTTCCTAGAACTTAATTTTAATAGAAGACCTTTGTATTGGGTGCATTTTTTCAGAATAAATGAAGCAAAGTTTTGGTTTTGAATACTGTAGTTCTGAATTATTTAAATACTTGCATTCTGGTTTCTACACATTCATTATTTCCTAGTGCTTTGGGATTGTAGCTCTGCAGTCAAACTAGGCTAGGTATCTGCTATGTACAAATTCTGTATCCATTTTAAAAACAGGCATTAGCAGGCCATTTGTAAGTAGCACTTGATATGTGTGAGAAATAGTGATAAATAATCATGCAAATTAGCCCCTTAATTGTGCATTACCTTGGATTTCTCAATTCTTAACTATCATTGCCTGCAAAGGTTAAAACAATAAATACAATCCCATTGCTCGTCAGGAATGTGGGCTGTTTTGTCTTTATCATAACAAACGTATTGTTTAAGGCAAGCTTTTGTTAAGTGCTCGGAAAGTGCGAGTGCAGAGAAAATGTCCCTGACCTTGGCCATGTACTACAGCTCCTGCAATTGTATTAGCTTTTATACTGCATGATGTATGAGCAGCCTTCTGAAGAGTCTGGAGTAGATGCTGAAAAATAACCATTCATGCGACCCATTCAATGCTTGAGCTCAGGCACATCAAAATGTGGCAATGTTGGAGCGCATTGCAACATTTTGGGACTTCTCGAAGCTCTAAAGCTGCAGTCCCTACCTGGGGAGCTTCTCTGGGGCACAGGGCAGCTCCTGCACAGCAGCTGCCTTGTAGGTGCCATGGAGATTCTCCTTCCCTGGGCAATGCCCACACTGTGGGGAGGTTGTTCCTGTGAGCTGAGATGTGCCAAGTCTGGAGAAATGAGGCAAAGCAGAGGAAATGCCCCACAGCCACAGTGCTGATCTCAGCTGCTCGTTGTGCACAGCCTGCAGCTGCTCCCTGGGCAGGCACGTTTATGAGCGTGGCAATCAGGTCCTGCCACAGAGGAGATGAAATGTCCCAAGGCCAGGGCCGCTGCAGTGATTAAAAACCAAATGCTAACGGTGGCTCGCCTGTGACTTAGCAAGATCAAGAGCTGAAATGGAGTTTTGCCCTGTGTGATGACTTGCAGGGAAGAGGCGCAGGTTCCCGGTGCCTGTGGAGGGACTGGCACAGTCAGAGGAGGATCATGACTGCGTCTTCCACCTCCCTCTTGCTTTGTATAGTGAAGCTGACTCTGTCCGTGCCTCTGTTTTTCAGTCAGCAGATCTCTTTGCCTGTATGGGGGACACAGCAACTTTGTAAGGCTCTGTGGAAATGAAAGGAACTCACCTTTTCCAGGGCCAGGATGCTGGTCCCACCATGCCATCAGGGTAGCCTCCATGTCCCTGTCACTCCTCGCTGGCTTAGCACACCTGGGGAGGGATGAAGTAGTGCTTTGGGAACACTGTGCCTTTTTTAGATGTCTTTTGTTAAAAATTATTTGACCTTCAAGTCTGATACCAGTCAAAACCAGTGTGATTTCTCTGTGGTGGTTTGTTAAAGGCATTAGCCTTCTTCTGGACAGGGAATGTTCTGGGAAGGGCAAAGGGCCCATGGAAGCCAAAATGAAGATGGAGCCATGGAGAAGTACTTACAGCAGCCTTTTACATGCTAAAACCTCATTTCTGTTTACCTGTTTAAAACCCTTTAGAGAATATGGCTAGCTAGATATTATTTTGAAACTGTATGTTATTTATTTAGCTGTGACAAATATGCTCTGGATTTAAAACCAAACTGCACTTCCTCCTACATAGAGGGGTATTTTTACTTGGTGCCTAAAAAAGCTGGCTCCAAGTAAAAATACCCACCCCTATGTAGGAGGAAGTGTAGCTAATGAAAAGCTTTATTGGTGTTAGAGTGTGTTTGTGGGAAGGTGACTGGGTTGCTTCTCAAGCTACAAGAGTTGGCAGCAAGATGTTCGTGGACACACTCATGTGGATACCAAACAAATTCTTGGGGCATGAAGAGCTCTGCCATACTGGCATTAATTACAATTATGGGTAGGATAGTGTGAATTAGCAGCACTTTGTCTTTACATCCAAACTGAAAATGATCAGCTAAACTCTGTTGTAAGGAGCTCGAGCTGTATTTCTGTATCAACATCAAGGTGTCTCAAACTTGTCTGGATGTGTCTGTGACAAAAGTTAGCTTGCATACATTATCTGAGCAGGATAACACCAGTCAAGACTTGGCGTGCATGTTTGCCATTGAATTCAAGGCCTATAAAAATGTTTTATTTGTTGCAATACAACAGCATTTCAGCTAACGGTTTCTTTTAGGTTTTCCCGCATGTTTCAAAATCAAGGTTTAGAAAACTGTTAGAGATGGAAAAGGAGCATTTCCTTTCTTTATGTATTTGGTTTTGCAGGCTCTCTACCTCCTTCATAGTTCAAAAATATTAGTTACTTATCTGAAGGAGATTGTAAGGGAGACACTGAGAAATTAGTATTTAAATATATATTGCAACAAAATGGTCT
Source organism: Dasyornis broadbenti (assembly GCA_013397935.1). Classification (NCBI taxonomy): domain Eukaryota; kingdom Metazoa; phylum Chordata; class Aves; order Passeriformes; family Dasyornithidae; genus Dasyornis; species Dasyornis broadbenti. The sequence continues at coordinate 348,702 of VZRN01004996.1, read as the reverse complement.
TGTTACTTTAATTTTGGTGACAATTTACAGCTATTTCTGAAATCACTATTTTGGCAATACTTCTTTCTTTTGTAAACAAAAAAAAAAAAAGCATCACCCCAAGAAAATATAGGAATATGCAATAGACATCTTTCTCTTTTGCACCACTAGTAATACATGATGAGGAATGCAATTTGTATAAATAGTCACAGATGGAGCTTCAGTTTTACTATTAGGATCTCTCATAAAGCACTAATTACTTGGCTTAAAGGAAAGCACTAGGGAAAAAATGCTTTGTGGATCAGAAAGATGGAATCTGATTTGAAGTTTCTGTTTCATAATTACCTACACCTTTATTTTGGTTTGGGTCATGCCATGACCCAAAAGCTTCTGAAAATAAAGGGTTCAATTTACAGACTTCAAAAGCTGTATCTGACTTTATCTAAACTATCAGGAGGCAATAATTTAAATAACCTGCCAAATTTAAGGTAGCATTTGAGTGTTTTACTTACTGGGAATATTACTGTCAGAAAAGAGATTATTTTCTTGCCCTTTTTTTCCTAACAGGCGCATGTCAGAAATGAGCTCCTGACCAAAATAAAAAAGAGGACTGTCTCCCCAAAGGTGTGCATGTTAGGGCAGGACCCACGCTTGTAGTGTTGATGGGTGAACTCAAAGATAGACCTGCATTTACTGTGCTTTTTGAAGTCAGTAGTCTTTATAAATGTGGGTAATTTAGAACTAAGGTAATAAAATTGAAGTCTCAGATTGTGGAAGTTTTTTGCTCTAATAAATTTGTCCACTGATGGTACCAGCAGTCTTGTCAGTGAGTGAAAAAGGACACACAAAGCCTGCAACTCATTGCTATGATTAAATCTTCTTACTGAGTGGGCCACTCTAAACCACCTCAAACATTTGGCATTTAAACTTTACAGTTAGGCATCCTTATTTGCAGTTGACATGATCAAGTTACTTATATATTTCAAGGCTTAGTTGGGTTTGCTCTGCCTGATGAAGTTTGGATACAAAGCCTTAGAGTTCCAAAAATTCAACCTGCTTCTGGTATTTGTCCTTTTGTGCTTTCAATTCTCAATTGCGTGATTCTTTTTATTAGAGTGAATGCATATGTGTGTGTGCTAATAATTTATCTAGGGATTAATAATTGCTATGGAGATTCATCTAGGAATAATGATGATTGGAAAAACATTAATTAAACAGTGGGGTTGAGAGCACTGGCTAGCAGCATTAGATTTCCAGGCCTTTGATTTCATGTACTTTAGTCCTATGAGTCTATCTTTTTCTGCATCTCTCTCTAATCAGATTTTCCCTACTTTCTAACCCTTTGGTTTTAGAATTCCATGGTCTTGTTCAGTGTATTAAATAAAGGTTGGTTTCCAAATACAAATGTGTACCAAAGACAATTTAAGATAATGCTTAGAATTAAGTGAATGTTGCAATTTTAAGGTATTTAATTAACACAAGAATATTGAAGCAATATTCTGAAGCGAATGGGGTTTGCTGATGAGTTAGTTTATATTTTATTTTTTGTTACGATCTGCCTTGCCCTAAGGAGAAAAAGGTTTTTTGTTCTTAGACCAACATTTGTCTCAAGAATAAGAGTAATGAGCATCTGAGAGTTGACTGTGGGTGATATAATGTGACATACCAATGGCATTTTCATTTAAAAACATTTTAATGAGAACAGGAAACAAAAGAGGGAGAAAAACCCTATAGGCTCTGATGCACCGTTAGTTACTGCAAAGTACAAATATTTACTTTGGATTGTGGCAGTATCTATCTATCTGTCTATCTATCTATCTATCTATCTATCTATCTATCTATCTATCTATCTATCTATCTATCTATCTATCTATTGTTTTCCCAAAACAATCTTTAAAGAGGTGCGTAACTTTTTTTGTAATGGGATATAAGCAGCAGAGAACATAAAGGTTAAGTAAGCCTTTGACTTAAATGAGATGAGCAGCTCCTGTTCTTTGTTCTGCTGGAAGCAGGAGACTCCCAATACTTGCAGTTTTTAGCCATTTTGACAGTTTGTTGAAATACTGTTCCATTGAGAGGCACTGGGAAATGTAATGTGCTGCATTTCAATATGCATTTATATCACCTTTTTGTTTATAGCAGCAAAAGCTATGTCATTAGAATGAAAATAAAGAGACAAAAAAAATCAGAAAGAAACAGGCATCAGTTGATCTGTACCAGGGGGATCCACTGATAAAACTGCAGCAGTATCTATCAATTTTAGTTATCCATATTTTAGTTTATTTGACTAGTACCAAAGCAATTCCCATTTAAAATGTTGGAGAGCATAAGCTAGATAAGTAATAAGACTAAACTAGAAAAAGGCTTGTGTTTGGTTAAGTAGCTCATGTATTCCCTCTAATGCATCAACCACTTTTGTGAGGTGTGTTTTTATCTAAGACACAAGCACTGTAAAAGCATACAGGGTATACAGAGCAGAATGATCATCCTCCCAACAATGCTGAAAATAAAAATTTTTGTAGTAAGTATATAGTAGTGAATGAACCACCAAATCCTTAATGCCAGATTAAAGCCTGGATCAGCATAAGTTACTGACAAAAGGCCATGCAAGGGGAAAAGCAGGAAGTTTGGCCAGGGCAGTAGCAGGCAGGCACCCTCAGATTTGACTGGGGCAGTCCTTGTTGCCCCGCCCAGGCACTCTGGTGCCCTCTCAGGGAGGCAGCAGAAGCCGCACGTCTGCACAGCTTGCTGCATTACACTGTGTTAAAGCTGATGGGGCCTCGTGACTGCCTGCAAAAATATTTTTGTTTACAGAAAAATAAAAGTTTGAAGTCGTATAAGTAAAGAAAAGATAAAGCTGTCTATTTAACCTTCTTCTGAATGTTGGCTAGAGTGTATGTGCCCAAATTTTTTGTTTGAAATCAGTCAAAATGTTCTATAAACTTTCGCAAAGTCATCTTAGCTAACAAGAGCCTGAGAGGGTCATTCAAATGAGTGCATATTTGTTGTACATCTCAGAGCACTTATACAATTAATCATTCCCTGGAAAATGTTTTGAATTTTTGCCAGTGCTTATATTGGTACAGAGCCAGTACAGAAATAATCGAAGGGTCCTGATGTGTAAAAACTGTAGTATGTAATAGAATTTGGGAATGAAGGAAAGGTCTGGGTTTACATTCAAGTGATGTCATCCCAGGGCTCAGATACCATGTAAGAAGCGGGGGTGCAGGCTGGAACAAGACTGGAAAAATCATGCCAAACTATGTTAGGCAAAAAATAAGGACATGAATAATTTTTTATTTATGGGTTTGGGTGACTATATAATAATAAAATTAACCTCACACAATCCTGATCGAGCAATATATTGCTTGCTTGTTCTGAAAGAAAGCCCAAATTACATTTTATCTACAGAGAGAGACAGAAGGGAATAGAAAAGTGTGCCTGGCTTTTAATGTCCTTAGTCTAATGTTTAGAATTCTGTTCGTTTTAACATTTTTAAACTCAGAATTATATTTAAATGAAAATCTATTATCTAGACCAATTTTCCTAACAGAAATAATGATGTTTTCTTTAGTGTCTGACCATGCAAGTTAAGCCACAGGGAGATTTCACCTTTTTAAATTAACCAAGTATTTCTGTGCAGTGAACTAGCTGTGAAGGGCTGAAATTCATAAAACATAATTTTAGTGGAAGAGTTAAAGGCAACTTTGGCAAGTAAATACCAGACTTTATTAAAATACAAGGTGCAGGGACAATGCTCCACATATGGAGGAAATGACATTTATCCTGCAGATGCAGAAGTTGCATCCTGTACCTTCCTCAAGCACTGAAGTTCACTGGTTAGCAATTAAAACTGTAAAACCAGAAACTGTAGGACAAGATGTCATGCCACTAATCAAAAAGGGCAGGGGGAGAAGACAAAAAAAGAAGGCGTAAAAATAGAAGACTTTCTGTGAGTAGAGGGAAAAAAATCCAAAGGCAAACCGAACGTAGTATATAAAGGTTTTCATATTATGCAGTGTTTGGTAAAAGTTCACAGTACTGAAGAATTGGAGTTTCTTGATCCTTAGGTCTTGGGCTTATGTCAGGACAATCAGTTCATTCCCCCTTTGACATTTAAATTGCCTGTAATCTTCAGTGTCCAAAGGCTACATTTCAGGCTTATTGATGTTCAAAGCTTCTCTGTTTGGGGCTGATTTTGGGGTGATTTTCTGCTTTACTGTTGCTGTTGCTTTCTTTGTGAATATGGAGTCAATATTGTCTCTAAAGGTCATTCCAAAAAGTTCTTACAGTTGAGGGAGGGGGAGCTTGTTTGTTTTTATGATTGATACCTGTTTTTGCATCACGTCTGATTAAATTAGGGTATTTTAGAATTAATGCTTCTAGAATCAGAACATTTTACTGATATTTTCCAGTAACAGGAATCAGTTGAGTTTTCATTTGCAATATAGATTTGATGCCTCAGTATTGATAGTGCTGCAGTGATGGTCTTCCAGCAGACAAGCACATCACTCCACTGGAAATCAAATAACCTTTGAGCTTGCAGGCCCAGGCACCAAAATTCTCACTGAGCTGTTCAGGCAGGAGACAAGACTGTACATATGCCAGACTGTTCATGCTTTCCAGCAGAAGGCTTTAATGGTTCTATCAAAATCTTCAAAGAGGTAAGATGAAAAAAAAATGTTTGAAAAATTTTTGGTGCTGCAGTTTTGCTCTCCTCTGAGAACTGCAAAAGTGGAGTGATTCGGATTGAGATCAGAGTGATTGACTGGGAGACTGTCTGATTACAGCTTGGATACCTATTTTAACTAAATTAGTCTAGAAACCAATTCAGATCTATAAACCACATCAGGCTAAATTGATTTAAGTTTCTCTTAAACAGATTTAAGAGAGACTGCACCAGGGAGTTGCACAGATTTAACTAAATCTGTTTCTAAACCACTTGAGTTAACTCAGTGCTCAGACTGATATAAATCAACCTTTGAATGTAGAAGTTAAAAGGTCCGTATTTTATAGTTGTTCACTTTGTTCATTTGACTTGTCTAGATCTAGGTACAAATGCTCACTGTACACAACTAATCCATTAACAGCAAGCAGAATGGAACAGGAGTCATAATTTTCTTTTCTTTAAATTGAACTAGTATTTGAAAAAGGAGGTATTGGAGATGCATATAACAGTGCTTTCTGCTGAAACCTTTAGAAGCTGAAAAGACACTGCCTGATAATGAAATTGTATTTGGAGCTTTTTTCCATAAAATGAAGTAGTCATTCTAGTGTGCGAAGTGCTATAATTATAAAGCAATTTGCCACCCTTAATGGGAGGACTTTTATTTCATAAAATATTAACAAAATATAATATCAGTGCAATAGGTTAGGAACAGTCTTATTTTCTCCATAAAAAGTCAATTTGTAACCACTGCAGGCTGTCTTTCTCAAGATGACTATATTAGGGTAACTGATCCTTTTATAGAAGTATCAAAAGATAAGCATTAAAATAATCACAACAGATATCTCATTTACCTTTCTACTTAGTAATCAAATACTTTTCACTGTCTGCCTCTGTAACTTAGAGGCTGGTGTTGTTTCTGCAGATGATTGGCCAAGGGAAGAAACATTTAATCAGTGCCTAAAAAAAGTAAAAATATTTGAGACAAAACTGCATACAAGAAGGGTTATCAGCTAGGGCCTGTTTCCTAGCTTGCCTGAAAAAGCATTTGTGTTCAGCTACCAAGTAAGGAAAAATTACCATTCTTTTTTCACAGCAAAGGAAAGGGAAAGGAAGTAAAGAAAAAAGAAAGAAAGGGAGCTTCTGTAATTACAGGATTTCAACTCTGATCTAGGCAGCTGCAAAGCATATGTATCACATGAAGAAGAAAGGACTGGAGATGGCAGAATTAACCAAGCCTTAATGGATTCACTTTCATTTCCTCCCTTTGTTACTATTTTTATTTAGCCAGAAGATTTCAAATTTTTTCTTTCTTTTTCCTTTTTTTTCCCCCCCTTTGGTCCTGTTATTTGCACTGTTCCAGGGCCCACTCAAGCAGAGCATGATCAACTCCAGGGGAAGTCATTAATCGTATTCATTTTGATGGTGCTTCAAGATCAGCTAAGAAGTGGAACTCTCTAAATAGTTGAGACAAAGCTCACTTGAGGAGGAAATGACTTGAGCTGAATGATCAACAAAATTTTCTCATGAAATAAACGATAATAGCTCATGTTAATGTGTTAGGTAGGGAAACGCCAGGAGGGACAGAACAAAATGTTCAGTTGGAAGAGGATCAGAAATTAAATGTGAATCACCTCTCTCTCCAATATTCCAGTCTGGAAATAATGATTAGATAGTAATAGTTCTATATAGTCAATGACTATATGTTAATAGTTTCCCTCTGTATTTAACAAGCAGCCAAATAAAACCGTGGGCAATCCATAGGCTATCATTGGTAGGTACTATAGGGTTGTGTCCATGAGAGAACATTCACCAAACTGTTTTTTAAGTGCAGTCCCAAATCTGCTTGGCAAACTATATTTGTAAACTTTACTAAGTGGAGTAAACCTCTGTTTTAATGATGGTTGTAGCATGCTTGCATTTTAAAAATAAAGTCAAAACAAGGGAACAGCATCACAACAACCACTTAAAATATTTTCTTTCTAACTGAATTTTGGGAATTTGTTTTCTGAATAGCACAAAAATACCTTAAGGAAATTATGTTTTTCTGATTGAGGATACAATAAAGATCATTATTATTTTAGTCATTCCAAGGCTGTGATGTTCCATCTTAGTGTCCTTTATGCAGCAAAGCTTCCACTGATGTCATGTGGGCTCACCCAAGACATCAGCAGGTGTTCAGACTGAAGGATGGGATCCCAGCAGTGTAGTTAGCAAATGTATTTGGTCCCTAAGAATTCCATGTACAGCATGAACTTGATTATTAGCTAACAAATCACTGTGAGCTGGATGTTTAGTCAGTCTGTCAAAGCTGCTGGTTGGAAAATCTGTATCCAGAGGAGTCATTCACACTAGAAACCTATCCTGCATCTGTTATTAGCAGGGTGGAAGCAATCTTGCTTATGTCTCTGTGTATGTTCACAGCTGTCTGGCAATCGGGAGTGGGGAAAACACGGAAGAAGCATTGCCTAAACTAGTTGCTTGTGGGTTGCAAATGCAGGGTGTTGCTATTTATCCCTGTCAACAGCAGGCCCTATTAACTATTTTTAATGAATCACCACTGCTTTTACTTTTGCCATCAGCCATGACCTTCACCATTTAGAAACACATGGTCTCTCATAAATGATAGTCTGTGGCATATAAACTTGAGAAGGATTCTATCACAGCTCAAACTACAATATCTATCATTAAAACAAACTGCTCATTCCAGCTGAAGAGACACTCATATATATCATGGAAGCAGCCTTCCATATTTTGAAATTTACTGCCCTGCATTGGTGCTTCTTTTTCTTGACTTTTTTTTTCTTTTTTTTTTTTTTTTTTTTTTTTTTTTTTTTTTTTTTTTAAGGCGGCCATGCAACCTTGCTCACTTAATACTTTTGATAAACTTCTACTGACAAGGAACTTGATTAATGATGGTTAAAGGAATTGAATCAAGAGCAGGAAAGACAGGGCCAAAAAAGCAGACTGCTGGCCTGATGGAAACTAACGTCTCTACAGAAATATATGATGGACCCTCCTTTTTGCCATGCCAAGTAATTACTCGCACAGGCCTGTTGTAATAATTCCTATTACAGCCAAAACGGAAAAGTCAGTAACTCACAGCCCTGGGACAAGGTGAAGGCAAGGCCAGAGTAGTGTGGATCAATATTTCATTTACTCACTGAGGTTAGCTTCTATCCCTGTATCAAATTCTTTTACAGAAAGCCATGAAAGAAATGAGGTTTGCTGAAAAACACCAATACAGAGCCCTCATTTCCTTGGGGGTGCTCATAGAGTACATGGAGCAACAAAACCTCTCAGCAAAACAATATGCACTCAAGGTCACTCATTACTTGCTACTGTTGGAAAATAAAGTGCCATTAGCCTGATATGAGTAATGTACATCAATCAACTGCAGACCAGCAAAAGTATGTTTTCAACATGGTATTGCAGCTGAAAATGAATGAACCGTGTTAACACTTTCCGAACACTTGGACAACAGTGAAGAATTTTTCCTTTGGCATTTATCATTTATTTCAGAGTTTCACTGCAGCTCGTCTTCGTGAAATCAAACCAGAGCAGCTCAGTGTTTTGGTGTACTTCACTATAACTGAATTAATTCTAAGTAGATATCATAATTTTGAGGGGGACAGTTGGATGGTGTCCAAAAAGGTCCTGTCAGTGTCTTATGGGACCCTCAGCCTAAGGGTGGAAAACCAGATGTAATAAGAAATGATCTGTTGTGTTAGTATAATAATTTAAAACAATACTTGCTTTAAGAATATGAAGTGACATTGAAGAACACATGCTTCTACTTTGCTGCATACACAACTCTTTTCTTCCACAAAGAAGTTTTCAGGAAAAGGAGGACTCCAGTATATCACTCATGACTTGCATGGTGCTGATCTGAAGGGCAAATGTAATATGTTCTTCTGCAATAGCTGAAGTACACTGTGGTGTATTTTTTTTTTTTTTCGGTTTCCTCTCACAGAGTTCTGGGAGAAGTGTTTGATGGGTTGTTTGTGTTTGCTCATATGGTTGATGAAGTTTTAGATCTTTTCAAAGCTTCTTGATTGTCATCTTGGCTGAAAGTTGTTTTCTCTTAGCAAAGTTCAGAATTCTCTGATCTTACCTGCACCATTGAAAAATTTATATCATGGTCATGAAGCAGTGCCTTCCCAAGAAATTCTGTGTCATCCTGTTCAAAAATAAAACCATTATGTAGGCATAAAATAAACTGTTACAGAGTATGGAGAACTAGTGTGGGAAGACCACACTTTTTTTCTATTAGAAAGTAATTTTTCTCCCCCTCTTTTCTCTTCAGTAGTATTCTCTTTATCTTTCTTGAGCATTTTGAAATCACTTAGTAAATAATAATGTTAAGTCTTTGTTCCAGAATCTTACCCTGAAGGCTTACTGAGGCATGCAAAAATAGTTGAAATGTATAGGATTTTTCACTCTTAGTGTCTTTTGTAGTGGTGAAGATAAAGTTATTTTCTTTTCTAGCCCCATATCCTGAGATCAGACTCCCAACCATAGTAAATGTTGAGCCCCTTGCAGCACTTAACTCATTTAACCCATATTAATTCCATGCAACACTGTAATGTGCAAGTAAACACAACCCAGAAATTATGGGCCAAGAGGAAAATGTCTGATCAAAGGTCACATGCTAAGTCAGACATGACTGTGGTCTTTCATGTTTGACATTTTGAAAATTTATGTTAAATTTGCTGCTGTTCAGTAAAGTCTGGGGACATTCAATGAACTAATTTCATGTCCTCTACAGTTGTTAACCACTTGGATAATGTTCCTAAGTTTTCTGCAGTTGTGATATTTTGTATTTTCCTTTACAAATCAGAAGTATTGGCAAGTTAGTATCTCTAGTCTTAATCCTAGCTCACTGCAGGCCATGCTGGTTCCATTCAAGTAAATCAGCTGAGACTCTGGTAAATATGAGTTTGATTATAATTTGGATTGTTTGGGTTGATTTTTTTCTATGGATTTCCTTATTTAAAACTGAAGTTTATAGTAACTGTAGTACTGCAGAATACTTGTCTCTGCTTCCTGTTGCTCTTGCTATGTGCTGTTACTTTATAATGATTTAATGTAAAGCGATGTGGAGAGTATGAGTCCTGAAACAGTGCTGCTCCCTTCATGTCTGCGAGAAGGGAAGAAAGATGAACATTTATAAATGCCTATCAAACTAAATAGATCAGTTTAAAGAGAGTCTGTCTTGCTGGTCACGTAGAAAGGCTCTCCTGGATTAAAAGGGTCCATTACATTTGATTTGCTCCATGTTTTAGATGTGGAGTCAACTTCGTAAAGAGTCATATAAAGTCTAATAATTCCTTAAAGAGATTCCTTGAAAAGCACAGAGCAGAATTAGAGAACCTGTCTCCTCTACTCCTTAGAATCACAATTTCTGGTTTTTTTTTTTCCCCCAAATCCTGTTGTTGTGATTGAGATTTTCCAAATCTCATTCACTGTAGGTAGTAAGCTTGCACCACTCTGTGGGGCTGCTCTATGCCTGTGCTTTGAGACTGAGTCCCAAGTCCTCAGAGTTGTTTAGGTGACAGTATATAATTTGAAATGACTCAGTGATGTTAGTAGTTCATTCTCATTTACCATCTTTGAAGCAGGGGGAGAGTATTACCTTCATGTACTAGGAGGAAGAGGGGTGATAAAGCATAAATAAGTGTAAAGGCATTCAGGTGCCCAGTTAAACCAGTAGGAAATGATCATCTAAATATCTGTGGAAGGTCTAGGTATCTCTTACTCTAGGGAGAACCAGCACATACAAATCCCTGGAGGTTTCCTGTGCTTCTAGTTGCAATGAATAAATCTTTCAAGAATGTCTCAATCAGGACAGGAGGGTCTTGTGTTGGGAGGTGAAACAATTCTGTCTGCTCTAAAAGAAGATGAAATCACTCTTTCTCCCTTAATTTTCTCTGGTAGAAAGGAATCAAGGATTACTTTTTCTCTTTGCAAACTAGCACTCTAACTTTTGGGTTTGGGTTTTTCCCTACTTTGCATGAAAATACCCTGGTGGTTCTTGGTGTCACTGAGAACTTAGAGTCATTACTTTGTGTGGGTGAGCATTCTGGTGTAGGTTTCATACCAAAAAAAACTGCATGCAGCAGGATTACTCTTTGAACCAGAGTGTTAACTGAGAGATTTGGGTCACATCCGTCACCCAAATGTGAGGCAGTCTGCTTGCACTTATAATAAAGAACAAATGTTTGGTCTGGAGGTCAGGATTTTTGGATTCACAGTGCACTTACTTAGATCAAGGTCTCATCTCGGGTTAAAATCAATATTGCAAATTGCAGCTTAAATGGCAAAGAATATGTTTCCATCTATGTTATATTTTAGGTACAGTAGTCTTAATGTATAACTAGGTCAGTTCCATTAAGATGTAATTTCATTAAGGGACTATAACTGCAACTGGAATTTGGCCACTAGATGAATTTTTTTCTGTCTAGTACAACTGTACAGACACGCATCACTCTTGGATGCTGCTCACTCAGGCAGTTCTTCTTTAGAACAACAACCCGGTAATCAGACAGCGCACTCTGCAAGGAAGTGCAAAGGAAATCAGTAAAAAATATTTGTCTGTAGGGGACTGCTGCTGGTTTTGAACTGTCACAAGAGTACCTGTCAAAATAATATAGTAAAGCACTTGGACATTTAACTTAGAGACAGAGACCTTCAGTTTAATGCAGTTGTACAGGTACACATGCAAGTAGCGTATTTAGCAGTAGAGCCTTCGGGCTGGCTTTCAAAAGGTTCATGAGACAAAGCATCTGACTTTAGGGAGGTTTGCTTCACTTTTTGTAATATGGCAAATCTGAGCAGAGTTGGCTGTAAAAGACTTTAAAAGTCTTGGAATAAGGAGATGAAAGCATTGTTCAGAAGAAGGCATTTTTTCTGCATTCATGCTGGCTAAGGTATGTCATAGCCGTGTGCATGCGGGAGTGGCAGATGAGGAGGAAAGGGAAAGTAATCTCAAAATCTTGAAAAAGGAGGAAGACTGTGGGATGGCTTTTATGTAATCCTCTGTGAGGACTAATTTCTTATGCACAACAGTCACACTGAGCTTTGTAGCCGAGTGTGATGCCATTTACAAAGCATGTCTCTGTCTGCTGGTGGCTGGACTATAGGTTCAGTCATCTGACTCTCTGAACTGTTGAGCCAGAAGGGGCTGTGCACAAACTGGGAAAGTTTATTTTGTATTTCATCCCCACTGGCCATTCTCCTAAGGGCATCACTCAGTATTGCAGAGAGCACAATCTGCTTTTCTCCACTTGCAAGCGAAGAGCTCCAACCCTCTCTAGGCTGTGGGGGCCTCAAAAAGCCCCAGCTTGCCCACAAGGCTCTGCTCTACGTTTGTGGAGGAAGTCTGGGGAGAAAGAAGATCATAACTGGGCAGCAGCTGCTCTGTATGACTTGCTTCCCTGGAAACCTGGCAGCTCTCCAAGTCAAAATCTGAATAGGAGTTAAACTGCTCAGAGCATTAATTCCCCTTATAGTCTTGAGCCGGCTCTTTCCTCTCCTGCTCCCACCAGAGCCCTGCTCAGCAGAAGTGAAGAATCCTCTGCCCATGCAAGTTTTGGAGGTTCATGCTGGCAGCAGAGGCAGGACAGACATCCAGCACTGTGGGCTTTGTCTCCAGGACCTGCTGCTGGTGGCAGCAAACAGGGGGACTGGGATGTTGGCTAGACACTCTTAATGTTTTCTCTGGCCCCTCTGGGATCTTATAAGGAGTTAGGCACTGCATGTAAAAGCTTTTTTTTTTTTTTTTTTTTTTTTTTTTTTTTTTTTTTTTTTGTGATTGTATTGATATTTGGTGATTCCTGTTTATATGGAAGGCTTTCCTGTGAATTTCCAGTCATGTAAGCATCCTAGGACAACTTTCTATTGCCTTGGGTGACTTGAACATCCTCCCCCCACTGGTATTCTACATAAGCACAATTTTCTTGGCAGCTTTTCAGGACTCCCCAGCTTATTATTGGGTCCTCTTGAAGTTGCAAAAATCAACTTCATGTCCCTTGAATATTCCTACACAGAATGTTTTAAATCTTCCAGTTTTAATCATGATTTCATCTGGGAAATTTTTTTTAAGTTCCTTTTAAATTTTCCTGTTTACTTCTTGCAGCTTTTTGTAACAGTTTTGTCTTCAGTTTCCAGTTAGCGTACAACATGACTCATATATTCCAAAATATTGCAGAGAGGAAAAAGTAAAATTTCTACCTGTTGGCGGGTGAAGAGAGTTAAGCTGGATGTGAATCAGTATTTCTTGAAGAAATGTTGTTGTTTATTTTGTCAAGATACATAAAGAAGCAGTCTAAAATTGACCAAGAGTGATTCATACAGCTACTTTGTGCTTACAAGTTTTCTGCCAATAGAGGCAGCAACAACAGCAGCCCAGACAGTTTCTTAAGGCTTTTCCTGCTCTTCTGTGCCCTCTATTTTTGATCATCTTCCAAGGCTTGTGAATAGTGCCAAATCAAATAGTACAGCATCTCCGTAAGTCTGCTCTTGGAAGCTAAGGAATTCCGCAGTTGAAGTGCAATGCCAGATATAAAAGAAGCAATTACAGTGGACTTCCAGGAGTTTGGGCTTAATAACTTTAATATTTGTATAACATATATTTTGAGGCTTCTTTTATAACTGCACTTCTGCCTCATGTATGCTTTATCCACAAAGTCTTAATCTATATGATCTTGCAAAATGCATGGGGTTTTTATCTTGGGGTTTTTTGGGGGCTTTTCTGTTTGTTGCTGTTTTTTTTTTTGTCTTTTATTATTATTATTATTATTTTAAGGTTCTCAAGTGCCACACAAACTTTGAAGACCGTTCCTGTGCACAGAGGCACTAGTACCTTAAGCTCAATGTTAGCTGGTGAGAGAGAACCTTTGCAGAAGGAGCCATAGCAGCAACTTTGAGTATAGAAGACCCCCTTTGCAAGTATTTCTCATCCTTCAGACTTACGCAGAAGCCTTCTCAAGTGTTCAGTCCTTCTCACTTACTAACAGCTAAGAAAATGTTTGATGTGAAACCCTGCAGGTTTTCATGCTTTAGACAATGAAATGAATTAATGGGGTAATGGCATTGTTTAGAATGAAAGGAAGAAAACTTGATATTCTCTCACAGAATTGCAGTATGGACACAATTTGAAGTAAAATTCATCTCACTGTGATCAACCATCGAAAATCTGCTCTCCATTTAATGTTCAGGAGCACAAAGAGGAGCTTTGCCCAAAAAGAAACTATTTTTAGATCTACATTAGTGAACAGCCACACTCTCTCAGGGTCTAGAAAGCTAGAGTCCATTTGCAGTGATTTAACATGCTGCTTGCTTAAATTCTAGATGAGGGGGCAGGGAAAATCTAACTTGAAACTCGATTACAGCATGACAAGATTAGGGGAATAAATGAGCAAAATCGATTTCGCATTTACTGATCTTCCTTGTAAAGTCTACCCTTTTAACTTTGTATGTATTTTCTTATTGTTTCGTAAAGAAGCAATGGTTTATTGCTGCCCATGTGACCTAGACCTTCCACACTGTGCCTGTCTGTCACATTCATGCCACTGTGTGCAAGAGGGGAAATAATTTCTTTGAATGGCTTTAATAAGATAAAACTTCAGTCTGTTTTCTTGTTTCAGTCATTTCTAGCTTGGAATACTTGGCTATCATGATAAATGCATAAATGGTTGAAGATTTACACTTTCATGTGAAATTTACTGAAGTAGCTTTTGATGGTAGTGAGCTCTAAGAACCACTAATTCAAACAAAAAAAAATTCCTTTTTTAAATTGTACAGGGATTTTCCCCCTTGTTATTTTACTCTGTAGGCTCAAGTCTTCACTACAGTAGATCAATAAAGAACTTGTTTGCATTAACAGGGCTAACATTACACTTGATGTAGGTGTCTGGCTGTATACAGAGGTCACTTGCACTGGAAATGCATGAAAGAAATCAAATGTTTTACCCGCTTTGGTTGAATCTAGGGACAACTTCAATATGTAAAAAATTACTCCTTTTCCCTCCAGGGACTCAGTTCTTAATTGTAGCTACTAGAGCTCTGCTTTTTAGAGTCTCTTTGAGGACTGTAGGAGTAGTAATAAAAATAATAATAATAAAATCCTAGAATTAATTTTATTTTTAGGCTTACTGCAAAAAATCAGTCTATTTGTCTTGGAAGATTTGCTTCACAACATCACAGTCAAATTCATCTCCCAATCATTCATTCAGAAGTGTAGGAGAGGAGGGGGAGAAACTGTTAAGCTCCTGAGATCCCATCAGATTAAAGCTGAAGAACACAGGACATATTTGGGCCTCAGGATGCAGCTCCTTGATTTAGGGTAGAATTGGTAGATGAATTTTTAACATTTCATTTTGCAAGGCTCCTTGAAATGTGTAAAAACATAGTATTCTGAGGAATCTTTATAGTTCTGTGAAACCCAGTATATTTTGTACTCAAGTACTTAACATGTGGGAGATGTTTTTTATTTAATAATTTTATGTTTTAAAGGAACAAGTTTTTAACTTAGAGTTCTGCTAAAAAAATAAAATCTACCCACCTGCATACATATATGCTGTCATCCATATTTTCTAGTCTTTTCCTGATATTTTCTCTCTGTCCTAGAGAAGTAGGATAGATTGAAAAGAGAAGTATAAATAAAATAATTCCACTTTGCTTTGGAAAGCAACCTTTTGTAATGTGTAATCCAATGTTACCACTTCCTTGAAAAAGCTTTCTTTTACCTAAAATAAACTTTCTGAAATAACTCTCACCATTTGGGAAGCTTTCAACACATTGTAGGACAGAGTTTTTCTCTTCCAATAATGCTTTGCACCATGCTGTGACTTGAACTTTATTTTCACATGTTGTGGGAGCATCTGAAATCCCTTGCCAATCCACCTTTCTCTCCCAATCCTTGGAACAGAATGAACAGAAAAGCAGGATATACATATAGGTGTGTCTCCTGGTGTCCAGCTGGGCTTAAACCCACAGCAGTGTGTTCAAATACATTCATACAATGATTAGGGTATAACAACGGTAGATGGCAAGACAGGATAGGCTGAAAATGGAGTTTTGTTTGTGATTTCCGTGGCAGATAGTAATACAAAATGCTGATTTTACATCAGGTTTCCAAGAAACTGGTGGAAGTTCTGGTGGTGAAGGGACAGATCAATTATACTTTATGGTATAAAATATATTGTTGGGTTTGGGGTTTTTAAATTGCAAACTGGGTAGGAACTCTTCTAGGGGAAAAATGTTTTGAAATGGAAGTAGGATGTAGAATCCAGGCATAACTAAAACCTCTGTGTGGTTTTAGTTTATTTAATCCACAGTGTACATGTGGAAAAAATCTGTTGGGTTTAATCTGATTTATGATAAATGCTAATAGCTTTTTCACATTGTGAAGTTGTTGTTTTTTCTGAAGCAGTTTAGGTATATATTTGTAAAATCCTGAGCGCAGTCAAGTAATGTTTGTGAATTCAGCAGTTCATGTGAGTAATCCAAAATAAGCTTGCTCAATGGAAATGTTCTTATGTCTTTCACTGATGGATTTTTTTTCCTGAAATTTGAGTTCATATTAACCCACATTATGTTCAAAGAGAAAAAAAAAAAAAAAAAAATTAAAAGCCTGATCCTACAGTCTCAATTTCTTTGAATCAAGAACTGCATGGTTTGGTCTTGATATAGCAACAGTTAATGTTATACATTCTTGCATTCACCTTGAGCAATTATATGCTTAATGTTTATGCAGCAAATTATTAGGTTTGGCAATGACTCAGTCGTCAAGATTAGTTTTACACCAAATTGCTTGCAGATACCAAATGACAGGTTTTGTAATGAAAGGTTGCAATTATTTCTAATTTCTTCAATAGTAGTCACAAATCACTGATGCTGATTCTGCCATTTGTACGTGGCTTTCTAGAATAATATCCTGGCGTGTCTGCCTTACCAGCCTTTTATTCTGTTTACAAAATTGAATATATCAGGTAAAGCTTCAAGTGTGCAGGAGAAATTTTCAGATAAATTATTACTGCATGATCAGGGCGGGTGTTCTGGGTTTGGTTCTTTTCAGCATATTTAGTTCTTATTATTTAATTTCCCTTGCTTGTTGATGATGTTTGTTATTCCACATGCACCCCCTCTTCCGAATTATTAGAGTGAACTGCAAAAAATGGTAATTAACCATGGGACAGTGCTACCCTGGTGTGACTATTCTGCCCCTGGTTCTGCAGGTAGCTTGCTCAGCCCTGGCTCGGGGATCTGTGTATTCTGTGCTGTTCAGTGCAGCAAAAACACTTGCAGTCTTCCCAAGCTTCTGAAATTATTCAATCCACAGAGGCTTATCACATTGCCAAGCTCATATAATCTCCTTATCACACTCAGTCTCACACAAGTAACACCATGACTTATCCTTACACTGTCCTGGCCAATATTAATGTATTCTTTCCAAATAAAACAGCTTCTAATTGCCTAAGCTGTATGTGAGCTATTGAACACATAGGTACTACTGCTATTACAAGTATTTAATGGCTCTCTTATACCGTGAGTATGGAAAAATAAAAAACATGTAAAAACCCTTTTGGTTTATTTTGTGCTTCAACAACTTACTATAACAGCCCTTTCTGAAATAATACCACCTGGGATTGTAATGCAACTTTCTGATCAATGCTTTTGTTTGTGGTTCATGTCTAACTGCATTTTACCAGGGACAAAACTACTGCTAGAGAAAGCACCTAAAATCACACAAACGATGTGTGATTGATTTCTATTAAATACTTGTTTTGGCTATCTAAAAGTTTCAGTTAAAACTGTGTTAGCTGCCTACACCTCTGCAGGTCAGTATGTGCAGGTGGGTAGTGCTGCTATTCTGGATTGTGTGAATATGTGATAACCTGAGTCTTCAGTGTGATATGTCCAGAGGAGGGCACGAAGGTGCTGAGAGAGCTGGAGCACTTCTCTTACAGGCTGAGAGAACTGAGGTTGTTCAGCCTGGAGAAGACTCTGGGGGGAATCTTCCAGAAGCCTTCCAGTGCCTAAAGGGGCTACCAGAGAGCTGGAGAGGAACTTTTCACGAGGGCAGGCAGTGACAGGGCGAGGGAGGTTGGCTGCACACTGACAGAGGGCAGGGTTAGATTAGATATTGTCAAGAAAATCTTTACTGTGAAGGTGGTGAGCCCTGGCACAGGTTGCCCAGAGAAGCTGTGGATGCCCTATCCCTAGAAGTGTTCAAGGGCAGGCTGGGTCGGGCTCTGAGCAACCTGAGACAGTGGAAGGTGTCCCGCCCCCCAAAACCTGGCCACATAAACCCAGCACTGGAACCTTCCAACCCAAAACATTCTATCATTTAGATATCTCAGGTTCTTTCATATTTTGGTTATTTGCAGGGGATAGCATAACTAATGATACTTCATACAATATTGTTGAGGTAAAGCTAAAACTCGTGTGGAGAACACACTCAGGGAGCTTTTGCATGTTTTGAACAGAATTTCCTCTTTTCTCACCTGAAAGTTTTGTGATGGTGCCCCTGCAGCCCCCAGAGATGGAATGTTTGCATTGCATTTGTTTGCCCAGTACAGGTATTCTTCTAAGTGAAAAGCAGAAATGAAGACTGTTGCAAAACCAAAAAAATGTCATGCTCTATCATTCTGGCAACATATCTACATAGAAAAAAAAAATTCTTTCTATTTCTCTTAAAAATTTGTTGGTGAAAAACTACACCAATATTATCCTTGTATAAATTACAGTAATTCTCTTGGGATCAAGTTTCTTTAGCTTTCAGACAACTCTCAGATGAAGAATAATAGAAAGTAAGGCGACAACAGAGAATACTCAATAAAAAAGTTGACTGTCCTCAATCAGTTTGGGTTTCTTTCTGCTCGGCTTTCATATTTGCAAATATGGCCGCATTTGGAGAGGGAGCATATTGAAATAAATATTTTAATATTATTTGATTGAAATAATGTGAAAAAGCTTTTATTTCAAGCAGTGCATTTTAGTTTATTTTTGTATGTACACTAAATATTTTCTCAGAAATTCACAGTTTTTCTGTTGAGAGGGAAAAAGTTTATAACCTTAAGCAAAGGGGTCGTAGAGTATAGAAACTAAAGATTTGTGTGACATTTCTCTGGAATGCAGTTTGTTCTCTCAGATTTGGGATTCTCAGAGGGGATTCACATAGAGGAAATTCTGAGGCAGCCAATTCCTTCCCATCTGTGACCATCACTTAAAAGAAAGTAAGAAATCTCTGCTTTAGCAGCCAAACTTTGCTCTCTGCAGTCTGATGCTGCTGCACTGGGGTATTGTCAGAAAATCTGTCAGTACCCTCAGAATGACAGTGGTAGGCACTGATGATCAGACTACAGCAAAACTTTTCTGCAATACACAAAGCCAGCACTATGTGCTAAATGTGGTAGTGTAAGCAATCTTCTGGCTATTTAGCACAATACGATGAATTTTAGGAATGCATTACAGAACCTGGCTCTTCCTGATGGAAAAATAATCCCTTATGCTGCCTGGGAAGGGAGAGAACAGCAAAGCATTTAACAGAATATTTTTGGGAAGCAGCAACCTTATATCTTCAGCATGTTTTATTTTTCCAGACTTGCAGTGGCAGCTTCATTCCATGGCACCTTGGTGATGAGTAGCTGATGTGAGACATGACATTAAATACAAAACGAGGTAGGACGGCTTGCAACTGCTTGCATGGGATCTCCATGTATGATCACACTAAGTCAGTGTTACCAGGGCTTTGGCAAGCATTTCAAACCTTTTGGTGTTTTGATTTTTTTCTCTATTGCCAGTTGGTTTCTGCTCCCTGACTGCATTTACATTTACTGTGTTCCATTAGACAGCCTCATATGATGGTCAGGATTGAGTGTATTTTTCATTGTAGTGCAAATGCAACAGGTTATTGCAATATGAATAAGGTTTAAAGCTGACCAGAGCAATATTCTTTCTGTATGACTTAATTTCATTTTGGGGCAAGTACTTTTTCACCTTACTCTATAGTTTCAGTCAGTTGTTTATAAAACAATTCTGCTTCTAAGTAAATATGAGCAGTGGGTGAAATTATATCACTATGATTTTGAAAGTGTATGTAGTAAACAACAGACATTTAATTACACTCAATTTAATTCTGTTATTTTAATTACTTGTCAAATGTTTCCTTAATTTTTGTCAGCTTTTTTTTGGTATCTGTTTGGGTCAGGCAGAAATAGTTATGAGAAGAGAACAAAGCAGGATGCTATTTCTCTTCCCATCACTTCCTTGTGTGTAGGTTTTGCATAAGAGGATGAACACTTGTCACAAAGCAGAGCTGTAAACACTGCAGAATCTTCTCTCTTAAAGCTGGATGGCTTCAAATATATTATTTTGTTTGACATGTTCAGTGGCAAGAGGAATATGTCCTTCTAATGAGACTTCCTTTTAACACCTTTGCTCATCTCCAGAAACACTAGTCCCAAAGTATCAGACTTTTCTTTCCTTTATCCAGAAATATACCAGCTTTCTGAAAGGCATGCAGCCTGCAATTAACTTTTTTCTTTACTTTTATACTTTTGTGGAAGAATCAAACTTTCTAATATACTTAACAGCCTGAGTCATTTGATGGGGTCCTTCAAGGTAAAAGGGTCATGAAATATCACAGAAAAAGAAGACGTCTTCAAAAACCCCAAACCTTAACCTTTGCTAGAACTGTACTTCTTTTACTTCCCAAGAAGAAACATGTGCTTTAAAATGAAATATTTCTATCATATAGTAGTAAACTAGTGTCAAATAGGAAACAGGTGAAAATTGCTTGACAATTCTGTTCTTTTTTAAAGTCTCCATTGGGGAAGGTCCATAACAAAAATGTCATGGCCTTTTTTTTTTTTCTCCCTGTACCCTATTCTTCGGTCCAGTTTCTTCCCAAATCTCTTTTATGAGATATTATTTGGGACTTTTAAGTAGTAGCCATAATATCAAGAGAACTTACAAAGGTAGACTTAATTATACAATTATTAGGGTGCACCAGATGCCCAGTAAACTCATAGTAATGTGTTTGATTTCAAACACCAAACCTTGCAGTAGATCTTAAGGTTTCACTGCAGCTCTGGCAGGAATGAACTCTCGATCCCATTGCCGTGAGTGGGGATTGCCTACACTGATGTCACTGCTCAGACTCTGAGCTAAGCATTATCAGCCATACTCTCTGTTCGCTTTTCAAGCCTGGGAGTGACAATTATAGAAGTTCTTTTAATAAAAGGGAAATGATATAAAGAAAATCTCTATGACAACTCTGGCAGCTTACCTGAGTGTGTTAATATACATATAAAGAACTATTGATAATTGTGTGAAATAATATTACCCTTTAAATGGAAAGTAAGGCGATGAAAAGTGTACTAATCTATCATTAAAAGAAAATGAAACTTCAGAAGAATTTATGACAGTTCCCCTAGCTCAGTGTAGGCTTGTGGCACTTATGTTAGGAACATTAATCAGGAGAGGCATAAGGGTGGTGGCAATAATAATCAGGTGTGTGGCAAGATAATTGAGAAAAATGTCTAATTCAATTAGAGAACTGGCAGGTGACATGAGGAACTTCAGAAGTGTTTATGGGCTAGGGACCAAGAACCTCACCAGATGACTGGACATACCTGTCATGAACTGGGCTCCAGACACTGCAGTCTAAAAGCAAGGTGGGCAAGCAGTGGGGTCTGAAACACAGCTCTTGAAGGGTGTGCATGTGTAGGAAATACAGAAAATAAGGTGAGAGGGGACTTCCTGTGCTAATCAAACTGTGAAGTAACACAAAATGACAGAATGGCTAAAACAAGGGGTTTGGAACTAAAATGCTTCACTGTCAGTTCAACAATGACCTAATGGAAAAGTAGCAGCAGTGAGCTGTGCGCCACCAGGCTAAGTGTTGGTTGGCAGGAAAAACCCCCGTTACATGGTTTGACAGAGCACTGAGACAATTGGGCTGTGGTGCTGAAATGTAATGTTCCACATAAAAATGGGTGAAAACGGAGAAATTGGTGCTAGGACCCAATTTTAATTCAGTGTGAGAATGCTGATTTTCTTTATCAAGTTGTTACAGAAGAAATAAAAGGCAATCCTATGCTCTGGTAAGCAGTGAGTACATAATAAGAAGCTGTTCACAGAGAAAACTCTTGCTTGATTCATCCTTTGATTAATTTCAAATTAAAGAAAAATATATCTCAGAAGGGTTTTGAAGAAATGAGTTAAAGACTTCAAAGTAAAGAGCTATTCATTGGAGTCACTTGGACTGTAAAACTCAGAAACCTCTACTTTTGGTTTAAAAATGTTTGAAATTTGCATCTTAAGCCAGAGGGTATAAACTTGTAAGGAAGGTTTTGAGGCCCAGTTTTGTGGTGTTAATCTGGGTAACGATCTGAGGGATTATGAAGGATAAAAATCCACTAGAATTTAGGAAAGAAGCCAATGAACAGAGGAAGAGGTCTGCTGTGGGTAGGAAAATTGTCTGGTAAGTGTGATATGACAAGTGCCAAAGTCAAGATGTCTTAGGCTTGAGGGAAAAATTCCATGTCAATCAATGGTAAATAGTTCCTTTTCTATATTTTTAAGGAAGAGAAGGTCATGAAAGAAAGCAGGACTTGTATTTAATGTAAATGAGATAGAGACCAAGGATAATCTAGTTTAGGCCAAACCAGTTGGACTCGGGTGCTGGTGGTGGGGTTGTCAAGGAAGCAACACAGTTCTTAATGAGAATAGAAAGCATGAAAATATAAGCTTAGTAAAGCCAAAATAAAATGAAAACTTGGGAAGTACAATATAAAAAGTTGGCAGGCAGAAAGAAGGAAAAAGAAAAACTTGAATAAGTCTTTTTAAAAAGGGCATGTGAAACTATGGTTCCTGTAGTTGCTTTTTAAAGATTAGTAAAATTGTATATGGTGCCAAAAGCCAGAAGAATAAAAGTTTTGTGTAAGAAGTGTAATGCATGGAGGTGAGGATTGGCCTAGGTAACTATTTGTTTTTCAAGAATTAATAGTAATCAGAACTTACAGAAGATATTTAGAATAAACAAACAAAAACTTCTGGAGATTGATCTAAAATTGGATAGCACACACTATCCAAATTTACCAAAGATAAATTATAACACATCTCTCTGATAAACTGGATTCTTCACATAAAGGATTTCTTTTTTTTTATTTAAATGTGGCTTCAGTAAAGGAAAGAATAGAGCAAAGTAAATAAGCAAAAGCATGTAAAGCAGCTGAAGAATTGTAGAAAAATATGTTCTAAAAGTAGAAACTTTTAATTGGAAGTAGATTGGGTGGAGTTTTCTTTAAAGGCCACCTTTGAATCACTGTCATAATAACACCGGAATAAAAAGCAGGTACAGCACAATTAAATTATTAAGTCATTGTTATTAAGAAATTGACTTCATAAAGAACAAATTTGATGATTGAGGATAATGGAAATGGGAAGTCATTCCATGCTACAAAGCACGATGCTATGCTTTTAAAAACTAGTCATAAGGATTTCTTTTGCAGGATCTGGGCTGATAAATTGGTAATGGCAACAAAAAGAAGAATAGGTTAGCAGATCACAGGATGAGGGGGAGCTGCCACTGTGCTGTGGGTTGCTGAAGAAAAGCAATAGTTTGACACACCTGAGAAGTATGTCCAAAAGGCACAGCAAGCTGCTAAGGTCATATTTGTGACAGTGCTACGTGTCATCTAAATTATTGCATGCTGTTCTTGCCCCTGCTCCAGCAATATGGTTCCAAATGAAAGAGGCAAAGGAAAAGGCTGCAAGGATTATCAATGGATGGAGAAGATCTCTGCTGGGAGGAGACTCAAACAGTTCTGTGTGTTCAGCCCAGCAAAGGGAAGCTGTAGGAGAGCGAGTTCGCTCTCTAGAAGTTAAAGAAGTGAACACCAGACAAAACAAAACTGCTTCCCTGCTTAAGAGAAGGGAAGATATTGGCACAAGGACAAGTTGTGCATCACCTGGTCTTAGATGCAGACATTTGGGCTGGAAATCTCTGAGGAGATCTCTGTCCTTGGAGAAGGGAGAGGCCAGATATGCTGTTTAATGATAGAAATGGGAGAAAGATGCCAAGGTACTATTAATAAGAAGTATGATTAATTTATAAGCCAGATTGTATGATGATGTGGCTTGTGATAGCAGGCAATTCATTTTGGTTTAGGAGGTTCCTTCCCGCCCTGTGTTTGGTATTGATTAAATGGTCTTTCTACCTGTCTCAGACCCCATCTTTAATGCAATGGCATGGCACTGAGAGAACAGTGTAATTTTCAACTGTGCCATGAAGTCAGGGTGTACACCAGCTGAGACTTTTAAAGATCCTATGACTGTTTTCTTGAGCTCTTCCTTACTGCTCATGACTCTGTTAGTCGGCTGCTTCTACATCTGCCTTCTGCCTCTTGCAGTTTTGCTGCGCCAATACAGGTCAGGCTATTTGGCCAAGTCTAGCTTTCCTTACAGAGCACTGAGGAATAGCTGTGAATTCCCTCCTTCTCCTCAGGTTATGGGCTTGCATCATACAGCTCTCCTGACACTTCTGGCACTGCAGGAGTGGATGTGGGAGTCGGAGGGAAAGGACTAAAGGGGTCTCAAACTTCACCAGTCAATGCAAGGTGAGGCATCCCTTTTGGGAACCAGAGCTGGGCAGTTCTGCGGCTCTTTCTGAGGAATGTTTAGACTCAAGTCTGGTGTGAAAACTGATCGCAGAATGTGTTTCTGATTCATTTTTGCAGCTTTCTTCTGGTAAGCCCTCAGTTTTTCTGCAGTCACTGGGTGATAGGAACCTGGGTAAGCATTAATTCACTCTGCTGCTGTGCATTAGTAAGCAGTGGCTGCATCCCCATTCTGAAATATGTTTTAATGCTTTTATATGATTATGAATGAAATTACATTTATACATAAACTGAAAAAAAAGTGTAAGTGAATATATCTTACACAAATGACAGCTAATTTTTTTTTATTCCATTTAGGAAATTGAAAATGTATATGGTGATGGCAGGGGATTAACACAGATGCTTCAGCCTCAAGTTAAAAAAAAAAAAACAACCAAACATGCAGAAATGAGGTATAAAGAATAATCTGGGGTAGTTTTTGGGTATTTTTAGGAGGTTGAATATTTATCATGAGAATTGGATCTACAGTGGTATTTGTGAGTGGGGTAAGAGTTAGATATTTCCTGTGAAAACCCATGCAGCTGGATTGTTTGTCAATGTATCTTTGTAAGAAATCTTTAAAATAAGGAACCTATCTACCAGAAAGTCTTTTCATGTTTCTTTGTATGGAATTGTCATGAAGCTTTGACTCTAGATAAGGGAATTATAATGAAATAAAGGAAACATTGTCTAGTTGTCAAAACGAATTTGAAGTGTGACATGTGTGGGAAGAAAGAAACCACAGAAAATTGGATATTGGCTCCTTGAAATTTACGTATGTAATGTGATGACTGTGGATTGTCTAAAAGAATCTATCCCTTTATGGCTGGTGCAATCAGCTATTTTATTGACCTTTCTGGTTTTATGTTTTAAAGAGTATTAATATTAATGACACAAAAACAAATACTAGGGCAAAAAAATGCTCAGGAGGTATTTATTTGTAATTAACTTGATATTCACTCTTTCTGCTTTTTTCAAGTTTTATTATCATTCTTGCTCAAATTTCCTAGCAAGTGAAAGAGTAAACTTGAAAATATTTTAGAGCATCCATGAAATAAAACACTTTTTACATTATAAACATTTTTACACTGTATATTAGATGATTAAGATTTGCTTTTATACAAATAAGAACTTGTCCCACACCCTGTCTGTGAATCAATAATCAAATATTTTGGTATAACAACATTTAATGATATTCCTCCTAATTACTGATGAACTCTGTCTCTTACACACAGATTTATATATGAAAAGAGTTAAATGATGAATGAGCATGTTCTAAAATACAGGCACAAATTTGAGGCATTGTGCTTATCTTCTAATAGCCAAGCATTTGCATAATCAGGATCATATCAGCTTCACAAGAAATTAATCAGAATGGTATCAACTTCAGAGGAAATGTATAGAATCCTGATGTCAGCTTTGACAGCTGCAGAACAGGGAACTACCTCAATCTTTTGGTTTTGATGTGCCTTTACAGAGAATACCAGAGTGTGTAATAATGACAGTGAAAATGAGCTCCTGTAGACAAGTCTCTCAATAATTTTGTTTGGTTCTCTATGAGCTATCAGTAAATTTTTCAGTTTCTAATTCTCTAAAGCCTGTATAAAATGATTCTGGAGTATGCACATATGTTTATGGTGACAAAGCTGAGGATCTAAAGTGGGGTGGATGAGGGTCAGTGCTACCACAGCGCTGGGACAGAGATGACATTGTGAACCAAAGCTTTATTTGATGATTTTCTTGCCATTTTGTTGCTCAAAAATTATTCTTCAAAATCAGGATCAGCATTATGTTCCTTCACAGACTCTAGTCAGAAGCAAAATTTTCCTTTTCCATTAAGGTTCACAGGGAAAATGTGCCGATGCTGAATGATCCCTGTGTGAGGGGAGGCCTGACTAGTTGGCAATAGGCAATGTGTCACCACTTAGACCCTGCTGGAAGCTGGGAGTGACTGAAGGAGTCATTCTCTGACAGCTGACGGTTGTGTAAACCAAGTTCATGCTTCGTTCAACCCTTGACAAATGCCTTGAATTCCAGAAACTACTGTGGTGGTTATCACCAACCAAAATGCCTCTGTCAGTAATCTTGCACTGAAATTCAAGAATGAGTGAATTGTAAGGGCTTAGATGTTCTTCTGCTACTACACTTAATTGTCCTCCTCTCTGCAACTGAAAGCACCCATATTGGATTTATAAAGACTCATGGAATTTGACCTTTAGCTCTGTCACACTTATGGTAGCGTCTCTCCCTTTTTGCTTCTCTGTGCAATTTTCTTTCTTGTGTTTTCTTAGTGTGGGCTCACTGGCCAAGAGGAGACCCTCATGAGGTTCCATGAGGCTGCAGGAGCAGGACCCCAAGTGAGCTGTGGGTCAGGCTGAGAGAAGGACCTACCTCCAGGCATGGTCTGAGGAAGAAAGGTCTTTTCCTCTGCTGTGCATGCTCATGAAGGGAAATAATCTGCTGCCTCCTTAGCAATTATAGGACCCACCACACACACCTTCTTCCTATACTATGAGGTGACTGAAATGTTAAAGAAAAGTTTAAATTCATTTCTTTCAACCAGCCCTGTGCCTTATCTGCATGAGGAAATGTGAAACGGCAGCTCTAATCCCCTCTCTCCAGGTGTGCATTCATATGAAATGAAATGATGCCGTGCAAGTGCATGGCCTCTGCGGGGAGAGCCAGGGAACTGACTGGACAAAAACCCCAAGGCCCTTGCAGAAATAATGGAGAACTCACACTAACAGTGTGGGAAACGTTTAAGCAGCAGCAATATTTCTGTTTAAACAGCAGTTTACGAAGTCAGTTCAGCAAATCAAAACTCTAGAGAAAGGAAGGGCTTAGTAAACATGTATTTTTTTATCGAATGAATGACTTTTCGAGATGAATGTGAATAATTTGGATCAGAATGTGTTGCCAGTGAGCAAAGCCTCCTCAGGAAGACCTATGGTTGCATTTTGAGGGTGTGATTTCGCACAAGCCCTCTCACACACCCCAGTTCTTTTTCCCTTCCCTGTGCCTGGATGTGGCAGTGATTGCAGCCCAGGGGCCCTGCATCTGCTCTCCGTAAAAGCTAAAGTAGTTCCATGTACTTTAATGGTGTCAATCCTGATTTACTATGTCACAGCTGAGCTTGAAATCTGGCTCTGAAATAATAACTTGATGCAGACTTGAGTGAAAAAGGTCTTGTGTAAAATCAGGAAAATGCTTTTGATAAATAAGAACGGTGAGGTTTTTTGTTTTTTTTTTTTTTAATTTTCCTTTGATATTTTTAATTTCGGGAGGGAAATGGGGGTTTTATTTGTCAGATGGGTTTATCACATCAGAGTAAAATAAAAAGAATATACGGTAAATAATACTTTGGGCATTGTGGAACTAAACGTAAACAGTCCATTGTTTGTAATAGTGAAATGCTTGTCTTTTTCAACATCAGGCCACTTCTGATACACTTGTGTTGGCATCATTATGCTGGGGTAGGAAGTAGTCATTTATTTATTCCCTTTTGGCATCCATAGGATTTAGAGATGAGACATTGCCCTTCTGGATACATAATCCAATTCTGATGCCTTTGGTTTTTCCAGTAAAACATCAATAATTTGATATGCTTCTATTGTCTAAGGCGGTTTTGTCTTGATGAAAGACATTTTAAGTCGGCAGTGTTTCAGAACGAGATTTCTCTTATGTAGCTTGTCATTACGTGTACAATACGTAAGTAAATCTTATCTATTAAATTAATGAGAATGTGGGGAGAAGGAAATATTTTTGATCAGCGGTAACCAAACTCTGAGAACGGGGAGGAAAAAAGATGTGCAAAGAGCTTCAAAATACAGCACGGCATTGTTTGCAAAAAGCCTGCTGTTTCCTTTATGTCTGACTGATCCGTGCCAGAAGCCCTCTTGAATTTCTACAAGAATAGAGCTTCAGATCATCTGCATTCAGTGCCAGAGTCATGGCCCTGGAACCGATAATTGCCTCTGACAGGATTTAATTACCTTCTCCAGGACCTTTTCTCTGTTTGATTGGAGACCCCCCCCCGCTCCGATCAAACCAGACAGTAATAACACGCCGTGGCGCCGGAGCCAATCCCGCGCGCGGCCGGCGCGGTGACCTTGGCGAGCCCGCGGCGAGGGGCGGCCCCGGCCACGGCGGCCACCGCCGGGAAGGGCTGGCACCGCCACGGAGCGGGGCTGGCACAGCCATCGGGCTGGCACCGGCGCTGCGGAGCCCGGGGCAGCCAGCGCCGCGTCCCTGCCGGGGCCGCTCCGCCCCGCAGCAGCCCCGCAGCTGCCCCGCCGCGGGCGCTTCCCGCTTCTGGAACGAGCGGGGTGAATTCCCGTGCTGGAAGCCAGCGGTGCTGTGCGAGGTTGATGCGTCGCGCTGGGTACATCGCGCTTGGTACGCACCGCGCTGCCCCTGTTTGTGATACTAACCTCACACGCTTTATTATCTAGATTTAATGCAGAGCATAAATGTACCCTCATCTTCAGGAAAGAAAACAGCGTTCCTTCAGGTTCCTTCTGGAGACCTAAGGCTTTTGAGGTGAAATGGCAGCAGCACTTAGAGCGTGGTAATTTTTAGCAAGTGTTTTCTCATTCTCAGAATTTAAGCAAGATCTTTTGCCTGCATCTCATTTAGCAGCTGAAAAATCTTGACAGCGTGGCTGCTTTGAGAGTTTAAGTGCCCAGAGTTCAACCATCAGGTGTGTGGAGCAGCCGGCAGTCCTTTGTCTTGGTTCAAAGTTCTGTGGGCCTTGGCGCAGGTCAAGGGCTTGTCCCTGCTCCAGAGAAGCCAGTGGTCACACCCCGGGTAGAGCAGGGATAGATCCGGGCTTAATTACTGCTGTACGTGTTGATTTCTCTGTTTTCACCTCGAAGGGAGTTGTAAATGCCACATAATTAAATGGAGGGCAGGGGTGATTTGGTGTCATGGTAACTTCTGTGACTGTCTTCGGGCTGTACGTAAAATCCAGTGCTGCTGGAGGAGCTGCATCTCACACACATCACCTCAGGCAGCAGCGGGGGGGTGCTGATGCGATTCTTTTCCTTGAGGTCGCACTGAGAAGAGCAGCAGTCACCCTGGTGAATGCTCTGCATCTCTATATTGCCCCTTCCAGTTTGAAAAGCCTACCAGCACAAACAGGAAAAGGGATCACAAACTGCTGCAGGAGCAGTGTTAGTTGAAGAAAGAAAAGCAAAGAGGTGGGGGGAGCTTGTACAGTTCTGTGTTCAAAAAATCTACCCCTTTGTGCAAATGTCTCATCTTCATTTTGCCTCTTAGCCTGTTTTATCCTATTCCTAAGTTCCCATGTAACTGAGGTTCATGTTTTCACATGCTCTCAACATGCATTACAGAGATGTAAGGCTCTCCTTATCTCAAGGCTAATAAACTTCCATAGGAAAGCAATTTTTTTGTGAAAATAAGTAAATACGTTGGGTTTTACAAGGCAGCATGTGTATGAGTGGTCTAACCAAAGGCCATTTTAGTTGAGAGTGATTTCAGCCTTCTGTGGATGGTCTGGCAACAGAGCATTCTCTGAGGTGAAGCAACATTAGAAAGAGAAATGTAAACGTGTGATTTTTGAAAATTTTCCTTCAAACCTCTGCTAGCATCTAGCAAAGCATGCGGCCTGCTAGCATAGCCTGAGATGGCACAAATGCTCCCAGCTGCAGTGCCAAAGCTTTTTCCTTTTCCCAAAGCTAAGCACTGAAAGGATGAGACAGAGAACTGTTCTGAGCACAGGTCCCCACAGAAACATGAAGGGAATATCCACTAACCCCAGCTCTGTAAAATTTTTAATTTCCAGAATGGACAAAAATAGTAACAGAATAAAACAGAGTGAGAGTGTGTGTGGGTGTTGGGGGAGGGCAGCTGGAATCTGAGGCGAGTTGCATTTTATTTTTTTTCATTTGCCCAGACAGATTCCACTGTGAACATGTAATGGTTTTCACTGAGGCACTGTGTTATTTTAAGGTAAATCTGCTGACTTCAGAATGCATAATCAGTTTCATGATCGTAATAAATTATATCACAGTCATCTCTGGTGGGAAAATGGGAGGAAATGCACAAAGCAAGGGTGCCAGGACAGATTGCTCGTTAGGATGCTAGCCTGGAAACGCTGTCTTTCTTGCTTTTTAAAGGAAATAATTTCAAGGGCATCTAGGTCAATTAAAAGCTCATTCTGAAAACATTGTAGGCACTCACAATTTAAATCCGTCTGAAAGATACTTTTGAAATCGTTGTTGCAGTTCACGTCCACAGCTGTAAATTGGGAACTGCAGTACTTCTTGCAAAGGTGATGTGTGAATAAAATACATTTGAAAGCAACTGGAACAAAATAGAAGCTCTCTGAGGAGCTGGGATAGACAGGCAGCCTACACAGGCTGTGGCGCTGAGAACATTTATTCGCTAGCAGCCACAGCTCAGGCAGCTCGGGCATGTACCCCCTCCTGGCAGGTTGTTCCCAGCTCTTGCATTTGCTGCCACAACTGTTTGCACAGCAGTACAGTGAACTTGATCAAGGAATAGATCCAGCTGGTAGAAGATAAAATATATGCTGACTGCATGGCAACACAAATGACTGTGCCAGCCAAAACACTGGTTGGCACGTGGAGCCGAACGAAGGCTGGGAGGAAGGAGGGTGGGAGTTATTTAAGCAACCTGCTACTAAATGCAAAATCACAGTCTATTTTTATTTTTCAGGTACCTTAAACATTAATCTAGAACAGTAAAGGTGGCATTCTAATGTGCAAAAAGAATTGACCATGGTCTGATGAAAGAACTGGAAGATTTTTGTCACTGATTTCTATATAAGGAAAGCTGGCTCTCTGATTTACTAAAAAAAAAGTAAAATGAAACAAAATTTGTTAATCATGGAAGTAGCCCACAAAAAAAGGTGACTTAGAAGTCATACTGTTGTATTTTGATTTTTCCAAAGAATATAATAGAAAACTTACATATGGTCCGCTGACTTTAAAAGACAGCTTTAATTTTTTATAACTTTTCTTAGAAACTTGTGTTATATGTCTTTTCTAGTATTACTTTTTAATTACCACTGCCTAATTGTGAGATAAATCATTGTTGCACTACCCTTTTATATTTCAGATAAAGATCCTCATAGCTTAGGTTTGTCTTTCCAGGCTTCAGTGGCGGTATACTAAAGATGAATTTCATCTATTCCATGTGACACAGGTTGTTTAACAGGAAAATGTTTTTATTAGAAGAACTGGGTTAAGGGTCCATCTGGAACCAATTGAATTCTCTAATGGCCTAACCCTCTATTTCTAGAGGGAGAGAGGAGAAAAAGCAGAGAGCAAATTCAGGCTAACAGTGTAGTTCTGTAGTGTGAATTTAAGAACTTTCCCCTCTGCTTCCCCCAGCCTCCCGTTCCTGCTCTCTTGCTGTAATTTTCCACGTCTTCAGCTTTGTACATTTTCATGACTTGCTGTAAATTATACTGCTCAAATAACTGCTGTTAAAAGTCATCATCAAAAAAGGATAGGGGAGCACTTAAACGGGACAAATGAGGGACGAGTAAATTGTGCTCTGAGAAAGGAAATGAACGTGGGTCTGAGGGAAGCCCAG
This sequence comes from Dasyornis broadbenti, assembly GCA_013397935.1. Classification (NCBI taxonomy): domain Eukaryota; kingdom Metazoa; phylum Chordata; class Aves; order Passeriformes; family Dasyornithidae; genus Dasyornis; species Dasyornis broadbenti. The sequence continues at coordinate 316,809 of VZRN01004996.1, read as the reverse complement.
GGCTTCCTCAAGCCATTGTCACTTGAGGCAGTCATCCCTTCAGCCCATATGCCATATAATTACAGACTCAGTCACAGACTTCAGTGATCAGCAGCCCTCTTTAGGTAATCAAAGTACCCCTGTACCTCCAAGACTGCATGCAAAGGCTTTATCAATATATGAGGTACTATAAAAATGGAAGGCTTCACACTGCAGCCAGAGTCAATGTCCAGTGATGGTCCCAGATCTATTTCTGTTATTCCACATGGCTTTGGCTGAGCTGAAGAAAAAAGAAACAACCAAACCCAAAACATTTGCAATAACATTTCTTTGGAAAGAATTTAATATCAAAAAGGCCTTGAAGCAGCAATTTTCCTGATGTTACGTTGTTTATAAACCCAGAATTCAGCCTTATTTTCATGTTGAGGCACAATGTGAAACAATTTCTTTCTCAAGTGCAGAATGGCTTGTAGGACATCAAATGCTTGCAACTTGTCCAGGACAACAAAGGGCTACAGTACATGCATTAATATATGTCCTGGGATTCCCCACTCTTTTGATTGCATTACTTCTTTAGTTTGCAAGCAGAGAGTAAGAGTTGTTCTGGATATATCACTGTATTTATCTTTGCTGGTTTTAGCAGATAAAATGTCTTCGCCAAAACCACCTTAAACGTTTGTTAGTGATACAAAAAAAAACTCTCCCAAAAGAAAATAATTTTCCTTTCTGAAGTTGGCCATTGAAAACATTTTAATTTTTAAGTCAAGTTGCATTATTAACTCATATTAGGGTGGATTGATAGCAAAATGTAGGAAAAGAATATTATGTTGCTGGGAGAAAAGAACAGCTAGAAAGTCTGAAGCTGTGAATTTTGTGTAGCTTGTGTTCCTTAGCAGAAACAGTATAGGGTAGAGGATAGTTAGAGGAGATGAACATAAAAAGTGTTGATTGTAAAATATTAGTGAGTGTATTCATGTGTGTGTTTGAGAAGGAGATAACTGCAGTTCATTCCTAACCCCCTCTGCCTAAGTGCACCACACAGTTATTTGAAAAACCTTATAAAAAAGATGAAATCCTAACTGCAAAGAGCCTAAAAATGCATCCATATTGAGAAACTGTACCAAATTGATTATTCAGCTGGCAGAATGGAAATTTCAAGTTGCATAGACAGCTAATTGTGGCCTGCCTGTGGAATGACAGGTCTATAATTTTTAGTTTTGTGCACATTCAAAGCCAGTCACCTTGACACTTAACAGTCCATTATCTGCCGGCCACCGACCATATGATGATATTCAAAGAGTGACAGGTCTTTTCCATTACAGAATGATAAAATGCACTATGCTTTATTTGGATAAAGCTGTCTTCAGAGACAGCACAAACCAAATGCTTATCTGATCCTTGCATGCAACAATGACACTGAGACACCTTTTACTCCACAGGGCTAACCTGTTTTTGTAGGATTTTTTTGTTGTTGATCTTTTGGGATAAAGATGAGTGAAATTGGTATCCCCAGAATTGTTTTCTAGAAGAACAGACAAGCTGGCATTCGTATCTGTGATTTCTTTCAGTATTAAATAAGATAGATTGCAGGAAGCATTGGGACACAGGTCATGCAACTACATGATTCATAATCTAAGGAGAAATGTTTGGGGTTTTATAAAGAGATTGTTTGTTTTCAGCATGAATACAGAGCGAGGTCAAGAAACATGTCCCAGGATACTTGCTCTCAAATAACAAAAAACCAACAAACCACCACAACTCAGACTGAGACCTGGCATTTGATTCAAGCTCAGACAAGAGGCTGGATGCAGCCGGGGACTCTGCTGCAGCTTCCCTGGAGGAGGTAAATGTGTCTGTGGCTCTGTGCCTGGCCTGCAGAAAGAGCACGAGGCTGGGGACTATTTCTGTAAGAAAAACACGGCTGGAAGGGCAGACCGTACTTGGAGGTTGTTCTTCAGGTCAGGGCATTCCCAGCCTCAAGGGTGATCCAGGGAGGGCTGGGAAGCTTCCGTGCAAAAGCCACAATGGGCAGAGGGAGTCTCTTCCTTCAGTCCTGCAGTGCAGGGAAAGCCATTCCTTCGAGCGCTACAAACAGTTTGAGTACAGGAGCTTGCAGTATTCCAGAACCTAATGGGAGATGGGCCCACATGAGTCATGAACTTTGTTTTGGCCTCAGCACCAGTTGCTGTGCCAAACTCTTCTCCAGTGAATTTTATTTATTTATTTCTAAATGTCAGTTTTCAGTTGTGAATTCTGAATGTGCCTCTTGAATAACTATTTTTAAACTATTTTTGGAGTTTCAACAAAGAGTCAGGATTGTTTTTCTTAGCCAGCAGGGCCTGCTCCAGCTCCCAGGGACATTAGTGCAAAGATGCTGACTGATTCATTATGTGCTGGAGCAAGGGCTATAGGAGTAACCATGCAGAGATGAGTTTTTGCAAAACATAACTTTTATCAACACTTCATTTTGAAGTGATCTTAAAATGATAAAAATCCTGCGAATTACAAAATTACAAAACACTTCTCTTGAGCGTTTGGAGTGAGCAACAGTGACTTTCACCACCGGAAAAAATGATTTGTGGATTTTCCGAATGATACACAGCTGTCATTTCAGTGTTAAATACTATTTATTGCCTTGCTTATTCAGAAAAAGGTGATGATAAAAATACAATATTTTTGTGATTTTTTTTTCCTATAAAAATATACTTTGTAAGCAAACTTTGTCTCCTGTCTTCTCATGTGTACAGTATACTGCAAGTATTTATACACAGCGCTGGAGAAAAGGCTAATGAACAGAGCATACTCTGAAGAGAACGGTCAGGAGGCTTCATTTGTTCCCTCCATGCTGCAATAATACTAATACACCTTTTACTCTACAGAATGGCTTGTACTTGGGGAATTGTGTTTCATCCAATTTTCTTGCAAATAATGAACAAGTTCCCCCAGGTTTATTGGTGCTATCCTGTGCACACTTTTTTGGTGTAAATTATTTATTCTACTAATTTAACAGCAAACAGTCCTGGATAGTGAGCTTAGTGAGGCAATTTCATATGTATTGGTTGTAGGTTAATTATTTAGGGATTGAGATGTCTCTGGTAATGCCAAATAAGTACAGACCTAATCAGAGAAAGCAATTGAATGCATCTAGGTTTTCCAAATCTCAGATCATGCAACCATTATTTGATGGTCATTAAGTTTGGTGTTTTATTGCAAAAGAACATGAATGTGTTTAGAGGTAGCCCACGAGTTAACCCTTATAGTTCCCCTCCTTTCCCAGGCAGTCGACTCTTTGATCTCTTTGAGCCAGCTAACCAGAATGTTCAAATCCACACCTTCTGTTATTCTGGAAGTATAGATGGTTAAGGATGTTTTTGGATATGTGTCTTGGGGGTTAGCTTCACGGTTTGAAGGCTGTAGACATATGAACGCTGAAGAACCAAGAGATAAATCATATTTAGGACTACAATAAACACCTCTGCTGATTTTTCCACAAGGTGGTGTGCAGACACGCACTGGAGATGGCTTAACTGCTGTAATTGTCACTATTTTTACAGAGAGATTTTTATGCTAATCATTTGTAAAGCATGAAATACCTAAAGTTCTGTGTAGCATCACTATCCAGTGTCAGTTTAATGGGTATTGTGTTTTTTTTTTTAATTATGTGAGGAAAACATTATTCTTAGGAGGATTTTTCAGCTGACATACCATAACTGGGTGATTCATTTGAGTGAGTAGAGTGAGCTCTCCGTAGGGCCTGGGAAGACATGAAAAAAAAGCAGTATGAAGAGAAGTCGGTGAGCAGTGCCTGGTGTGGATAACATGTTGATGTTGAGGCATAGTTGTTTCCATTCTGCCATCTTTATTTCTAAAGCAAAATTACTGCTCTGGGCTGTACTGTGCTTGGCTCCTTAAATGGCACTCAAGAAAGCCCTGCAGAAGGGCGAGAAACTCTTTATCTTATGTCCAGGTTCTACCCCCTCTTCAGTAGCAGTTAGAGGTGTTTTATTTTTTAAGATGGGGTAATCTGCCCTGTAGGTTTTTGGGTTTTTTTTTTTTTTTTTTTTTTTGCGGGGGGCGATTGGTAGGGTTTCTTATTAATTCTCCTTATGTTTTGGTTTTGTTTGTGTTTAATACACGTGTGGATTCATTTTTAATATTAAATTTAAAACAAGTTGCAGATGGAGGGGGGGGGGACATTTGAGATGATCCTTTTTTTCCTAAGGCAGTTGATTCTGCAGTTTTAGGTCAGCCTTCACAAAAGTGCTTGCTCCCTTACAGATGAGCTCCACTTTCTTAGCTGAAGATTCTGTTTTGCTGGAGGAATAAATAGTTTGGTGCAAAGCTTTAAGATTCCCAGGCCTTCCAGCATAGGGAGTAGCGGATATGGTGGTGAATCATGGTTGTTCGCTTTGGGAAGGGATGTACTGAAGCATTCTGCACTAACTGGATTTTCTTTAGCACGGAAGCCTTTGTGCCAGATGTGTTGCCCTGGTAAGAGAGATGAGTGACTGAAGCCAGCTCTGACAGAAGCACGATGGGATGGATGGGATAGAGTCACTTAGCGGCAGAATGAAGCTGCTAAGTGCCCCATCCACTGCCATGCAAGGACATTCTGCCAGCAAGGATTTCAAGAGTGCAGCTAAATGTGTTTCCCATTCCATGTTCAGTTGATCTGAGATGCATCCTAACATTATGTTATCTTTCTCTATTTCGCTACGTAAAAATAAATGCAGACCTTCAAGGAGGATGAGAAGCTAAGCAGCACCAGCCCTTCTCTGGTAGGAGAACGTGCTAATTGCTAAATTCTCCAGTTGCTGTGGGATTTTTGCATTCAGAAGGAGAAAGCTAACATAACTCAGGATTAGTGGAGGAATATAAGAGGACCTTGGATAGTGTTTTAATGATGGAGTGCATCAGGAGGAGACCCGGAGCTACAGTCTAATGGAGTTCTTCTGAAAAGATGCCCAAAAGGATGGGTTTGTTAAGGTCTGTCCACAATTCTAGGTAGCTGTGGGGTGGAATAAAGAGATACTTCCAAGTATCAGCGTAGAGATCATTTGGCAACTTCTATTTCATGGAACCATGGAAAGTAAAAATTAAAAACATGACAGGAAAGCTGTAATAGTTGGAAGAGTATATGAGAAACCTTGGCAAAATTATGAAATAAAACATATGCAGCTGTGTTAAGAAAAATATTTAACTCAATTTTAAATGCTGTAAGTCATTAGGATGTGCTAAAAGGCCAAATACGGCGTGGTATGTTTTCCCTGCAAAAATGAAGAAGGAAAGTTGAATCTCACTTCTTTGTAGAAAGTTTTAATAACAGGAGTATGCTGCAGTTTTTCTTAGGTGCTGTCCCTATGTTCATATGTCCATCAGCTTAGAATTGTAAAATTACACATGGAAATTGAAACACAGATAATCAAAGGCTTCGGAGTTACACAAGGGTGAATATAGGAAGGGCTGAACAGGTTATGTGGAGGATTTGGAGTGATGGGCCATGTGCTAGTTCTTGTTATTTTTGAATCTTGTTTGGTTAAGACAAGGTGCCAATGACAAGTAAGAAAAATCACCTTTTTTCATAACTCAGGAACTATATGCCCTGATAAACTGGAAGAAAAGAAAGATTCTCATAATACTTGGTTTCTGTGGATTATTCACACAGCGAAGCTGTTTTTTGTACAGAGCTGAGGATGTGTAGGAAATTGAACCGTGCAGTGTGATTAGAACTGGGGAATAATTTTGTGATATTAGTCTGGCCAGTGAGTGAGCACAACAAATGAAAGACTCAGCTTTGTAAAACAAATGATTTTCTGACTGGGATCAACTTCATTCAGTATGAGGAAGAAAAATAGATATGCACTTAAAGAACAGTGATGGATTGTTCTGTAAAAGCCTGATAGTTTGGGGAAAAAATTTAAATATTTATTTTACTAACAGAGATGGAGATACTTTAGCTAGTTCAGTGTTTAAAGTTGTGCCTGTATCACACATCTTAGAGTTCTGTAAAGAGCTGCCTGAAACAGAGATAAAGAAGCAATCCAGGTCCTGAAGACAATCTAGTTTCTAATAGTAAGGAACTCAACAAGGCCTAATTTTATCCTGTTTAACAAAACACTGGGTTTGAATTCCTTATCTTTTCTTTCCTGCTTATAGATTTTAAATCATCAGTGCAGGGTGCAGTGAAATCAATGGATTACAAAGGTGTAGTTTTGTTGGTTGTGTTGCTGCTTCTGGGTGAGTCTTCAGTAGGAAAATCCTGGATCCCATTCTGCCATGTTCCTTGTTTTGCTTTGCTGCTCTGAGCTGAGGTGCATTTGCTGCAATGTGACATGAGATCCAGCACTGTATTTCTACTGACAGACTTCAAGTTCCCTCTTCTCTTCCTGGCCTTGACCTGGAATTTTGAAGAGAGAATATTGTTGACAGCACAGCAGTAAGGATTTTAATCCTTCTTTTAACAAAACTCAGTGAAAATCTTCAGAAACTCAACACTAGGCTTTGTGCAGTAATTGCTGTTGTATTTCTGCTGAGATGCAGCTCTTCTACAGAGTGCGAACCAGTAGGAATGGCTGTACAGAAGGTGTGATGCTCTCCGTTGTTTTACCAAGCTGTTTCCCAGTTTACTTCCTGCCATCCCTAATGGCATAGAGACAAAGCTCACAGCCTATCTGCCTGAAAAGGAGGGCACAGGGCTGATTTGGATGCAGTCAAACTGATCAGGGAAACCTGAAATAAGAACACCTGACAGATTCAGGGGTTTCTGGGTGGAATGTAACCTTTAAAAGTCTCAAGAGAATAACACATGGTCTTTCAATGGCACGTCTTTCAACGAGTTGTCTCATTTTCACATTGTTCTTTGGTATGAAATGTTTAACAGAGATTTCACCTGCCTGTTCCACAAGTAGGTCAGCATTTGATAACTGCATTAAAATTGGACTTTCCTAAATCCGCTCTCTCGCTATAATCCTGCCTGTCCTTCTCAATTTTCCTATGTTCTAATGCACCATTATGGAGAAAATGTTGAGTCTTTTTTTGAATTATCTCCAAATTGTCATCCACAAAGGAGCTGTTTTGTTTTAGGTTTGGATCACGTTTTTTCCCCAAAAACTTCTGTAGATAGAGATCACAGATACGATGCCACATAGGCGAGAAGGCTTTGTTACGCTCATGCGAAATTCCATGTCTTTTCTGTTGTTCTGAAAAAAAACCCCACAAAGTGTTTTGGGCTTGTGAAAATGTCTTAAAGAATATATTCGGAATATTAAAATATATTTGGAAATTTAACTCTTCAGCCTAAGATTCAGCTCATTTTCAATGTGGCCTATCACTTCTGGTGTGACATTACTGAAAACCTTCTGATTAAAGCCAGCTCTCTTATGCATACTTTACCTCTGTGACCTATGAGTAGCTTGAAACCATTTGAACTCTGTCTAAATTGGATCCCCCTGGTTGTAAGTGTTACTGCATGTCAGTTCTGTGTCAGTTGGATGGAAATCTTGCTGCAGAGGATGAAAGTTCACAGCTCAGTATTAATCTGCTGGGCAAACTACATCTAATGCCTCCAGTTTTCTTGAAATACAGATTCTGATGACCTCTGACAGGTAAAATACAACATAGGATTTTCTAATATTCATTTTTAGTGTAGCTATTTAAAATAAAGCGTGTATCATCCGTCTGTACCAAATAAATGCTGTGAGAGACAAAATTAAGAACAGTGACAAGTGGATTATTGGACATGGAGACTTTTATTAATAAAATATGTCTAGGTCCATTACTTCACAATTGTCTTGGAATAGAAAATGCAAATCCTGGCTTCGCTAAAGGAGGCTGTGTATGGATGAACTGCTGCCTGGGATTCCCTAGATATCACTTGGATGAGACTTTCAAACCACTCTGTGAGCTTAACAAAA
>VZRN01004996.1:298467-308876 GCA_013397935.1 Dasyornis broadbenti | reverse complement strand
AAAAAAAAAAAAAAATCTCGAAGCTGCATGGCTTCTGGAGCAGGCAGCATAAATCACTGAGTGCTGGTGGAGTCTGTCTCTAACTCACAAATAAGAACTTTGGATTTAGCACCAGCTGCTGTTTAAAAGAGAATCTGTATAGATGTGTGCAGCGTAGATGACACCACTGTCAACATCCTGTGTTACACAGTGACAACTGTGGCACCTTTGCTCTTGTCACTGTTAGGGAGACTTGCCAAGTACATTACATTTGGGTTTGCTTTTCAAGTGACCTTTTTGGACTCAAAATCCAAGCCTAAAAAAGGAAAAATATCTAATAGGTGCAGGTTTGTAAGTCTGCAACTTCCTCTCACTTCTGTTTAAACTAACAGCAAAACTCATACCTCTTTCAGAGGAGCAAGTTTGACTTCTAAATATTTAGTTAAAATCTGAAAGGAAATTGATCCTGCATTCCTTGCAAATCCCAAACTGTCTCTGAAAAGAGTGGGATTTGGTAGGAAGAAAGAAATCTAAGAGTCAGCTCTGGTTTGCAGGGGGATGATGCTGGTGCTGGGAGGGATGCTCTTTAGGCATTAGACATGAATCAAATCCATCTTTCTCAAAGCCCTGCTTCAGTCCTGCTGAGGAGAACTGACAAAGTGTGCTTGTGCTGGGCCTGAAAGGAGCCCCTGGCTCTGCGAGGAGCCTGTGCTTCAGCCCCGTGTTTGAAAGGGAAATTTTAGTCTATCGAGAGTGTAACTACTCGACAGCATCTTTTGAGCCTTTCCAGCTCCTCTGATTCTGTAGCTGCAGTTTGTCATTACAAAACATTGCCATTTGATAAATCAGATAAAATATCTCATCTGATGATTCGCATCCTATCATTCGTCTTCGGGAAGAACAAAACAATAGTAATAAATCAGTGCTGGTATGGCCAGAGGTATTTTAAGGCAGTGGCAATTGGATTGGTTCTTGGACAGTTTAGGAGCATATTTTCCTGTTGTTTCTATTTTTAAACCCGGACTTCTAAAATCCTGACAGCCTGACTCTTTTTCCTGTGAGTCACACAAAGAAATAAATTTTTGATTACAACACGTGCAAGAGCCCAGAGCCCAAAATCTTGGAGTTTTCTTCCGTCAGAGGCTCTAAAACCTGGCATTGAAGGATATATATCACATATTGGAGGAGCTCCCTGTGGGTACAGAGTTGGGGTCACACTCATGTCTGGGAGACCAGAGCTCACCCAGAGGCAGTGCCACAGGAGATTTCTGTAAATGCCTATCCTGTACCTACACGCATTCTGATATAAATACAGAATAACAGCACTGGGAATCTTACAACAATGTAACAACAACAAAGTATTTGAAGAAATGGAAATTAAGCAGCTTGCAGACCATGGCAGTCTTGTGGCTGGTGGGCTCTGATCATTGATTTTTGCTTTGTTAATTTGGCAGTATTGAACGTGGGTAACTGTAGCATTCAGATCCGACAAATATGTGGAAAAGAGTACACTAATAAAAATCCATCAGAAAATAAGGGAATGCTTCAAAGGAACGTGAGTGTGTGCAGGTGGAATCTGGACTGAAGGAATCAAAGCACGGACTGACAGCGGTGCTTTCTTCCCTTGCTGCTCATTGGCTCACACAATTCATTTTGATAGAGACCCCCAGACATGGAGAAGTAATTTACCCTTTGTAGAACTCCCATATGTGGTAAAATATCTTTTTAAGCTTACAGAGGGCTTTTTGACAGGCCAAACTTGAAAGAATAGAGAGAAGCCAACAACAGCGGATAAAATAGTATGGTTTAATAGTTTTTGTGTATGAAATAGCTGGCTATAAAATCATTTATACTCAAATAAAATTTTTTCATATCCACAGCTAATGTCTAGTCATAAAAATAAGGGTTTGATCTTAAGGCAGGGCAGAATATGTCCACTTTTCAATTTTATCAATTTAACTAGAAGAGAAGCCAAGGATTTCAGTGGGATTAAGGTGATCCTGTATCTTCTGCTCTCTGACCCAACAACATAAAGTATAGCCCTTAGCCTGGAGCTTGGGCAGAAGCTTAAATATACATTTGTCCAGGTTTATTCTAGATTTGACCCTCTTAAGGTTAACAGTTTGTTCTAAATGGGAAAAAAACATTGTCAGATTATTAGCTTATCTTGCTTGTGGGTAGAGACACGAGTTGATCTGGAGAAGTTTTGTGTCTGGATTTGTTTTAAAAACTGTAGTGTTTTGTTGCCTTGGCCCCATACTGGATATGCCACCGGGCTTGTTGAAAGTTGGAACTGAACCCTTACCTTTTCTTTTGTCTTCCGCATTGCCATTTTTGTATTTTCAATTTTTCCCTTTTCACTTCTTTACCGAGGTTCAGTGGATGGGTCCGTGTGCCAATGAGGCTGCTGCAAACAGACCCTGTGCTTCTCTCAGCCTCTCCCAGCTACTGCCAAAGGCTGTGCTGTGTGCAGGTCTGAATGCACCACAGGAAACCACAGGAGCACTCCCTAGGGGCACACAGAGGTACCCTGGTTAAATTCTGAGACTTATAACTGATTTTATGAACTGGGTTTCTTCTGGAGGGCACTTTTTAGCATAAGATCACAGTTCTGAATCGCAGTGATAACATCACAAAAGGTGGACTTGTGGTCAAGAGGTCTGAGGGGAGAAATAAACATTGAAAGGCTCTTCAACTGCACACTTTGGGTTAACCAACTGTCCAAACCAAGACACCAACAGAGAAAATGACTTTTTAACACAAAGGTTTTGAGGCCACCTCATGGGAAAAGATACCAGGGCCCACGGAAATCACACCTAGATTAGGTAGGAAACTTGAATGTATCACCAGAAAGTCCTCTCAGGATTCCACTTGCCTTTATTCTACTAAGCCTCCTATCTGTATATTCCCTAATAGAAAGGACCCTTCTAGATATTTGTTAGCACAGCTTTCTAATTAGGCTTATTGATAATTAATCTGAATAAATCCATGTGCAGAAACATCTCATTATAATTCTTTCAAAACATGATATAGGACATTCAAGAGATGCTTGTTTCTAGACATTTTCCATGTCATGGTTTCTGCCATGTGTATGTCATGGTGAGATTGAAGGTACAGTTTAATTAAATTTTCAGATTTTAGAACCTAGTGCTTGGAATCCGCTGCATGGTCTTGACAATTGCCTTTTGTACATAAAAGTGTTGATGTGACTCTAATAAATGTCCTGAGATAAATATTTTAATTTATAATACTGCAGTTTCTATAATTTCTATGTCGTGTTTTGTTTTGTTGTTTATTTGTGTGAGGATTTTTGTGTTTGGTTGTTGGGATTTTTTTTTTTTTTTTGTTACTTCCCAGTCCTTGCTCAGCTCTGCAAGCACACTGTGAAGCGTCAGGAGGAATAACATATAGCTTGCAGTCCATCATCTGCATTCCCTTTGCATTAGGTGTAACACTGGCATGAAAATCAGAGCCCCTGCTCCAATTTTTCCAGCTGTCTCTGTCTCCCTGTGATCTTTTTGTACAAATTTTCTGGCGAGTCTACGAATATGCATGCTTATATTCCTTCCTTGGGCATACACACACATTTTGCTATCTCAAAACATGGGTAAAACTGAATGGAATCATTCATTTTTTCCCAGTAATTTGCATGTGTTTACTGATGTAGGCAAACATCAGTAAGCAAAACATACATATAATATAAAAAAGTACACTATCTTTCTTTGTCCTCTTGCTCTCAGATTGCTATGTGAGTTTGTTTTGTTTTCATTCAAAATGTATGAATAAAGCAATATCAGGATCTTTTCACTGCCATCTTCAGGTCTTATTTATACTTTTACAGCTTCAGAAATTGTTAACTTTTAGGCAATAAATGTCATCTTACTTCTGAGGTTACATTTGTTTTATTTCCCTCAGTAATATTATTGCTTTAAAACTGTAATATGTTTTCTATTTTGGTATTTTTGTGTTGCCCCAAGGGACTCCAGCTATAACTAGGATTTGCATTGGCCACGGTGCTGTTCATATTCTGCACGTGGTTATGGGCAGACAGGCGAGAGTGCCAGGGCTGAACATGATATTCTATTGGAACAGCTTGTGCCAAGATTTTGGGCTTGAACAATTTGGAGGAGACATGATGTCACTGTCTCCATAAAGTGAATTTGAACAGAAAAGTTGTACTGTATTTTGGGCATGTGTTTCAAAAATAACAATGAAAATAATATCTTGTGTGTTTCCTTAATTTTTGTGTTTGCTCCCTGGTTTCACAGCCTTTGCACTGCATTTCTTGTGTCCTAGTGGTATTTCTGTTTCATTATTTTTCAAGCAGAGTTTGATGACACTGATTTAGCAGTTTCTCACAGTTCACTGCTCCAGTTTTCATCAAATTATGCTTGTAGTTATACGAGACACTTTCATCATCAATTTCCATATGCCTCAAAGACATGCAGGGACCGGTTTGCCAACACTGAACTCAAATGCCAGACAATAACTGAACTACAGGATTTCTTTTCGTAGGGTATCTGAAACAAAGGGTGTAGAATCCCTCAGTTCTTAGCAAGTGTTTCCAGCCTGGATGCATTCAAAATCTAGACAATAGATGGAATGCTATGGAATATTGATGTTAAAATGTTTAACTTTGACCAGAGATGATACCGTAAGACCTTCACCATTTCTTTCTAGAAACCTATCTTACATTAGAGCACTGCCTGTGAATTTAAGGTTCACTCTTTCCCCACAGAATGGGAGGATTCATAAGCAACATGAACTGAATTCTCTGTACAGCAGAGTTTGATAATTATAATAATTAACACATAGTAAAGATTTTGGCTTCAGGCTCTTAGGTTTACATGTACCTTCAGATCAGCAGTGTTACTGGAGGGACGAGGCTCCTGAGAATGACTGTCAAAGTCTTTTTCTTCATTTAGGGAGTCTTGGTTGCTCAGATTGGAAAGATGTCCATGTAGGAACACCTGACACCTTTAAAGGCTTTCAGTTATGTTTATCCTACAATTTTCTATAAAGGTGCCACAGTTCTGACTCAAAGGGAATCTAGATTCCATAAACTGGAAGTAGATGTAGATTTGCTGGAAACCACGGTTCTTTATGTCTGTCAAAAACATAAAGTTAATTATGCAAGGCATGAAGTGAAGCTCTATTTGTTGAGATGTAAAGAGGTTAATTCTGAGTAGCTGTTGACAATAGTCATCATCATCATCATCTGATGATGAATTTGCTGTCAAATCTGTAGTCTTCAAAATAATATCTTCAAGATAGCACAGCATTAGTACTCTCTCTTCTGCACAACCGTGTAAAATGTTTACTTGCACTGAGAACTAAGATCTATTTCAGTTTTTCAATTTGCTTTCCACATGAAATTTTGACTGATTTTGAAAATTTCATACATAACTTTCTGTGGAGTAGGAAATTCTCTCAGGAATAGAGAGAAGAATTTTTCTCTGTCTACAGGAATTTTTCAGTTTGTGGAGTCTGACATTTGAAGAATGCACTCAGTGTGATAGAAAACCACTTCACTGAATCTTCTGTCTAAAGTCAGAAGAACATGGGTAGAGTGAGGGTGTAGACAGGAGGCCATCTGGTATCACTGTGACTCCTGAGACTCACAGGGACACACACCCAGTTCATGTTACATCCAGGAACAGAAGCAGTGTGTGACCAGGGCCTGCCACAGGATGAGACAATCTGTGTGAAGAGGGAAGGGAGTTAAATAAGTTAAAGGTCAAGGAGAGGAGAGGTTTTTGATACACTGTACTGTAGTACTAATGCCTGTTTTCTGCCAGGCCATCAAGTTTTGGAATTATTTGGTACAACGGGCTTTGAGTGACAGAACTGCAGGTGAATTAAACAGCAGGTTTTCTCATGCCTTGGCTTTGACTCAATGCATTATAAACTAATTAAATGATAAACGGATCACTTGGGGATAAAGGCATCCACCTTCTTCTAAACAGGTAAATTGTTATGCAATAAACAGGATGTTAAAACACCTCACATTACTCCCACAGTTGTGTATTCCCTGCCACAGCTCATTGCCCAGAATGTGACACCCCCCAAAACACCTTTCCTTGTAGTGTGCCCTGAGCCTTCAGCAGCTGGGAGTTCCTGCAGTGATGCCTTTGCAGTAACTGCTCTCCATCAAGCAACACTCGGATCGTTATGTACATACAAAACTGAAGTCACCGCCTGCTCTGTTATGAAGAAATAAATCACCCATGTATCCTTCTTAATTCTGAAAAAAGAATGTTCAGTGGAATGTTCAGGAAAAAAAAAGAAAAGAATGATTTCTTCTCCAGGTACCTTGACTATTGGTTACACTGGGAGTTTTTAGAAGGGCAAACAATTCACCTCCAGCTGGGTTTTTTTGCATCACTTTATTTCTACAGAGGGCAAGTAGGAAAGTTCCAATCAAATATTTAATTTAATTTAAAGGCAGAAGACAGGCATTATCCTGTGACAAAGTTCTGGTCCATCAAATATAAAAAGACTGCCCAGAGGGCAACTAGTGATATTTCCTTCAGTAATCCTACCTGATGCTCTATCAGCAGAATAATGACATGCTCTTCTGTGTCTGCAGAATCTGACAGGAGGCTCAAATTTCACTTCCTTTTGGCAATTGTCATTTTCCTGCCAAAGCTGCTAGGTTTTTGTGGAGAGGCCATGGGTTCTTTCTGAAGATGTAATGTTTGCTGGAGTGTTGAACAGGTTACTGTATGGGCCCCTGTTTGTGAGGGAAGAAGTCAGATAAAAATTCATAACAGGACAGATTACAAAAATCCAAAGCCATGAGACTTTTTTTTTCTTTTCAGCTTTTACGATTCAATTAGCTGCTCGTTCCAGTCTGCAGTTTTGTTAAGAAGCTCTAACAGCTAAAAAACACAATTTGCAAAATTGGAATCCTGTTGTGTTGGATTTTTTTTCCTGTTTGTTTGTTGTTTATAAGTAATCCTCTGTTTTTCTGTTGTTTTCATGTTTTTGGCCAGCATGCACTCCAAATGCTCTGAGACTCCTGGACTACAAGTGAAAGAAGAGAGCAATGGAGGACTTTAAATCTATCCAACTATATTCAGCAAATTTGGAACATCGTGGGGCTCAGTGGGGCAGGAAGCCTAAACTAATGCAGTTTTCTTCTGTTGTTTTCTGTTCCACAGTTAGTGGAGAATTTCTGCTTTAGTGAGGAGAACAAGCCTGTTAAGATGCAGCTTTTGGCAGAGCTGCACTGGTCTGTACTGACATACGGTGAATCCAGTGACTTTTGGTGTAGATTGCTACCAGTGGCCGTCCACTGGATCAAACTCTACTTTCTTAAAATGTTAAGGAATCAAAATATGCATTGTTTAGTACTGTACCTGCATGCCCCAGTCTCTGCAGGCCTAATCTGAATTCTGTCTGCAGTGCAGATGAGAACCCTTGGTGCTCTGGTCTTAAAATGGCTAAAAAATCCAGGAAATTGAAACAAACCCAACCCCTCTGATACTGTGTCCAAAGGAAAAGACAGTGTGAAACACTGGCCTAACTCTTTCAGGGCTGTAGCACACCCTGTGCCAGCCTTGCTCCTCCACTGCGGACTGGGGTCTGTATTGTGCCAGTGCAGGCATTCATGAGACTGCAGTGGGATAGACTGGGGAGCTGGTCTGTCTTGAAACCCTTTCTGACCTTTTGGAAGGAGGCTTTTTAAAAACAGAATTTGCTCTTCATGTGTGGTTTGCACGTGTTTGAAAGGGTTTTTTTTGTTGTTTTGGTTTTAATTCCTTTCTGTGTAAAAGATCTCTCAAAAAAATCCTTTTAGTTAAGGAATGAGTGGTCAGAGGTGGACTTTAAATTATATTTTCTTTTCCTGCTTTACAGATACTTAGGAAAGATTTTTCCTGAAGTGAAGGGCAAAATTAGGGAGGTGTCTGTGGTTCAGGGTGTCTGAACTACCCTGTGTGCGTCTCATAAGCTGTTACCTCTGCCCTGTGCTTGGCAGAAACTGGAGGCAGTGATAACTATGAAATGTATTAAAGATGACATAATAGAGTGTGAAGAATGCGTGTGTGTTTTTGATACTATAGTGTTTTATAATTTTTAACCTGTGTCTCCTGAATCTGTACATTTGATGATACTCACTTTGGATTTGTAAAAGTGAAAAAACAAAATCCAGTGCCAACTTTGAACATGATTAAAGTTTTAATATTATAAATAGGAAGTATCATGGTAAAAAAGTATCACAGTGTTTGTTCACTGTTTTGAATTTCACCCAGCTAGAAAAATCAGTCCTGTGACACTCACAATAAACAGCTCATTTACTTTTTAGGTTTCTGAATTTGTCTCTGAAATCCTCTTGTCAAGTGTATATTAATAAATACATGTTCCAGCAAAAATATAGATGTTTTATTTTTTGTGTATTTGCATTTCCATGCTGCTCTTGTGAATCAGAGAAGAATGGTGACAGAATTCAACTCCTTTCCTAAGAAAATCCTTTCATCAATCTAAGTAAAATATTTTTTCTTTCTTTTAGCAACTCTGGGGCCAGCAGGTTTTTTAAGTGAGCACATCTTTGGAAAGCATACTGACAACAAGCAGTTTGTAAAGGGAAAAAGTTCTGTTGTGTACCCTTAACAGAAAATGTTTCAGAGTTTGTCAAGTCATATATTAACAACATTGCTCCTGATGACTGTATTACAGCTTGGTGTTGTCGCTGAGCACAGTATTGTGAAAAAGATGTGACCTGAGAACCAGGTCCCACTCTGGATTCCTGTGAGCAAAAGCCAAATACCACTAACTTTCAGGCCCCAGGCTTGCTGTGTGTAAGGACTAGTGACGCAGGTAAATGCTCATTTCAGTACCAGGGCACTGAGACATCAAGGTAATGTCTGATCTCTCACCAGCTACCAGAGAGAAGGTCCTTGAGCTTTCTAATTCCCATTCCAGACCCCAACCCAGGCTTCCACCCTGTTTATCCCTCTGTGCTATAAGCTCCTTTTTGTCATGCCAGGGGCTTCAGGTGTGTAAGGACACAACTACAGGAAGAGTCCTTCTGCTGCAGCAGTGGAGTAGGGATGCAGCAGGTTCAGGGTCAAACTTGCTCCCCCTCACCTCACCTCCCGCTCCATTTTTCTGTACTGAAGTTGGCCCCGGTACCACAGAAGCTATCCTGTTCTCTTCCTGCCCTCAGTCGCTTATCTCACTCCCTGGCTTATCCCAGCAGGAGCATTTGTGCAGTTGTGAGTTGGATTGGATGAGGAGACTGACTCACAACAAACCAGAATGCTTTTACCTGGTGCTGAATGGATCAGTTTCCCAGCTGGGATTCCCTGTTCTCACAGGAGGGTGAGTGCAGGGACACAAGTGTGGGAAGTGGGCTGGATGCTGGATTGCTTATTCTACAGCTGTGCCAGAGTAAGTCAGCTAAAAATATTTGCGAAACTACGGCCTCAGACTCCAGGAAAAGTTTCCCTGGAAATGTTGCTTTGATTTGTTTAGGAGGACGACTCATCTGTTGGCCATTCTGTGTGAAACAAGAATTTTCCTTTGGTGGTTCACAGGGCTTACTTCTATCAAAAGAAATTAAGGACAATAGTTAAAAAATCTGACTGAAAAGGTAAATTTGGAAAAAAAAACTTGTGCCATTTAGTTTTTAATATGTTGATTTTTCTTAGTTTGCCATGTTTCTAAACAGGACAGTCCATCCCAGTGGATTTCTGCCTGGCAATACCCTTCTCATGGCTTTCAGCAACAAAGAAAAACCTGCCTACTTGCCATGCATGTCTGAAGGTTGGCTAGAGTCAAAATTACTTATTTAAAATACTTAGGTCACTACTTACTATTAGAGGCCTGCTATTTATTTTCTGTCTGCTCAATTATTCAAAAATATTTGGTTTTTTTTCCTTTTCTCCNAGTTTTGGTATTTTAAAGTTGTTAATGAAGGGCTTTTTTTTTTTTTTTTTTTTCTCTCTTATTGTAATATGTTTTGGAAGTCTCCCCTTCTATTTGTAGTGTTGAAAGTAAAAGAACAAACACGTGTAGTCTTTACTTTGTTACTGTATACAAGTGCTGTGGATTTGGGCGGGGGGGAGGCGAAGAAAAAAAGGGGAGGGGGATAAAAAAAAGACAACGGCCACAGCCCTGATTCTATTTTTCCATAGAAAAGCCCGAGTTACCCTAAGACAATGTTCGGCCTCAAAGGCGAACCCTGGTGTTACTGGTCGCTGAGGTGAGCTTACCTACAAAGGAGCAGGGCACCGCATTAACAGCCAGTGACGAAAGGTGCGGTGGAAGATGCGAAAACCTGTTCCGAGGATTTTGGTTTTTTAATTGCTCCTGCTGTTACTTATTTATTTTGCTAGCTCTGTGGGCAGTGGACGAGCCGATCAGCGATGCGTGTTGCGGGGCCGGCCGTGCCTGGGGGAGCGAGCCGGGCGCTGCCCCTCTGCGGG
>VZRN01004996.1:227033-296815 GCA_013397935.1 Dasyornis broadbenti | reverse complement strand
CAGGTACCGGGGGTCGGCGGCGGGGAAACGGGGCGGGGGAGTGTCCGGGTCAGGCCCCCTCCCCCTCTGCCTCCGCCGGACTCGATGGGTTGCTGGAGCCCGGAGTTGTCCGCAAACTGCAGCGCAGCATCGCGGGGACTGTGGGGCCGCTGGCGGATCCCCGCGGGGAGCGCACCGTGAGTGCCGGGGGCTCGGAGGACGAGGCGCGGCTGCAGCGCGCCGTGCCGGTGTCACAGCGCCGGGATAGTGGATGTATCAACACAAGGTGTTGACACGGGATTAACCCTTCCCAGCTCCTGCCTTTCAGCATTTGCTGCTACAGCCCGAACCCAGCCAGAAGCAAATTTTTGAAATTCACATGAGGAAAGCGTAAATATTTTATTTGGGCAAATGGGTTTTTCGCGTGCCTGCGTGTACATGTACATACGCAGAGCTCGTATGAGTGGCTCTCCGTGCTATGTAACATTAGGTTGAAAATGACTTACCTGTGCATATTTCGTGGCAGTTTTTTGACAGGGCAGCGGTGTACAGATTTAAAATCAGCCGCACCTAAGTTTGGGTCAGCCCTGTTCTGAAAAAGTGCTGGTTTATACCTGTGACACTGAGCAGATGTGTACAATGGCACATCTTCTGTCTATCTGCCGGTTCAAATCCACGCTGGAAAAGGGTAACAGCCTATATTTGGGAAAATGCAACATGCTGAAAAAAGCAGCGTTTAGGTTTTTAATATAGTCATTCTTACTTAAAACTTCTTCGAAAGGCTTGGAAGATATTACACATTGTTTTACTTGACAGATGGGAAAATAATGCAACTTTTATTTCTTTGTACTCATCTCCTGTGTGTAACCTTCAAGTAGTGCTCGTAGTTGGAGAAAGAAGAATAGTAGTGATTTGAAGAAGTCTTTTTTAATTTCTTTTTTTAATCTTGGGCCTAAAATACATTTGTTTTAAAGTTTTGAAATGTTCAGCTTCTTCTGTTTTCTTCAGAGACGTTCACAGTAAAGAAGGTAATAATTAGATACTTCTGATAGTTGAGCTGTAGTACTCTATGGAGTACTAAATGGAAATTGAGAGAATTGACATAGAAGCCAGCTTCAAATTATTCTTTTTCTTTTTAACCCCAGTCTGGCATTTGTTGTTGAATTTCATTTTAAAAGGATGCTTTGTTCAGCTTTCTCTTAATTTAAGTAGAGATTTATTTTTAAGATTAAAGATTAGAACAATGGGGAGCAATTGTAGCTTATACACTTATAATCTTACTGAGAGTCAACTTTAAAGTATTTAATACAGCTATTTAAGTATCCTCTTGTCATTTGTTTTATGCCAGTTAGTTGTAATTTCTTTCTGTAACATAGACTGTTATAAACATTGTAAAAAATGCTTATTATCTTTATGTATAATTCATTCTCATGAACAAATTAGATTTTTCTTCCATGAGTGAACTATAATATGAAATTTAATGTTCTGACCTTTCTTATACTGGGTTGCTGAATACAGTGTCATTTAGCTTTTCTGAAAGCCCAAGCATATTTTTGTTGTTGGTTTAATGCATTGTTTTATATTGTTGCTTTTAATTGCAGGAAAAAATAACATTACACTTGTAATTTTCACACTACTTCTTAATATACGTAGGCTCTGAAGTTCTTGCAGTGTAAAATAAAAATTCTTTTTTTTTTTTTTTTTATTCCTGGGAGCTCTGATGGCTAGCATTCTTGTTAATGACAGTCATTTCTCTGGCAGGAAGATATTTTCATTTGTATTTACTTTTCAGTACAGGGCAATTACATTGCTCTGTATTGTGCACTCTTCATAGTTTCTGTCTCAAAAGAATCACAGAGCTTGGAACAGGACTGCAGTTTGAAGCAGGTGTTGTGTTTTACTGTTATGCAAAATAACACTAAAATATAATTGTAAAGGAAATTCAGGAAACAGCTGCAAACTTGGGGTGGTAACCACTACATTATGTGAGAAGTTGTTGCTGCATCTTATATCGCATCTAACACCGCAAAGATTTGTTTCAGCAAAGCTCACTTGCTTATTTTTGTTGCTGGAACCTTGTTCTCACAAGAGAGATGCACTAGGTCTTAGAAGGGAGAACCAGACCATAACCACAGTTACAGTGCTGTACCATGTCTCTAATGACGGTTTTTAAGTTGGTGCTTTGTGTTTTAGTTTCATCTTCATCTTTTTTTTTTTTATATGCTTTTTTTTCCTTCGAATGCTAAAGAGTATGAAGGATAGAATCTGGTTACTGGAATGAAGGTTGCAGAATGTCTTAACCCAACCAACATATGGAAGCCTACGTAGGCCCGAGGTGGTAAAATAGTAAAATAAATGGCCTATAGCAGGCCATCTGCCATTTGCAGAGCATTTTCATCGTGCTTCATGCCAAACTGGAAATTAGTCTTTGTATTAAAAATATATTTTGAATACAAATCAAAGGTTTCGAATGTTTAATGTTACACATGGCAAACACATTTCTATTTGGGAGCTAGAGAAGTCCAGGAAAATTGCACTGGAAAAATACTGCTTAGTTCTATGCTCAGCGCTCAAGTCATTCTCTTCTCTTTCACATCTCTTTGTCTTCCCAGTAAGCACTGATTTACTTTTGTAAAATGCACTTCAGATATGAAAAGTCCACTCTTGCATGTGGCAACTAAAGGGAGGAACATCAATGGATTCCTAGTGCCGTGATTTCATGTAAGTCCCTGCAGCTAGCCTAGCATGTCCCAGCTGAGGATCTGCCTCATAAACGGGGCTTTTAAAGAGTTGCTCATCTTGAAAGTATTCTTCGAGCATCAGCTGATCAATTTTCACAGAGTCCCTCTGAAAGGAAGGCAGCTGAGGTATGCTCAGTTTATTGACTGAAGAAATCGAAGCTCAGATTTTGTGCAAGAAACTCAACAGAGCGTATTTGGGACGTTTCTGGCTATTGGGTTATGATAGTATTACGGTACACATCCAGTCCTAACGCAAAATATGGTTAAGAGCACTCTGAAGAAGTGAAAGATAGGGATGCAGGGAAAGGGAAGAGCCTATTTTTTTTATCTCATGCAGAAATATTTATGCGTAAAATCACGCTTAAGTCTGTCAGATAAATCATTATTGTCTGGTTACAGTGAATCCAGACCAGTTTCAATGCTAGTGAGGTATAACATGGATATTTTGTTAACATTGCCTAGATACTCGCCTTTCCCTGGACGAATGAATACTTTGATTCAGAGGTATTTGGATGTACCTTTTGCTGTGCAATTGTGAAACGTTGTTTACATCAATTTCTTGTAAGTTTCTCAGTTGTTACCCATGTTCTAAAGCTACAACAGCACCTTGAAAACAAGTGTGCGTGTTTGTGGAGGGTCATTTGTCCTTCAGGAAACTGGGTCCACTTGTTAATTTTCGTGGTTGCAATTAGCACGAGATGTAATTTAAAACAGGGGATATGAAATGGGGAGTATTTAACTGGAGCTTTCAACACAGATATTTTATTTGCCCTTCCCCCACCCCCCAAAGAGAAAGCCTTACTTTAAGCATTCCTCGTTTGGATGTGTCTAATGACGATGGAGTTTGATCATGAGGTAATTTAAAAAAATTAAAAAATTAATAGTAATGCTTAGAGAGTTGGGTGATGGGTACATCAAGAGTATAGAAAAAGATCTGTGAATGGAAATAAGGAGAGGGTACAGTAGTTATGTTTGTGTGTGTTTACATCTCATAGCTTATAGCGGCGTGTGCTGTCTTTCTCTCCTGGCAGAGGTCACGGAGGAGTTGATGCAGAGCTGCTGGGAATTGGGAGCTGCCCGGACCACAATGCCCTACCCTGCTCCTGGCCTTGGGAAGTTGTGAGCTGCTCATGTCCATAAGGAGGAAGGATGGCTCATGGAATTCCTTCACAAGGCAAAGTTACCATAACGGTGGATGAATACAGCTCCAACCCAACGCAGGCGTTCACACACTACAACATCAACCAGAGCAGGTTCCAGCCTCCGCACGTGCATATGTGAGTATCCTGAGCTGTGTGCTCGTGTGCCTGCTGTGTGCCTGAGATGGGGGACTGCTGCTGCAGGAGTGGATTGAAACCTGGGAAATTTGGCTAGTTGGGCACATGAGCTAACAGGCAAAATGGTTATCAGGTTTCTTACCCGATGTGTCTGAGGACTGGGAAGCCCTGCTTCATCCATCCTCTCCTGGAGGTGGCTGTGCCCGAGGCTCGGTGCCACCACCTCGGTGGAACTCGCCCCGTGTTCTCAAGCTTGTCCCTTCACTGATCTCACTTTAACTCGCCTGAGGGACTCATTCCTTTAAAATTTAAGCTCCCTTCCCCCAGCCCTTACACTCAGCTGCGAAATAGGCCTAATTGGGACTAATTGTCCCCCCTGATCAGGGAATCCTTTGTCCTCCTGGTTGCGAGTGGAACGTGGAATTCGGTACACGTTCCACTCGCAACCTGCCGCACAAAGGAGTCGGGGGTCGTCCGGTAGTTCCTCCGAAGAACTACAAATACTCTCTTTAAAAAAATCCAGCCCTGGCCCGACCCAACAAAGCCATGGGAAGTGGGGAGCTGGAGATTCTTCCCCTCACCTTGTTACTGCTGAGTGTTGTGGCACCCAGGGTCGCTGTGCCGCCCAGCACCTAGGCACAATGGGCTGCTTGCTTAGCAAAGAGCTAAGTACCAGTTCTAACTCTGAATTTCCTTCCCATTGTTTAGTTTGGTTTGATCTTTATCGGTTATTTATGTGAAGGCTCTTTTTCTTTTAGCATTAATAGACTGAAAAGCACGTGGAACTAAAACAAAGCCGACATCTCTTGACATCCTGCGAGCCATTGTTAGGCAGGATTTTGAACCATGTCACACTATTGAATTTGATAAGGATTTTGCATAATAAGGGGGGAAAGTTGTATGGTACTTCATTGCATTTTTGTTATGTAGAAGCCTGCCGGAAGACTCACAATGTAGGAGTTCAGCACCTTCTAATAGGATTTCATGTGGTTACAATGTTCCTAAAGGCAACTTTAGGAAGGATGCTGAAGAGTGTCTGTCGTGCATGTGACTGACTTTTCAAGGTGAAAAACTATTCATTAATTACGTTTGATTTATTGCTACCACGATGATGTAACTTTGATTTTAGAAACATTTCTATGTCTTGATTCACTTTTCAGACCTTTCATCAGTACATTTCTGTTGCATATTTTGCACTCCAGGCTGTGCTTCTGACTGGCTTTAAGTACAAATCTTAGAGAATGAATTCAAAACAAACAAAAGAAAATCAGAAAGCAGTTTTAAAGAACCCCTTCCTATTGACATTGACTTCAGTGGGAGCTGAATTTAGTGTGGTGTTCAACATTGTAAAAGTTGTTCATTCTTTGTTTAAAAACCTCACAAACATTTATACAGCTGCTCCTCTAAGGGATAGTCTATATCTTAAATCGTACTCACCTGATGGATGTCTTGAAAGATACTTTTCTGGTTTGGAAAAACTGTGTAGTTGAAATAAAAACTGAAACTTCAAAGTACAGTACAGTGACAGTATTTTAAATAATTTTTAACTTAAATACTGCAGCTTCCTGAAAATCAGTGATTTGGTTTCGGTGGAGGGTGCGGCACACTGAAGGGAGATCAGAATTTAGAGAAATTGGAAATGAATAAGTCTCAGATTCACAGAGGAAGCAGAGAGAGCAATGTTTCAGTGCAGGAGGTGGGTTCAGGTATTGGTCTGGATAGCAAATGATGGATTTTAGAAAACCTGTTAAGAAAGAAAAGATGGGATCCTGCCAGGTGGTAGAAGAAAGCAAGGAAATGAATATCTGAGTATGCTGAGGGTTTGTGTGGTGTAAGAACAGTAGAATTGTTTCTGGGAGGGGGAGACTGGATTATGTGGTAGTTTCAGATGGAGTCTTTATTTGTCTCCTCAATGTATTGTAATGGAAGTTTTGTGTATTTTTCTGAAAGAGGTTGTCATCAAGTGAGAAATCTGAACAGAAAATTGGTAAAAGCAGTATTCACAAAGAAACCATGATCTTTTTACCCTGTTATATCTCTGTTAGTGCCACATTGCTGCAGCCACCAGAATTGATTTGATTTGGTTTTACAGTCTGCTTTTCTTTGTTGCTGTCTTTTAAAGTAATGCATGTGTGTGGTTTGTTTGGGGTTTTTTTGTTTTTTTTTTGTTTTTGTTTTTGTTTGTTTGTTTGTTTTTTTTTGTTGGCTTTTTTTTTTCCCCAAGAGGGAGTTTGGAGAGGCTTTATTCTCTGGTGAAAAATTTATTTTAAAAATCATGGGATGAAGAGAAATGAGTAAAGCAACCTGGGAGCTGAGTTTTGTGACATGTATGTGAATAGCAGGGCAATCTATTGCTGCAGGACCCTGCTGCATAACATAAATCAGTAGCTGGGTGCAGCTTAAGGACAGCGTTCTTTGCTAAACAAAATATTTATTTTAGAAGTAATTTCTTTATGGATATGCATCTTCATGTGCAAAGGTGAGAACTGGGTTCTTGGCCTATGCTGAGCCATTTGCAAGTTCTGGTATCCTTTGGGCCTAACGGATTTCACACAGAGTAAAGGAGAGTCCATGGAATATGACCAGCATGAATTCGGTGAGAAAGGCACTACTGGCAGTACTCTGCCTTTTCATGGGACACATGTCCTGTGCTTTTTCTTCCACTTTCACTTTGTGCCTTTCATGTGGCAGTGTCATGTAGTTCAATCAGCTGGGATAGAGTTCTCTTATCTTTATATGTATTTTTATACCAGCACTCCTTAGTCAATCACTTTAAGTGTCCTGTCAGGCAAACAACAGTGTATTTATTACAGCTCCATTTGCTTGGGCTGACAGCAACTGCAGTTTTGTCAGTATAATTTTTGAGTCAGTTTGTCCAACCTTTTTATTTTACTTCTTTTCATTTCTCTATTAAATAATTTTTGAACAGGTATTCTAAAGGCATTTTTTGCTGCACAATTGTTTTGCATAAAGGGATGTAATTTTAAATACTATTTTGTCATCTTGAAGTGATGCTCCCACCCACAGGTTTCACTTACTTTCTGAATGTTATAAAGTGTTTGTATTTTAATGCTTTGTACAATTCATGTTTACTTTCAGTTAGTTTTAATTAACTGCATCACCTTAGTTCCCTACTTTCAAGGACAGCTGCAAAATAATAAATAACAACTATAACATGCTCTCTGTGCTTCATGTTGATTATTATTCCTCTGAAAGTTTTCATACTTTCAAATTTTTTTGTCAAGAATTGTGACTTAGAGAGGGAAGTGCTTCTTGCTCCTTAGGTGTGGTGCTGCCAAGTATAAGGTTTTTGTTTGTTTATTTTTGTTTGTTAAAAAACCCACAAAACAACAAAAACCAGCTTTTAAGCCTGTTTAGACTTTTGAGATATTCTGTATGAGGCTGCTAGCAGTGGTACCAACAATACCAGTGAGCAGCAGTAGGATGCAGCCTGGGGGCAAATCCAAATGAAAATCTACTTACTTAGGTTTTCACCAGAGAGAAAAATCTTCGTGTTTAGGTACAACACCCCATTTACTTGCAGGGGGAAAAAATGGGAAGAGTGAAATAAACCTTGTGTATCTGTTATGGAAAATGCACCTTTGAACAGGCCCATCTGGTGAGATTGAGGGAGTTTTGTGAAGATAAAATAGCTGTAGTCCAAGCTGCTGCAGGCTGAGCCTTCTAGAGAACGTCATTAGGTTTTCTCTGGTCTCACCAGCATGGGTTGGTGGCTTATTTTTAGGGTAGTTTGAATGCATGTTAAAACTTTATGGTTTAAATTCAGTAGTAGGGGAGTAAGAAAGCTAGAGGTTTCTGTGCCAGAGCAAAAGTCTTCTAAATAAGTTTATTCATACCTGGAGATACATTTTTCAATCTGTAACTATATAATTTTACTGCCTTTTCTGTACTAAAGTAATCCCCCTTGTGAATATTCTTACTTTAAAAAAAGAGTGTAAGCAGAGTTTTATGCTGGTCGAAATATATGTATGGTTGAATAAAGTACGTAAATGTCGGTGTGTAAACGTGTCTGTATAATAATAATAGTAAAATAAAACCACAGCTATATGATCATAGAAGAAAAAACTTCCAACTGTGATGAAGCCTTACATTGTTAAAACCCAGAGATCTTATTAGACTACTAACCTCAAGAAACAGGGTCTTGCTTTTTTTTTTTTCGCTTCTAGTGGAAACTATCCTGCATTTAATGAGCTTTATAAACTCGCCCTGAGCTTAGTGGGAAATCATACATTTGATTTGTAATACTCTCGATTTTTGTTTCATGTAAGGTGTGTGATATTTAGGGGGAGGGGAAAAGAGTTGGCCTTAGCAAAACATGAACTCATTTGACATTTACAGAATAGTGGAGTTGGTACATGTAATATTATTGGTTGAGAGAATAGGAGATTCAGTCTCACACAGTCAGCTGTACCTTGTGTGCCTGGGCAGGTGTAGTTTTGCTGGAAATTGTTGCTCTGGCCATGAATAACACTTTTTTTTTTTTTTTATCAAAAGCATACACAGCCCATGACCACCCGGGTTCCTTTTCACTACTTATTTTTCCAAATAAATAAATAAATAAACAAACCAGTGCTCTCTAAAACAATCAGGTTAAACTGGAGCACTTTGAATGAGTGCACTTCAAACTTGAGCTTTACTTTCTGACACAGGGATTTTTTTCCTGGGGTCATGGCTCTCAATCAGCTTACCTACCTTCGTGCAGGTTTAGTCTCCTTTCCCTGGCTGGTCCCTCACGGATGTACAGCAGTTCCCATCCTGGTGTGTGAAGGAAAACAAACCTGTTTTCTTGTAGCTGAGAGCAGGAGCCTTTCAGCAGCTGCCCTGAGGCAGAGCTGAGCTCTCCCTGCAGAGCTGGTGGGGATTCCAGCTGAATACAGGGAGGGAGACAGCTGGAGGTGAGAACCCTTACAACAGCCCCAAAATAAACAGTCCCCCACTCGAGAAGAGGGCCAGGAACTGGTTGTGTTTTGTGGTCCTTCTGCCACAGAACAATGGAAGCCGTGTAGCAGTGATGCCAGTTTTCACTGACATTAAGAAGACGCTCTTGTTGGGGCCTGTGTATGTCTGTGCGAGAGAAGGTCTCTACCACCGTACTGATTTTACAATGTTCAAAGTTACTTGTGCAAAAATCTAAGCACCACGTAAATTCTAAACTTAAATTTTACATGTTACATAAAAATAACTTTTTAAAGAAGCTACACTTAGAGCCTGTTGGGATGCTGGAGTGTGGAGCATACTGAAAGTGTTCATACAGTGGTGATGTAAGGCTCAGGAATTACAGTTTTGCAATTAAAATTCAAATTTAGGCTCCTTGGATTGTGTTTATACAGTGCAGTCATAATGTGCTAAGCACTCTTGAAAAATTGATTAAATTTCTGACCTTTCTTTTTGTCATTGTAAAAAGGAAAAATACCGACCTACCTTTAAAAAAATGGTCTGATGTCCTTGGAAGGCTGATACTGTGAAAGTGCCAATATTATTATTATTATTATAAATGTAGGACAGGTTTAAAATAATTTTTTGCCACCATTGTCCTATTATTACTGTCTTTCCACACTGCCCTGCCCTAAGACAGAAGCCAGGTCTGGTTTAAATTGATGATAAACCCTTTACCTCTTATGCTAGTGGGATCAGGCTGCCAGAGCAGTCTCTGTGCCTATCAAAATCAATCCATCAGTCCCTCAGTGTGAGCTATCAGTCTTCTGCAGCTCCCACGTGTTGTCTGAATGGGAAAAGCTGTGCCTGGAGGTTACTGGCAGGGCTGGAAGAGGGGAAGATCCCTGATATAAAGGCTTCAGCACTGAACCTGCTGCTCCCCAGCTGCTCCTTCCTGCCCCTGTGCCACACACTCTGCCACCTCCCCAGGAGCGTTGGCAGAGCTTTTTGGAGGCTGCTGTATGGATTGTGACACTGAAACAGTCCAGGCTAGAAATCTCCATGTAGTAGTGTGGGGTTTTCGTTTGGTTGGATGGAATTTTTTTGGTTGGTTGGTTTTCTTTCTTTCTTTTTTGTTTTTTTTTGGATTTTTTTTTGTTTTGTTTTTTTGGTTTTATTTTGTTTTTATTTTTTGCTTTTTTTCCAGTGAGCTACTTTCAGTGATCTCTCTTGGTGTAACCTCACCAGTAGAGGGTCATAGGGGGTGGCCAGCTCAGGGAGCAGGTCCTGTGCTCACAGATCCACCAGTGGGCAGGGATAAAAGGAGAGGGATATTTGTTCACCTTTCTTGCAGAAATAAGACGGATGAAGATTTTCATGGATGAAAATGTGCTGCTAAAACACCTTATAGAGTCAGTCTGGCCGCTGTTGGTAAGCCCTGAGAAGGAGGAAGAAATACGGTTTTTATGTTCATGCGTGTTTATGTTCTTTTTTACTGTATTAATCATGCAAAGGAGCCTTCAGGTAACAAACACTTTATTTGTAAGGCCCCACCTCAGTAGCTGAGGACTATAAAAGGAAATTTTCAGTACGTGATCTGACTACGCAAGTGTTAACTGTATGGTTCATTTAGTGGTCAGGCTTACTGAGAGACAGTTGACTTCCACTTTCATGTTTATGTCAAAGTGTTCTTATCTTTTGGGGGATGTGTGATGGGATCTGACCAGGAATGCTTTTTGCAGCAGTGGCTCTTGCCACAGTACCTTGTGCTGGAGGGAGGCTGCTCACCAAGGAAGCTCTTTGCTGTGAAGTAGTCAGACAGTAAAGATGGATATATGTTGCTATAAGGATGTTGTACTTCCACAGGAAACCTGTTCATTTCTTTTTTAAAAATATCAGGGCAGTAGGGATATTGTTGTGGAAGCAGCAGATTCTTGCTTTTATTTAGTGCTTGAAGGGTGAGAATACAATCTGTCCTGTGAAACAACTTCTAGAGCATAGATTTCCAAACAGAGAGTTAATACTTAACTAAATTTGCAGCCCCCACTCTGCGAATCCCACTGGAGAATTTTTGGCTCATGGTTTTCTCCTCGTGTCAGGATGAGGCTGGTCTTCCCTGACAGCAGAGATGAGGGAGCCTGTTTCCTGTGACACATGGCTATTCCAAGCCCAAGGAAAGTGCTGCAGCTATCTGTCACACATCTTACTTTTCTATTTTGTAAACACTTGCTTGATTTTCATTTTTTTTTTTTGGGGGGGGGTGCAAATAAGTGAAAGGAAAGCCCTGTGAACAGCGTGAGTTTAGATGTCTGTGTTATATGTTAAATTATTATATGCAGCTTGCTTATGTTTGTTGCAAGACTATTTCAGAAGTGATCAAGTGTTGGTCATGGACTTTGATTTTTGTACTGAATTGTTGGCATGGTCATTTTTTGAATTTACATTTCTGATCTTGAGCCCACAGTTGAAGCTTGATTTCAGCATCCGTTGCCTGACTTTGCTATCCATGGAAAAATTCAGAAATGGAGGGCTAGTGTGTCTCTCTCCCAAAAGAACACTTGAAGAGTTTGATTTTGAATTCTGTAAAATACCATGAAGTAACTTGACAAAATGAATGCATTTAGGCATCGCAGAAGTGCAGTGAGGCAGGGGGATGCCTTTAAAACTTGAATCTCTCAACAGTGAGCTTGTAAAGCTCTTGCTGGGAAGGCACAGCCCAGGCTGGTGTTGGGGTAACCTGCATTCCCTCAAGTGATACGTGCTGGCAGGGAGAGGGGAGTGCCAGTGCTGGGTAGGAAGTCCCCTTGGTCTTGCATGGGAAAATCGTTCACTTCATAATTCACACCAGGTTTTTCCAAGTCCCTAGAGTGGATTTTCCAGCAAGTTGAGAGTTTTGGTCTTTGGAGCAATGACTTCTTGTTTCCAGTGGTTTGAGTCATACTTGGCACATGCAGCTATAGTTTTATGGACTTCATCGAGGTTGTTTCTGCTTGCAGAGGGCCTGATGCTGGCTCTCAGGTCTTTTCTGTAATGTGGACATGAAAAAGTGCAAAAGAGAGGAAGAAACTAAGGCTATCTGCATGTATACACACACCTATTTCATAGCAGATATTCCAGAAGATACAGCTTGCTCGATGGGATTTGGAAATTCAAGTCTTACCCATTTACTTTCAGTTTTGAGGTGGGCCATTAAGGTTGCAATTTTAAGATTGTGTATTGTAGAGGGCAAGTTTTGTGTTACTGTGTGGTTGTTTTTAATGATCAGGAAGCTGTGGCTGAATTATGGATTTATTTAGGTTGGATTATCAACTCCAACTATTAATCTAGCACTGCAAGTCCACCACAATATAAACCAATATATTAACTGCTAAAGATACTAAAAAAAAAACAAGCAGCAAGTTAAGATCACATAAAATAAAAATGTGAATGTGTGTGCATTTAAAACAATGAAGTCAAACCAATGCTGTGCTGTAGTAAATGTGACTAGACTTCATTTATTGGTTTTTGTTTTGCTTCCTTTTCAAACAAAAAGTTAGGGTAGGATAGTCTTGTACCCGGTAACATTCCTGGGGCAGTGCCAAGGGGTTGGAGCAGAAAACGGCAAGTCTGGATTCCAGACAATAAAGTTTAGGTACCTCGCGCTGCAGTCATTTTATTTATCTCCTGAAGGGTTGACCATAAAACTTGGTCATAACCTCGATAAACCTGGAGATTTCTCCCAGCACACGAGCTGTATGTATCCTGCAGGAGCTGCTGCTGTGGGCTGTCACAAAGTGCTGGAGGGTGAACAGTGCTGCTGCTGCTCCTGAAGCCTTTGGAGTGGGGCAGAGGGGATGGCTGGAGAGCAGGTCACCTCGGAATCCCCAAATACAGTTGTCCTCTTCGTAACTGAGGGATCAGACTCATTTTATTTCTGCTGTCAACAGAGTTCACCTGTGCACTCTCCACTGACAGGGGAATGCTTGCCCCTATTTTTACATGCCCTATTTTATAATGGGCATATTTTCTAAATTTAAATCATTATGTTGAGGGGAGTGACAAATAAAATCCCAACTGTCTCCTGTTTTTACCAAAAGATTTAAATTACTGTGCTGTGTAGTGTCTTGCAAGATTTGTTTTTGTCACAGGTTGTAGATTTCATGTTCTCAGACCCTCTCTTCCTTGTATCCTGCCTGACATGAGGGCTACAGAGATTCTGCTGCATGTTGACAGGGAAAAAACAGCACCAGAGGCTTCCTTGCAGCAGTCTCCGCTTACTGTACTGGGCATTAACTTATATCCAGCACATTAGACTTAAAAGCACAGAGCCATTAAGTGTAGCACTCCCTTCCCAGGAGGGCAGCAGATGGAGAGAGGATGGGGGAGGGAAGGAGAAAGGAGTATGATCGAGGGACTTGATCTGATATATTTGTAAGCCAGGAAACTTGCTATTTACCACGTTTACAATTTCTCTGGTATAAGGAATTGAGTATAGTGACTGCGAGCATGAAGGTCAGCACATTACTCCTAAATGTTTAGCTATTGCATCAGTTTATGGGAAGGAAAAGGTGCTAGTCCAGTATATCTTCCCTCCTGTTCCTTTTATATAGGGAGCACAAAGGAAAAAAAGTCATTACTTTTTAATTACTCTAGGCTTCTTTGTTTCTTAAAGCACATTCACTTTTGCCCAGCAGTGAGCATTAACAATGGGTTATTTGCTTTCCTGTGAACGGTGAAGCAGTAGTTTTGGGGAAAATAATGTTCAGAATTAAAATTTCATGTGGTCCAGCGTATTTAATAAATAGGAGCCTTGTCCTGTACTTGTAAAATGCAGTGATTAGTGACATCATTATTGCTTCCAGTGGGACAGGACCTGTCTCTTAAAAATGCCAGGTTAAGTGGCTCCCTCAATTTTAAGCAACGATTCTTTTGAGGACTTCTTTTCTCTGGTTGTTAGCAATGTACATATAAGATTATGATAATTGACAGATACTAAGGAAGAGGGAAATTTCATCTTTATGATGTGTTTATTTTGTAAATTTAAAGTCATCCAGGCATTCACTTTTCCTCTTGGTGGAAAGCAATGAATAAATTAAAACTAAATAAATACACAATTATACATGAAAAAAATTATATATAACCTAGGTGTAATCTTTGAATTACTTGAAAGTTTTTACATATAATTGTTTTATTTTGATTATATCTCTCTTGGCATTAGTTTGATTTTCCATCATACTGTTTGTTAAACAGGGATGTTTGCAGCTTGACAGGAAGGCATGTTTGCAAGAAGAATTAATTTTGTTCTGCTCTCGTTATTATTCTATGCCTTGAAAGTTTTTGAGGGAGAGTTATGATTCATATAGAAACTTGTTAGATGTTTTGGAGGTTATTTTAATTGTTTGTACAAAGTTCTTAACACAGTTTTTCTCCTAGAAATGTATAATGAGACTGCACAGATCAAATGCTGTAATAGGAATTTCAAACACCCTCTGAGAATTAAAATGCTGATGGCAATCCTAGGGGTGGCATATGATTTTTTTCCCCCCTTTTTTTTATCTCCACTGTGACCTTTGGTGGTGTTCTGCTCAGCTACTCTGCATGGCTGCTTTCTGAGAGTGCTGCTGCGATAATGGAAGGATCACACACACTGCTCCTCTCAGAACCTGATACATCATCTTGGCAGCAAAACAGAGACCTTTAACTCTTGGCGTTTTCATTTGTTGTTAGTTATCTATCGCCTTGAATTCTATGCCTGCAAGAAGACAGCTTGGTTTAAAAATGAATATATGTAGAGTGGAAACTTCATTTTCTTAGAATGAGAATAGAAGGGAAATCCCTGGTTTCAGGGAATTGAAATGGTCTGTATTCAGGGGGATTTTGTTTTGTGTTCTGGCGCATTCATTTTAGATATCATTATTACAGAGCATATTTCCCCGAAAAGATTCCTTGCATCCAGTCTAGATTGTCAAGAGAAATATTAATTGAAGCTGATAATAAATTTTGGATCACCTGGCTTCCTTGATAGTTCATACCATTATTTCACAGTGTGGTGTGCCAGTCACGATTTTCAGTGACTGTTCCTTTCAGAAGCTTTTAAAGATGTCATTCTACAGAATGAGAAAGACCTCCTGTGAATCGTGTTACTTAGTAAAGAGTTAAAAGGTATAAACTGAAACACGCAGGGCCAGGAAGTTGGTGGAGTTTTTTTATTAATTAGTTCATATTAAATGGGGGCCTATAGAAGATTTGGAATAAGAGATGGCAATTTTCTGTGTATCTGTCTAGAGACAGTGCCATTCCTTTGGGTCCAGACACTTACACAATAAAATGCAGGAGAAATGTACTGAGGTGACCAATACAGAATAAATGGAAGTCGAGAAATGTATAAATTATCTCAAATATCCAGAAATACCCAGAGATAAGATGTTTGCCCGAGGTGTAGCTCTTAGCACACCTTGCACCTGCAGCCATATTTACTTTGTTAGCAATTTTACTGCCTGCATACGTGTTTAAGGACATTCCTGCCGTAGCATGAAGCCCAGCAGTGTAATATATATCACAGTATTGCTGTGCTGGTAGTGTTGGAATCTGTCTTTTGTGTTTGTATGTGTTTTATTATTTTCCTAACAAAAAGGTTTTTTAGATTTTGAGCTTTCACACTTACAAAAAGCTACACCTTGTAGCATTTTGCTCAGATGCATAGCCATGCTGACCAAGAGGTTGTTTATAGGAATTAAAGCACAATTCTTTCTGGTGTTTTGGAGTTTTTTTGAGTTTTGGGTTTTTTTTTTTAAGGCACCAAACAGAATTTCTGTTTGTTTAGTGTGTTGTTAGATAAAGGGCTCTATATGAAAAATCAGGCATCCTGCTATCTGACCTCTGAGTCATCTAATCTTAAACAACACGCTCTGCATTCATACAGCATTGACAGTGCTGACAAGTATGTTCAAAGAATTTATGGATTTTTTTTCCCCCCCTCTCTCTATTTTCCAAACAGAAAGAGACAGGAAATTAAGAGTTAAAATGTTGATGCTTTGATGGTATAACTTAAGTATATTATGTATCAGCTACACAGGGAGCTGCTGAGGAGGCCACCCTTCTGATTTTAGCACCCTCCCAAAAGCTGTTGTCCTGCAGAAGAAACAGGTGAATGGAGCATGAAAAAGTTTCTTGAACTGCCTTAGTTTGCACTTGGTTTACTTGAATACTTTGACCTGAAGTAGTGATAGTCAACAGCCATGGTATGTGGGTGGCTGTATCTGGGAGAAGCATGGAAGAGAGAGTAAAATCTGGGCTGTCCTTATTTAATTTGTTGCCAGCTGTGGGTCAGTACCCTGGCTCAAAGTGGGCAATGACACTTGTGGGCAGCGCTGCTCTGGGGACTCTCATACCACAGTGACATCAGGCAGCATTTAAACAAGTCTTCTTACAAAG
Source organism: Dasyornis broadbenti (assembly GCA_013397935.1). Taxonomy (NCBI): domain Eukaryota; kingdom Metazoa; phylum Chordata; class Aves; order Passeriformes; family Dasyornithidae; genus Dasyornis; species Dasyornis broadbenti. The sequence goes on along the minus strand of VZRN01004996.1, from coordinate 280,509 downwards.
TTTATCCAACTTTTGCAGTCGTTTTTGGTCCAGTTACTGTGGAAGGGTTGTGTCACTGCAGATGTGGTGACTCGTGTTCTGTGAGTGTGGCAGGGTCGAGGTCTGTTCTTGGGGAGCCTTGTGTTTCCCCCACTGCCAGGTTTTAGTAGTTGTACCACAGCATGTTCTGGTTGTTGGAGGTGCTGTGGCTGCTGCAGTAGTTGCAGATTAGTTGAGATTTTGGTGCTGTTGGTTCAATGGTTCTTGCAGGTGTCTTAACTGGAAGGGCTTTTAGAAACGGGTGGGTGTATTATTAGAGAAGTGACTACTCATAGCAAAAACCTTTTCCTATTGCCTTACTTTTGCTGCTGCCTGTGTTTTTGAAATCTATTGCACAGCTACACGTGTATTTTCTCTTAGGAGCCTTGTGACTGTGGTTTGGATATGCCTTCTGCAAGGTGTGATACAGCCGCCAGTTGACCTGGCAGCTCAAATCAAGTTAGGAGGTCAACTGTACAAAGAAAAAAGCACCCATATTCATTAACCCCCATGTATCTTTTGGTACTTAGTAAAGGTGGTATGGGTAATTACAGAAAAGACCTGAAGCTAAATTGAGACGTTTTAGTAGGTATTTCCCCCACTGTGAGAATCTGACTTTGCGATGGCACGGGGGGACACCAGTCCACATGTGCAATTTAAATAGGTCTGGATTTTGCATCATAAATATGCACCGGATGCAGGGGAGAAAACCAGCACGTTCTCTCAGGATGCTGTTAGGGCCAAGCAGAATCTCATTAGGGACAACTTCAAAGATCAGTTCCTCATGTCCATAAAAACAAGTGTAAATTATCTTCTGTGAGCCTGCTGTTAGCAGTTGCACTGTTACATTATGCATGTAGCCTAGACTGCACATGGTATCAACAAACTGCACTAGGTTTCATTAGTGTTTCATTTTTATGCAAGGCATGGTAACTTTGCTATTTATTGTTGTAGTTTTGGTTAATACAGTATTTGACTTATAGTTTTCTGTTATATTAGCTGTTAGTAGTGATACAGTGTCTGAAAAGGACTTTTAAGGTTCTACAGTGCTTTTTAATAGAAGAATGGCATAGAGGCAATTCCCTATATTGACAGCTTTACTTGCTTTCTCTTTCTCCCGCTTCCTGCACTTGGCGAGATGGTGGCTGATCCCAACTCTCTTGGAATGAAACTTGAAGGAGCTTTCAATGATGCCGCTCTGCAGCACGTGACTTAAACGTTTATGAAAATGATAAGGAGGGTGGAACTTCAATGATGTGTGCTTTCACTGGGCCACATGCCCCATAATATACATTTGAAAGGCCAGTTTGTAATTGTTGCTGGGGTAATGTTTTGAAATAGTGAAATGCACTGTCTGTGCATGGAAGTTTTGTGACAAATTTCTATAAGATCAAGATTTTTGAGATTGCCTTCATTGTCCTTGCAGAAACAGTAAGATGCTGTGCAATATTCTCCTGCACTGAACTATATTGCTAAAAAGGGTAAAATATATTTTTAAATTTTTCTTTTCCTGTGATATTTTTGCCTTTTTTATATGGCTTAATCATTGATAAAAGAAAGCATTCACTTGCACACCTAGTCAAGGCCCATCACTGCCTTCAGATGTGATGTTAAACTCCTGAATGGGTCAGCAATCTGACTTGCACAGTGGTTTCACAAAGACCTGCAACTTCAGGCTGCTTTGGGCTGCTCAAACTAACTTCTGTTGTAACATCCAGTGTGGCTTGAGAGCTGGTTCAAGCCTCTGCTTCTTGAATTCATAATGCCAAGGAGGGCATGAAGCAATGGTTTGATGAGAGCTATTTTTTTGGCCTGCTTGTTTGGGGGTGGTGGTACTGCTAACTGGAATAGCCCTCGCTCCTTTGCAGTGCTGCTCTGTTCACCCACGTGTCTTCATTGTATGAGTAACATAATTGGGAATTCTGAGTAATCCCTGGAGTGTTGTGCCCAGTTCAGCTCTCCAGTCCTGCTCACCATCTGTCCCTGTACAGTTGTACTGGCACAACAGCCTGAAGCAGGAACCAGGCACAGCGAGAGGGGACGGGGAGCTGCAGAGGTTGGCGCTGTTGCTGAAAGGTGAGGTTATTGATCTGTATCTCTGCACAGATTAGTAATGGCCCTGTGTTCAATGTGTGGCTGAGAGCAGTTTGTTTACAAAGGTACTTCATGAGACACAGATATGAAATGGCTGGTTTGTGTGTCTTGTGGTGTCAGATGGTTTAGAGTTCCCTGCGTAGCTGAACTGCAAAGGTCGAATGAGTCCACATGAGACTTTTGTGTAATTTCCAAATGAGATATAAAGAATTTCCCAACACTGTTCAAGATTACAAGAATAATCTGAGACAATTTCTACATCCTGAAGGGCCTGAGTGCACCTGTGGGGATCAGTAGGAGTCTGGCTTCCTGCAGGGCCAGAGTAGTGCTTTGAAGTGTGAAGAGTGCTGGGCTGCCGGCTGTCCACTGGTGTTGTCACAGCGGTGATGATGCAAGGCAGTGGTTGGTGCAGGGATGCAGAGGTACCACCCCATTTTGAAGTGCAGGACAGTGTCTGGAGAAGCCCAGAAGGGGCTGGTGTGTAGTCTCAAACACCCCATGTCAGATGGCTGTGGAGCCAACCAAGGATTGTTGGTAATAACATACTGTGAGAAGGAACAGGATGTGGCTGGAGAAGGGGGCCATGTGGAGGCTGGCAGCACTTTTCTGGGACAAATGTCCTTGTTCTACTTCCTGGAGATAAGCACAACACAGCACAGTGCAAACACAGGCATGGGATTGAGAATGGGCATGGACTGAAGGGGGAAACAAAGCCACCAAACACCCCCGAACTTCTCCAGCCCATTTCCAGAAAGGTCTGGAAGAACAGACTGTGCATCAGAACTATTTGCATAGAAAGCAGAAAACTTCTCTGCAGGATGGAGAAATCCATATAAATCTATAATCTATATAATCTATAAGAAGGTCCCCTCCCAACAAAGCCCCGGGCGTGTACTTGTTCTGCGTGTGTGCCGCAGGACCCTGGACACTGCAGCTGGATCGATGTTGGAGCCAGCACTGGTCATTCCCTCTGTCCTTCTCCCTCTGTCATTCCCTCCCTCCTTCCCTCCTTGCTTCTCCCTCTCTCCCACCTTCCCCACTTCACTCTACCCCTGTATTCAAAACCCACTGCCATGTGCTTGTACAAGGAGGTCAGGGACCGACATTCCGACTTCCACGCCAAGTGTGTAATTACCAATAAAACTTTCTGTGACTTTTGTTGTTTCTTGCAACCACAAGCAGCTACAAATCCTGGGTTCTCCCTTTTCCTCAAGGGTGGGACTCCACAGTGTCTCTGGAGTTTCCCCATGCTGAGGCCTTGGTGGAGCAGTGGGCACGGTACTACTGCAGATGGAACGAATGGGACCTTAGATAGGATCGGATGTTTTCCATCCTTGAAAACCATAAATCCCCGTTTAGAACTTCTACCTGTGTCTCCCTGGAAGAAAGGGCAGTTAATCTGAATAGAGGCCACATGTGCACTTCAGTGCAGTTTGCTAGTGTACTTCTAATATTAATCATTTCAACAGATCTGCCTAAGGATAACACAGATTGGGATCGCAAAAGCTGATATTCTGGATAGGAAGCAGCCTGATGGAAAAATAGTATGGAGGCAAAAGTCTTGCTACTTCCTAGGTTTAAGTTTTTTGTTTTGTTTCATATATGTCAGATTTGTTGTATAAAAACACTGAAAAACTTATTTTCTCTAACTAGCATCAAATTCTAGAGCAGAGTTATCTGAATTTTAATGGAATTAAAAAATACCAATTTCTTTGCTCTGGAAACCTTCCTGCCACTTTGGCTGTGTTTTAAAGTCTAAGGAGCTAAAAAGCCTCCTTTAATTTCGGCTTTTTTTAACAGAAAAGAATTTGACTGAGCGCTTTTTTTTTTTTTGTTCCCCAGTGATTAAAAAACAAAGGAATCAAAACATCCCCATGGTGTATATTTTTTCTACGTGTGTGTATGTATGTACATGTATGTATAGCTAGTGGTTACCTGATGCCCATGTTTGCATGCAGTGAGAGCTCTGCTGTTTTTTGGAAGCCTGCCTCCTATTTACATTCTCTTGACTTGGATTTTAAAGCCTTTAAACCCCCAGCACGGTTTGTTATCTTGCTGAGGAGTGATCAGTTTCATCAGAAGTTCAAGTCTGTGTTGGGAGGAAGTCTTCATTTAACATCATTGTTTAGGTCTGGCTCGTTGTCTGCCCCTAAGCAGACAGTGTTTGAACAGGCGATAAGATAAGAAGTGGCAGTGATAGCCATGCTGCAGGGTTACTGGAAGGGCATGAAACAGCCTGGCCATGGGGCTTTGGAGGTCTGATTTTCAGTTGTAATGGGTGATTGAAATGTTCTTCTCATGGGGTTGGCAGTTAATGTGGCATTCATGTCAGCCCGTCCCTCAGGAAAAAATGAAGTGGTTGTAAGAAAACAAAGAAAAAGCAGAGTCTGTAAAACTGGGCAGAGCATAATTTGGTTTTTATGTGTATAGCATGCTCACTTGGTGCTTTTACTGTTTAAGTAACTGCATGAGGCTGTGTAAGGATACAGTTTTGTTCAAGGATGGTATCAAAAAAATGAAGTAACAAAAAAGCGTGGATGGTTAGGACTGAGATGCTGTGACTGAAAGGTGCAAAGAAGGTTGTGATGTAGAGCCCCTTAGCACAATTAAGAAACTGCAGCCAGGGCTCTTATTATCTCACTATATTAAAAATATTTGCTTTTCTTCTTTTCTTTCTTAATTCATTTTGTTTGCTTTTAATTTGCCTGTTTAGAAGTCTTGCCTGTCCAATCCTAATACCATCTCTAACAGAAGGAGTCATCAGGAAATTGAACATGCAATGCAAGATCAAACTGTGTCTGCAAACAGTGGAAACTCTCATTAGACCAAGGAGGTTCTTATTTTTGTCTTAATAGGGAAAAAAACACCCCACTTAACACTTGGGAAAATGGCTGTGTTGATCCAATATGTAGCTTCTGCAGAAAGGAGCAGCCCACTGCCTTTATTCCTGCCATGTCCCAGTGCTCCTGTTGCTTCCTTTGTGCTCATACTCAGCTGCCCATCTGCTGAGCTGACTCCACTCCTGGAGAGGCCATGCAGCTTCCAGGACCAGTCCAAGTCAGCAGCCACAGCTTGAGAAGGGGCAGGTGGAACACAGCAGAACAGAGATCTAGGCCTAGTTCTGCATGGCTGTCGTGTGAATGCTCCTTTCTGGGCTGTGATATGCCTGAAGTCTTGGCTCATGGTACTGTCTCAAGGCAGTGGTTAGAGCAGCTGCTCTGTGAATGGGACTGGGAGGAGGTCTGATGGAGCACACACCTGGTAATGGGTGGTTGGGAGGATGTGAGCAGCCACGTCCCTAGGCTCCAGATGTAGGTTCTGGGTTAGTGGGAGAGGAAGAAGGAATAGTGGCCTTTGCCAGATGTGTGAATGGACTGGGTGGTAAAGGCAATCGCCTTGATAGGCCTCCTGATACATGATGTTATCTCCCATGACTCAGAGCTTCGTGGGACACTCATAAAAGAGAGAATCACACGCTCAGAATGATCAGGGAAAATCCAGGGCACAACAGGTCCTCGTGGTTAACACTTCCGTCTGTTTTGCTTAGCGGTGTGAAAAATGACAGCGTAGTTCACGAGTCAGCAGCACTTTCCATTCTTACTTCAAACCATAAAAGTGGCTGTACACTGTATTAGCCTCAGAGTGCAGCTCTGACATCTGTTAAACTGGTGGCAGGCCATATGTAACGTCCCAGGGCTGAATTCCCTTTGTACCACACTGCACTTGTCTCTCCACACGTAAGCATGTTCCCATCATGCTCAGTCTGGAATTTCATTTTTGTCATCAGGCTGGGAACTGAAAAAGTGAATGGCACATGCCACAAGTCGGGCACCTTGGTAAATTCCTATGTGGATAGATTGCCTTCAGATAGTTGGCTTGCCTGAGCTGAGCACAGCAAGGCAAACCCCTGTTTACTGATGTCTTGGGGCTGCTGGTGCATACACCTGGCAGGTTGCCTCAAACTGAGACATAGTTCAAAGGCAAGTCTGTAATTCAGGCCGTTCTCTGGGCATGGGTACTTAGCAAAGGTCAAGGGCAGAGCAGCTTACTGGATCGTGTTTAGTGGGGGTGTGTGCGTGCACTGAGTCGTGTAGAAGGACAGGTATCGTGACACGGTGAATGTCAGCGATCTAAGTGAAGTGATTTTGCTGTTTTGCAAAAAATATGCACCCGTGCTTATTAAAGTAAGGTGTATTTGCTGCTCTCTCGGTGACACACTGTAAAGGGTATGCAGCTATCAAGTCATAGTGACAGCAAAATATTACTTCGGTGAGAAATGGTCTTTGGGGAGATCGTGATGTTTCAAACAAGAAAATGTCATTTGTGTGGGCGAGATGAGCACAGCTTTTTGGAACTGCATGGTATTCTCTTCATCAGTTGAAGGTGATCATTATTTAAAAAATCTATCACGCTTTTTGACAAGGAGAGGAATAGATGTGGGTCTTGTTACTGTAGGTAACCGATGGAAAAAAGCAAGTGCGAGAGATGGTTTCTTAGGCAGAAGTAGTCGCTGCTGGAAAGCCTCTGAGCATGGCACCATTCCGTTTCTACAGCATCATACAGACAAAGCCATTCTTCAGGAAAGGTTTAGAGCAGTTGATTTTCCAGAAGGTAGATAGACCAGAGCCTTTTAATTCTAGAAGGAGATAGTTTTGCCCTTAAGGAGTATAGTTAGTTTCAAGTCTTCACAGTCTGCAGAAGATGAAGGAGCTCAAGATTTTGCAGGCCAGAGTAAACCAGTAGAGTAAAACTAGATGGAATAATGGATTGCAGAAGGGATTTCTGGAACAGACTGGAATATCTTGCCAGTTTCACCCTTAAGGGCTGTGTTCATTATGAAACAGTCTGTAAGTCTGTTCTTGATTGCCAAAATGTTTGGAGGGAGGAAGGAGGAGAAAGGTTGCAGGAAATTAGTCACTTCAGTCAAAGAACCGAGAATCTTAACTGCTAGTTTTGTATAATATAGGTGACTGTAACAATATTGACGTGAACAAAGTCGTTTCACTTAGCTCCCATTCCTGTCCTATTATGGTCACTCTGAACTTTGACTTTATTGACTGCAGGAAGCACCAGCACAAGCTGTGGTGCTGTGCAACTGGAAATTTCACTGGCAATGCCAGAATGCACAAATGTAAAGAAAAATAAGAGCCCAGTGGATCCAGATGTAAAGAAAGAAATTACTAAGACAGCTGTTCCCAGGTTTTAACAGTTGCATGTTTTTTGAAGTGTTTTCTTTTCTTTTTTGTCTCCTTAAGCAGCTTACTGAATTAGCCCATTTACTTAAAAACTACCCTAATATTTTATATTTTACAGAATGTTTAGTGAGGATTTTTTGCTGCAAACTCATAGAAACATTTTCCTCTTTTTTCATTTGCACTTCCCCATAGCCTTGCAGAGATGTGGAGTTCTGTTGTAGTCTGTCCCTGGAAGGTATCTTTTCCTGCTCCATAATGGATAAAGGGAAAAGAGCTGGTGTTTCATTTCCATGCTCAGAAATATTACTGTGGATGGGTAGGTGGGTGCAATTTTACATTTATTCATGTATTCAAAGCAAAAATGGTTTTGACTGTTAAACAGAAAGCACCACCCAAGTTAGTATAGCTGAGTGTTCTGATATTCCATCTATTTATGTATTTTGGCTTTGTCTGTTTGTTTTATTGCTAATATTCAAGAAGCTGAAGCTTTTCTGAAGTTGTTATTATCAGAATAGCTATTAAAAACATTTAATTTTCTTTTCAAGTACTTAGAGGAGTATGAAGATGAAAATTAATACTGTGTATCCATATAGGGGAACTGATTCAAGATAGTTCCTACAGAAAAAGGCTGTTCTGCAGCTGTTACTCGAAAATTCCTCTTGGTATGGACAGTCGTATTCTCTAGGAAAAGTGCTTAAGCTAAATCAGAAAACAGGACTGTGCCTAATAAATAGACTCCCTGGGGAGCCATACAGGGAAAGCAATGATACTTTTAATTCACACAGCCTGACGTACTTCAGAGTAACCTCCTATTCTCAAGCTTCAAGAAACGAGAAGATACATAAAAGCTGAAACACACTCTTGTATAAAAAATAGGTGTGCAGTTTTGGGGTCGTTTTTTTGGTGGTCTTTTGTTGGTGGGGGGACTGGGGTTTTTTTGATTTTGTTGTTGTTTGGGTTATTTTTACCTTATGTCACGGGCGTTCTGAGGTATCTTCTAGCTCATTTATGACAAGTTTGGTGGGATTAATCTCTGTGCATGTACCACAGACTGTGTGAGCTTAAATGCTGCACACTTCAGTTTATGCCTCACCAGCACCCACCACAACAGAACGCATTTCACCCACCTTGGTTATTCCCATCTCAATGTGAAATGATGGTTTCTATTTGTTCTGCTGCAGATAGGATGTTTTGTGATTTTTGCATGTCTAATTGCACTGGCTGAAGTAATGAAATTCCCTCTTTTGTTTTGGAGCGTAATCACTGAGATTGCATTTGCATTGCTTATAAAATGAATCACGTAAGTGAAATTACATTGCCCACATCTCATTTCGTATCATAAAATGTTATGAGGTGCAGCTTGTTTTCCTCCTTCCCGGGGCTTCTCGTTGTGATGTTCTTTCTCTAACTTTGAAACTGCAGCTATTTGCCTTTTGTATTTGACACAGAAGTTACTTTCTGCAGTGAGCTCCTACATCTGTCATGCCAACTAAAATTTTGGTAGCGCACAACATAGCGATTTGGAAGCAGGGAGTTTTCAAAGCTTTCAAGGGCAATATTGAAAACAATATTCTGTTGTGTATCAAGTGTTATTCAGGAGGTCTGTACAATTAGCAGCAACCTCTGAGTCATATGTGGCAATACCTTACTACCACATAGAAGCTGGATATTGAGAGGTTTCAGCTTGTTTGGTTTTGGAATTGACTTGTAGATAACACTGAAAGCAAAATGATTCTGTTGTTCTTCCCTCTTTCCCCCCTGCCTTTGTTACTGGCACAGAGGCAAAAGTAAATGCGTTTTTAAATTGAGTTTTCTAAAAGTATCCCTGAGGTAAATTTCTATCTTGACTATAATTCATTTTTAGATTTATTTGATTTTTTGGGGATACATCTTTGGAAATAAACGGTTTAATGCAATAAGAATAATTGCTTACTGCAGAAACCAGTAACAGTTCTGATAAATATGAATGTCCTAGATACTCCCACTGAGGACTTTTAAATCATTAATTTTTATTATAGAAATATAAGCAAAACACAAATGTTCTTAGATAACCTGTAACTCTATGGTTGCACACAAACACTCTGCTTATTAACGACATTATTGATAAAACCTCCTGATTGTCTATGCAGCACTGCTTCTCGTAATATTGTATAAACGTTATGTGTGTCAAATAAATGCCACAGTCAAGTTAAAGTGATGGTGCAACTAAAATAGTCAGTGCTGTTTTTCATCCATGAGATATTCTGTATTTTCCATAAGAAGATGGCGGTCCTGAGTTCAGCAGCCTCTGTTATATATAAGTACTCATAGAAAGTGAATGAGAACACCAAATAATGTGAGATTGGAAAAAAAAATTTAAAAGGTGGGAGGAGGGGGGGAAGTAAATCAGAATGAATTGTGCATTTCCAAGGAGTATCTCCAGCTGGAGTTACCCTCGTGCAGCTTTCAGCTAGTGCAGACATGAGATTTTTTTTTTCTGCCCCACCTGCTGCAGCTTTATCCACCAAGCTTTTTCTCACTTGAACTAATGTTTGTATCTTGAAATATTGTGGAATGTATACTATTTGACCTGAGGTTTCCTTGTAGTAAGTTATTTAATACTGGAGAGAGAGAAAAGACGGAGAGAGCTATCTGGTAGAATCTTTTTAGCTGGGAATGTATTTGGCATAGAGTTTTACAAATGAAAGAACCTGCTGTCAGTATCTGTGGTACAGTGCACTGCAGCCCTCTCCAATCCAGTCACCAAGGAATTGCAGTGTTTTGTTGATTGAGTCCAGTTCTGCCTGGGACTGGATTTCATGTTAGACATGTGTCAGGGAGACACTGTTAGCTGCAATGAAGACAATCGCACTGGAAAGATAAAAGATAGAGTAAAGTGCTAAATTCTCTCCAGCAGAATTTTAAGTGCAAAGTTGTCTCTTACGTTTCTATGTCTCCAGCAAAGTTTCTGTGAAGGATTGAGAGCATATCTTAAGAGGGGAATTTTTTTTTTTTTCTTTTTCTGTTTTTGTTTTGTTTGGTTGGGGATTTTTTGTTTGCTTGTTTCCTCCTCCACAGCTAAGAAAATTATATGAGATAAAATGTATATTCTTCTATACACCCTGGGTATATAGATTCAGATCTGTCACCAGTCTAGATCCAGAGATCAAGCTGAGCTTAAGACAACTGGTGTCAACATTCATTGCAATGGAATTTCTAAGAGTACACAAACATTAGGCCAGTTGTGTGACCATAGAACATGAAAGTTTACCTACCTCCAGTTAACAATTTTAATGTGGTACTGGGCTTTTTGGTGAACCCGGATGCTGAGTAGAGACCTGTATTTTGGTGTTGGTAGAAGGTGGTTAATAATCTCCTCTCTATTCCTATTAGACACTAGGACTTAACTTTAGGAGAGCTAAATGGTGTCTGTGTATTATCATCTTCCCTGTAGAAAGCTTCTTAAACCTGAGGAGGTAGACAAATGAAAAGAAACCTTTGACAAGGGCTGAAATAGTTCATATACGTGAGGCTGAATGGTAGAAGGCCTTTTAAGACAGCATGGCTATTATGAAGGGTTTTATTTAGTAGGAACGCAGCATCAGATGCTAGGATTTTGATGGGAAGCATTTCATGACTAATACCTTCGAGAAGTTTGTTAGAGCTCAGATGCAGGAGAGAATATACATCCTAACAGAGACAGATTTTCGTACTGGTTCACATACACAAATTCATTTTGCAGATAACATCTGATGTCTGCCAATTTGCTTCTTTAAAATAGTATGTCATGCTGCATGACTGCTAGGAAATTCCTTTTTGAGTTATATGTTCCAGTCTGTTTGTTCGCCGATCTCCTACTAACATCAGTGACAATTTCACAGGCATGCTGATGGCATTCTATGCCTTTAGTAACTCAAAAATGGGAACTGGTGGCGTTTGCCCAGCATGAATTGTCTCTCCTTTGAGCAGGCTTTTTCTGACTCAGTTCCATCCCCCCCTGTGGAAGTCAAACCATGAGGGAGAGCAGCAGAGAGGCTTGTGATTAGCAGTCTGTTTAGGACAGGGCTAGCCCTTTGCTTGCATGGAGATTGAATTGCATCTCGTCCCTTGGAGAGGGTGATACCTTCAGGTCAGAAAGCAAAATGACTGAGAAGGCTAAGGGCAGAGTTTCTCACTTGCACTGTATACTTAACTTGTGGCTTAAAGAAGAACACTTGTACTTCTTGAGCTGAAAGTCAGCGAAATTTCAAGTAGCCACTATACCTTAGACCAAATACACACTGGGGGGGAAAAAAAGCAGAACCAACCTCAAGTGATTCTCTGCAAACACTCTGGGTTTAATCCTGTGGGTATCTAAACACTGAGTATTTGTTTCTGAAACATGAAGATAGAATTTAGATTTAATTCTAAAGAAAATGAGTTTTAAGATTTTGTACACCGTCAGGTCCAGTTTCCCTATTACATAAGAGTTATTATCTATTTGCTGAATTTATCATCCAAGAAAAAGTAATGAATTATGCTTATGAATTCTGTACATTTTATGGCATTCCAGATTTGATTCTTGATATAAATGGCATCAGAAATGGAATACATGCTGCAATACATGCTTGTACAATTCTGTTTTGACAGAACCTTGTGACCTTGGTCCCTCTGATCAGAATTGTCCTAATTTCCAAGGCAGATGGCATGTCAAGTTAGAGCAGAACCAGTTAAATGTAGTCAGGCCTGGAGATCTGCTTCTGTTTGTGTTTTGGGGTGCATTTTTTTCCACTACATTTTGGAAAAACTGTTTTACCGGTGAAACAAGGGCTAAAGCCTTCTCCGTGGTTTCCATCCTAGAAGTAAATACGGCCCATTTTATGATTCCTGCATTTGAAATGATTGGAGGGATACCACACATTAATTTAGCCTCACTCATGCTACGCTACCAAAATGTGTATTTTTCAAACCTCATTGTCCTTTAATTAAAATTGGATCTAAACTTGGGATGCCAGATTGTACTTTCTGAGTATGTTTAATGAGTCAGTGTTTGTTAAACTTACAGTAGGGAAATAAAAATCTTTCAGTGTAAAGTGCTCATTGACTTACCCTCCTACTTGGTGCAGTTTGGCAGCAAATAAGTTCTGTCAGGGTGGGAGGAAGACATAATTTATAGCAGTCCCCTAACAACACCAGCAAAAGAATGGGTGAAAAGTGCTTCTTAATAAATTTTAATTGGAACCATACCAGCATAAGAATGGCAGTTTACTATTTTATTTAAAGGAAACTTTTGTCTGGGCCTTAGAGTGATGCAAATACTGATACTTTTTTTCAGTTCTGTTTTGCTTCTCTAACCTTTGGAAAGCCACTGATAACTAAATTTTAGAAGGTATTTTGTTGACTAAAAAGAAATTTTTTCTGCAAAGGAATGATTAATAGGATTTTAGTGCTCAAGCAATTCCATTTCTGAATTCCCATTAATATCAAAAGCAGAGGTGAGGTACTTCAGAAAAGACCAGCTGACTATTTGCCCCTCAAAGAACACCATGGAAAATCTGGATTTTAGCTCTTTCTGGTTTTATTACTGACCAGAATCTGGGATTAACAGAGTTTGGACTCTTAATTAGTTAAGGTTTAAATCGGGCTGAGAAGATGTATTATTATAAATTCCTTGTAAAGGAGAGTTTTCTTAAATTTGCCCAGATGATGACAGTGGGTAATATAGGTCTTTTCTGTTTAATCTCATAAATCTCACTGGAAGTAAAACAGCTCCAGAACCTGTAATAAAAAGATCCATCATTTCCCTGCAGCTATAATTGTTGGAAGCGTTAGCAGTAAGCTGCTGAGCACTGCATTGAATCCTCCTGTGGGTTTGTAAATGTAATTTATTTTTTTTTTCCACATTGCACCAAGACACAATTAATGCCATTTCTGTAATAAATATCAGACCTCTGTTTTACAGTTTCCAGAACCCTCTAAGGCTTTGGTGGGTGACACATGTACATGGAGGTTTCCAGAAGAGGTGGGGCTTTCTACCAGATTTGGGGTAGTCTGTTCTTAAATACATGTGCTCGTACAAATAAAATCTACCAGTGAGCATGTTGAAAGGTATTTGCATCCCTTTGTCTTTAGTCAGAGAAGAAACCAGATGTTGTCTTGGTGTTTGACCATACTGGAAGACAGAGTCAAGTTAACAAAAGCATTAATATGTATAATTTGAACAATTAATGACTGACAGAGGCCAACTAAAACAATACTATATTTTGGCATTAGTTTTACTTATTGAGAGGAAATTAGTATTTGGCTTTATGTCTTCAGCATGTGTTGTATCACAAAATCAGTTCTGTGTGTATGGGCATGTAAATACTTTTCTGGCTTGGGAACTTTAATGACACTGCATTTATGTTAATGTTTTGAAGATTTTTTAATTAAGACATTAAATTTTTGTCTCAAAATGTAGACACATTTACAGTTTGATTTTGATATAGTCCTTCTAGTCCATGGCATTAAAGACTCATTCTAGAATTATAAAGTTAGCCTAAGAGTCTTGAGGGTGTTTTTGGGGTGTTTTTTTTTTTTTTTTTTTAAATAAGCATGATTACACATCTTTTACTTTCATTCCATTTCTTGAATGCTGCCAGGCATGCAGGTGCATTTCATGATTTTTTTTTTTTCTTCAGCTGAGAGACTTATTGATAAATTTTGACAAAATTAATTAAGCCACAGGTTTCACATGATCACCCTATTCCAGGACTTGGGACTGGCTCTAAGAGCAGTAACAAATATCACAATCTAACAAAGCTGTGAGATTTGGATACAGAAATAAACACATTAAGCACTGTAGCAAGCAGTTTTCACAGAACACAGAAAATCCCATTCTTTTCTCCTGAATTTTCCATGCCAGAGGGAGCATGTGTAGAGACAGAGGTATGAATTCAAAGAAAGAAAAACCTGAAGACATAGAAAATATATTGCTTTTGTTTTCTCATTTGAAAAAAATCCTCTGTCATTGCCTTAGCTGATGAGGGGGAACTAACAGCACTTAGAAACAAGCTTTTAAAAGTGTTTTTGCAGAAAATGTTTGTATTTTAACCCTAAAATAAATATACCAAGCTAATTGGCTCTTTGAAGAAGCATTTGGTTTGCAAATTTTGAAAACAGGAGTAGCAAGAAGAGGATGAAATTTTACAAGAGGAAGCTACGCTGTAAATAAATACAACGATGACTATTCACAGGAAGTATGAGTAGGCTGCTTTTTAAAAGCTAATTACCTAGATATGTTTTAAATATGGAGTAGTTACTAGATAGGATGTCTCCAAGTGACTCCCAAAGCAGAGTAAGTGCAACAACACACACGGATTTTATGTGGCACACAGACTTGAAGTCTGTGCTTAAATGGATGTATAATGAATACTAATTTAGATGTCATAAAAAATAAACCCACAAATTCAGTCACAGATATACCCAGTGGGGTAATTATTGAGATGAAAAGCCTGCGTATGATGTGACACACTCTGGGAAGGACATGGGCCTGTATGTCATGGGACTATTCACGCATCTGGGGAGCCCGAGAAGAGTAAAATTGCGTGGTTTTCTGTGCTGCCTGCTGACTTGTTCACCTGTAGCAATGCCAGCAGAACCAGCTTGCAGAGTGGTGGGCTGTAAGCAGGAATAATGGTGATTTGAGCGGTGGGGAGTGGCGCTGGAGGAGGGATTTTCAGCCTCTGTAAATGTTTTGTCCAGTGTAGGTGCTGCATTCATCTGAGTGATTTATTCAATGTTAGGAACTGGAAATTTTTCCTGGCTTAATGCTTAAGATTTTTATTCCATCTTCATGGATGAATTGGTTTCTTGGGAATCCCTCTCTAAGAGGGGATTTGGAGTCTGCATATCTCAAAACCCAGGAGAGCAGGGCAGTGAACAGGCAGTGGGGTTTGGCTCTCCAAGCACAGGCGTTCCCAGGGACCGGCTAACCCAGTCCAAGACCTTTCTTTTCAGCATTTGAACTCACCCATGCAGAATTATCCTTTTCAATCAAAACTTACTCCTTTCAGAAAACTAATGCTGGTTTATCGTCTACATTTTTTTGGAGCAGGGTCCCTCCCAGTGTAGCTGTGCCTGCAGCTGTGTCTGTAGGAGGGCTGCACTGCCCTGCCTGTCCCGGAGGAGCTTTCTAGCGCTGCTGATTTATAAGACATCATTCTGAGTAACTGGAGTAGGCTTGGGCTGAAATATACAGTTTACGTGTCTGTTCCATACCATGACATACTAAATCAAGCCCTTTGCCTCTGTGGCCCAAGATGTTCGTGTTCTATGAGTTTCTGAATTCAGTCCCTGCTACCTTGCTGTTCAAACCCCCTCAATGTCATCTGTGTTCCTCATTCTTGCTTATTTAATCTCTTGCTTTTAAGGCCATGGTGACATTTGCTGTCTGATGGGTGAGGACAGGGTACAGCCTCAGGATGGAGCAGTCCCTGGGGCAGCACAGCTGGCAGGGTGAGGGGCAGCGCTCACTCCTCCTGCCTTGGCAGTGCTGTGGTAGCTGGGTTTGGAGGAAGGGACTGCTGAGTGAGACCTGAGCAAGCCAAATCAGAGCCTGGATAATGCTGTTGTTTCAAGCAGCTGCAGCAGAGTGTGAGGAACTGTAAATTTGAGGTTTGTACCTGAGGGACTCTTACTCTAAATGAGAACCACTGGTGGTAAGGGCAGTTTAGTAAAGCCAAGTATTTATCTGATAAACAAGGTTCCTATAGAAGTGTATGAAGGTTACATTGTCCCTTCTGATTCCTGAACCCTTGTCATAAATGCATTAAATGTGACAGATCTTACATTACTGTCATGATCTCAGAAAGCAGTCATTGCTCAACTGCCTTATGGGATTTCGTTCTGGGTCTTACATAAACTTTTGAAAAAATAGCCAAGTGCCTGATTTTCTAAGGTGCAACATATCTTGTTTTCTATTTCCTGATTACTGTATTAATCTTAATGTATGAACATTTAAATTATTCTGAAATAGCACTTACTGCCTCTTTCCATGAGCATGCTGTTCCAAATGCAGTAATCAAATAATCTGTGAAGTGTTTCAGTCTGCCAGATCAAGAAGACTGAAAAAAAATGAAGTGTTGGTGGTGATAGAGAGTGTCAAAGTTAGCTGGATGCACTGTGTTTGGAGCAAAGTAAAAAAAGAATAAGTTGAATTTCTTGGGTACATGCTCTGATTCAGCAGAATGGTGGCAGACAGCGCTGAAATAATTGTTTTATCTGCTGTTGAACCACAGTGAGGGTCAGATGCATAACTATCAAAGAGCTCTTAGAAATGCCAGTGTGTAATCCCCAGCTGCTGGTTTGTGAGGTGGTCAGAGCACAGGAAAAGGGGTGATGTTCACAGCCCAGAACCTGCTGGGGGGAGCAGTGTGTCACCAGAAGCTGTGAAAGGGCAGTGCCTTGCCTTCAGAATCCAATTCTCTTGGGATGCAGTGGAAAAGGAGACTCTCATATTGCTGTTTGCCGTGCTCTAGCTGTGGATGAAAAGAAAACTTGAACTTTTAGGATTGGCAATAACATCACTTTTATTAAGTTTCTATTGAAGGACTATTTTGAGTAAGATAAATTGATGGACTGAACACAATAACCTTCAGTATCTCACTTTCAAATACTTAGTAGGCAAGCACTACTGAATAAGAGAAGAAAGCTAAGATGTAAAAAAAGGTTACTTGGCAACATCATAGTGTTTGTAAAGAGGAGAAAGAAGGGTCAGGGACTTAATGAATTTTGATTGTAGAATTTTCTGTAAGTAAGGCATTGCATGAATAGAAAAATCCTAAACCAGATTTCAGTGTCATACTCTAATAGGGATTGCCTCAAGCAGAACAGGGCTTGTTTGGCTGCAAACTGCAGAGAATAGCAAAAGCGTGGCTGCTGTGTACAAACGAAATTGGACTCCCTGGGGCAGGCAGTGCTGGTCATAGCTCAAGCAGAGAGGATCTGAGCAAGGTGTGTGGTGGTGATGAAAGCTGGTGTTCTTTTTTTGTGTTGTCTGGAGTAAACACAGTAGGAAGTGGGGGAATGCTGATTTGGAGACCCCCATATTTTGGAAGGAAGACACCATGGAGAAAAGCACTGTGGCCTCTGGTTGCAGTTCTGCCCAGCTTGCTGGTGCAATTTCAGTGGGTAAATTAATTTGTCTCTGAAATAATAACTTTATTAATTTCAGACCCTTGCTGAGAACAAAAGTCTGTTGATTGTTGGAGTTCAGATGTTTGTTGTGGGTTTCTGCAGTGGTAACCAGTTGCGTGGCTCAGATAATTTTACCTAGTGCTTTGGGTGGAATAGTAGGTATAAAATACCAAACTGTCTCTTCCCATCCAGTCCAGCTGGCAGTAGAATCTGTTTTAAAAGTAAACATCATCTTGCAGAGCCTGAATTTTGCAAATTAGTTTAGTGGCCCATGGCAATCAGGTATGGTACTTTTATGGTAAATACACTTCAGTTGGAAAGATTTAATTATGGTACCTAGGAAAGTGCAGTCTAACAAATATCTCCCCACTGCTGCTTCCCCCACTAGTATTTTAGCTGTTAATGTTCTAACAAATAAAGTAAATAATTAATATAGTATAATTTTAAAAGTCTAGCAAATTGGAATTAAATTCTAATTCAGTAAAATCTTTGTAGGAAGTGCATTCACAAGGACATTTTTCCACTGAAGACCAGGAACCACTCCAAAACTCCCCAGTTGAGGGAATTGATTTGCATCCTGGAGGACACTTCTGGTCTTTCTTACCTATGTAGGGAGTTGAAGTTCAAGGCACTGGTAAAAGTTTTCACACAGTTCCGTGTACAGTAAGAACTAAATGCTAATTTAGTTTACAGTGCGGTAAACTAAAGTAATACTTCAAAAGTCTGTATTTTCTTAAGCTTTGTGCCTTATTTTCTATTACAGATCATACATCTCATTATAACTGTAGGGATTTAGGACAAACAAATTCACAGTGATGTGTACTAGTTTTTCCTTTCAGTGTGGACAGCAAAACTAATAAGACCTGTTTCATTTTATTTTTATTTTCAGGCATTGATTTTTGAATGTTTGTTGTGCCTGTTTGTCAAAAAAAGTCTTAGAACAGCATTATTTTGGATGCTTTAAAGTAGTTAGAGCTTGGTTTCACTAGTCTGATAGTTTGAGATGTAAGTGGACTATTATTCTGACATAACTCCTAAATACCTCAAAATTTCTAGCTGAAGCTAAGCTCTAGCCGTGATCAAAGTGGCACATCAATGGAGTGAGTTGAAGTTTTGTGGAATTGGGATGGGATTTTCTGTGGCACTAATCCAGATGCTGTGCTATTCAAGTGTTGAGCAAATCAAATTATGGTAACTCTGCAGAGAAATAATTGCTATTCCAAAGTAGGCAATGGGTTGCCTTTTGTATTTAAGTTATTCTGTTACAAATGAGGGCTTCTAACCACTAAGTATGCATAAAGCATTTCTCTTGTCTATTATTTTTCTCTATTCTGCTTAAATAAAGAAAAAATCACCAAAAACAGATGACCAAACTTCTATGATGAGTGACATGTAGTTGATAATACCAAATTACCAAATATAGCCTGCAAATAACCAATTGAACTAAATTTTTAACATTGGTGGCTATGGAAAAAAATGTTTTATATCTGGTTGCTTAGCACATCAGTTCTTGACTTTATAGATTCTGGGAAGACGAGCTCAGGGTTTTGTATGAGTTTAGGAAGTTGTCACTAGACTCAGCTCTGCAGTTTCCAGTCTTCATCAAAGCACTCGTGAATGTACCTAATTGTGTGTAAACAAATCCTCTGTGCTGGAATCTGTAAGAGCACCTATGCCCTTGAACAAAATCATCTGCTAAGCTGCTCAGCTCAGGTGAGAGCCTGTTCCTCGCCCACCTGTGTGTCCTGTTATTTCATGGCCCCTGTACCTGTTCATGTATAAGGCACGTGATGTGAAACACATATGTGAATTCAAACTCTCTTAAACCAATTTTTTCCAATGTTTAAGTAAACTTTAGTATCAGAAAGTGGCCATATCTTGTGTATATTTTAATCTTCCATTCTTACCAGGTAAGTTTTTAAGCAGCACTGTGGTCCCTCGTGGATTTTTGGCAGTGTTGTGTTGCAGAGCATGGTGTGTGTCAGTGGGGGTGTGTGTGTGTGTGTGTGTGCGCAGGCTTTTGTCAAGAGAGATGTGTGTTGATATCTGAAATAATAGATGTGAGGGCTTTAACCTTGTAACTGTGACGAGATCTTTGTGTCTGCTTTAGGGTCGACCCTATCCCATATGACACTCCAAAACCAGCGGGCCACACGCGATTTGTCTGCGTCTCAGACACGCACTCCAGAACAGATGGCATCCAGATGCCTTATGGGGACATCCTTCTTCACACGGGCGATTTCACCGAGCTGGGACTGCCCTCAGAGGTTAAGAAGTTTAATGACTGGTTAGGTAAGGAATTACTGCGTTTTGGTGACCCCAATTAACCTCTCCTGTCCAAGTGTCAGTCACTGCCTCCTAATTGAATTAGGGCACTTGAAAATCTCCCCCCACCTTTACTTCACTTGTCCTCATGTGATGTGCTGTTTCTAGCCTCCGTATAATTCTGTTAATTAAGATAGATTTAGAGACTTTGCTGTATTTCTGCATTACCTTGGGAAAAAGATTCTGTCGTTGCACAACAAGAGCTGTGTAGCCCCATGGGAGTGCCGAGGAGGTGGTGGCACCTCATACAAAGGATACAGTGTCCCACTAGTTGATGCTGGGGGATTTTATATCCACAGCCAAAACTGCTGCTCACTGTATTTTGAGTTTACTGTAACTTAAAGCAGAGCTGGAAGTTACAACATACTTGGAAATGATGAAAGTCCTTCTTCCCACAAAACAGCATGACAGGATCAATAATACTGTTTGGAAGAGGAGAATTTTTTTGGGGGTGATATTCCTGAGCTTGCCCCTTTGAGTTGGAGTTTAACTGGCATTTTAACTTTGATCACGGGCAGTCAGCATCTCTTTGGTAGAACACCTTTCATATTCTGCTGTATCTTACAGCAGTGCCCTGACAGCATATTGCTGGAATTGAGGGCAATTAAACAGCAACGGCAGAAAACCAAAACGAAGGAGGGGAACTCGTGCAGGATGCTCCTGTTATAAATGCCACTGGTAGGCTGGTTGGGCACTGCCATGTCACCTCTTGCTCTAGAAATACCCAGAGCTGAAGGTGACTCAAGCAGCTGATCTTCAAAAACCACTAGAATTTACAGCATTATGTAAAAAATATTTAAAAGCATAGCTTTATCATCAGGCTTTACTGCACTCTCTTGCCTGCTGTGTGATGGCAGCATCTCTACATGCCTTTGATAGAATCATTTTATTGCATTGGAGTTCCTTGGCTGACCCTTCAAGAGGATATGTAAGGAATATTTGGATTTACAAAAGGAATTTTTAAATAGAAGAACTTCTACATTGTCTGTCTTGTCATCCTCCTTTGCATTTTCTTCATACTCTTCTTTTTGCCTGACCTTCTCTGATTTCCACAACCCAATCTTAATGAGTGTCTTTCCTTCTTTTTATTGCTGGGCTGGGGACTGGGGCTTTCTAATACTTCCACATCACTGTAACTTAGTTTTATTGTTCTTATTTCTAGAACATGGTACTAGATTTGATAGGCTTAAAACTGTCCTTTTTTCTGGGCCTGTAATTGCAGGAATGGGAAGTTAGGAACAGTAGGAGAAGTAGGTAGATACATTATGGAATGACGGAAGAGACAATGTAGGAATCATCTTCCTCAGCTTTTGAGTGTTCTGTGGGATCCCGTGCAAGTGTTGGTGTTGTGAAGGAGGAGGACAAGCAGGTGAGGAGTAGCCAAGGTAAAGGCTCTGGGAATCTCAGCTTCCCTGGAGTAAGGGGTGGGGTCCCACAGAGCTCTATTCCCCAGAGAAGCTGGGCAGCACTGCTGCTCGAGAGGGTTTAGTTGTTAGGGATGCCAGGCAGCAAAGATCTTTGGCTTAACATTCACAACAGAAGAATTATAACCCATTGAATAGGTTGTGTTCCAGCCTCAATTATTTACCAGGGGGCTTTGTTAGCCTGTGTGTATAGCTCTTGTAGAAGACAGGGTAGAATTTGTCTGAGAAAGCAGATTTTGCAGTCACTTTCACTGAAACTGGAAGCTTTGACTGTGTGAGGACCTACCAGCTTTGGCCTCAGGCTTTCATTTTTCAGGTACAAAGAAAACTTTTTTTACATGCACACCTGAGTCCATTTGCTTTTTCTCATATATATGTGTGTGTGTATATATATATATACACATATATATGACAATACCAGTTATTAGGTTCCTGGCCCAGGGTGAGGCAGCAAATTGATTCCCCTGTGGTAATGTTGATAAATACTTGCTCCAGTGTGTCCTCACCAGGAGGCAAAACACTAAAGTCAGGCATGTCCTTTTGCCACTTTATTTCAGGCTCCTATCTGCAAAATGTGTTAATTGTGTTTTACCATTTATTATGTTATTATTTACTGTGTGTATTGTGAAGGTTTAATACCTTCAAGGATGTGAGTAGTTAAAAAATTACATACCAGTGGCTGCAAGGAACAAGCAGGATTTCTTTTTTCCCCTCAGTATGGTGGGAGGCATCTTTTTCCACCATAGCTGGTAGGAACCTTATTCCAAAGCTACACGCTGAGAACCGCCATCAAATGCAGGGTTGCCCTTAATAGAAGAACAATTTCCTGTCTTTCATGGGCGTGGTTTTCTCCTCTGGCAATTGTGTTGTGAAGCTGTAATGAAGACAAGGCATCTGTATCATTTATGTCATGAGAGAGAGAAGCCAGATCAAAGCTGGGTTTCATTCTGCAGCTTATCTTACCTACTCTGTGGTAAAAAACAGGGTCTTGCCTCCATTAGAATTGTATCATGGGATAACTAAGACACAATAACTGTCCATAATTTTTTTTGGCAGTAATACCAAGGGGAAAGTTAAAAGATGATTATTCAGAGCTCCTGCCTTGCATGTACTTCACTGGGCATTACACATGCCAGAGTTATACAGGGCTGAGAGCACTGCTGTCAGCTCTGCAGTTTTATGCTTTTTGAGTCTTGCATCCCTTTGCAACAATTTGGGTGTCTCACCTGGGAAAAATGTTCAGCATCTTGTCTGTCCATTTCATTAAAACTCATCCTTCTTCCTTTCTCCATAGCCAAGTCATGGAATATGCTTTCCATGCTCTCTTTCCCACTCTTCCAAGTTCTCAGCCCTTCCTGCAACTTTTGCTAGTTTAATGCTTTTTCCCCTTGGCTGTTACATTTTCATTACTGGTTTTGCATGGAAGTCATCTGGGCTTATACGTTGAATAACCTCTGTGGTCACTTAGTGATTACATACACTGGCTGAGGTAATTTATTCACTTTGTTTTGGTGTGAACGTGTCCCTCGGGTCTTGTAACTGCTGTAATCACTTGACCTTAGGGACTGCTAAATGCTTTAAACACAGTTATTTTAAATTTATAATTGTTTTCATTAAAAATCTCTTATAGTAACTTGACTAATTTTGCAGTAAACACAGCATTATGTTCTGAGGAAGAATTGAGATCTTACTCTGTGCCCAATATATTTTTTACTGAATGTTTCAACTTACTATTATTATCTCTGTTCATATTTTTCCCATCCATTCTCATTCAGTCATATATGTGAAATGAAATAGAAGAATATCTAATTATAGCTCTGTCTTCATAGTGCAATATTTCCTTTTCTGGGTGATGTGAAGTGATTGAATAACTCATAAGAACTGAAGAGAAAGCAAAGATAAATTCAGGCAGATAGATCTTTAATGATTGTTGATATGTTTATTGTGCTCAGTTACTATGGGCCTGATTGTGCATATCCTTACTTGTGTGAATAATTTGAAGTCAGTTTAGTAATTTTGATCAAATAGCCCATTCTGTACTTTTTTATTTAGTGGTTGTGTCCTACTGTGTTCACTTTTTAGTTCTGGTTTGGTTTCTCTTTTTTTTTTTTTTTTTTTACACCCATGCAAGGTTTCTATTATAAAGAAAGGAGATAGGCAAAATCCTGCAGTGGTAGACTTGGATAAATTCAGTAGGTGAAATTACTGCTGGTTATTGTCTATGGAGCTGAAAGTTGAATTTAGCTAGGTTTTTCCTGAGTTGTTCTAGGATTTAGCAACTTGACTGCTGTTACATGTTTTTTAAGTCTTGCTTTTTTTTGAATGTTTATTTCTATTAATTTCTTTGGGATAATGACTCCAGAAGCTTTGTGAATGGTTTAGTGACCAAGTACATGTGGGTTTGTACTGGAACAAATATTTCTTTACTTGTAATATATGCTTGCCTTTAGTGTAAACATTGCTGATAGAACTAAAATAAAAATTCAGCTTTTTCTTTTTTTCCTTTCTCTGCTGTAGTTTTCAGATCATGTTACTTGAACTGTGAAGAAAAGAATGATTATGTAATTTTAATGTGGAGGTTTTCTTGTTATTCTCTGCATATGTGGATGTGGTCCTCAGAAAAGTATTGCCAATTATTTTAAAGTTAATTTTCATGTGGATTTAGTTATTGAAAACAGCAATATCACCTTGGAACTGCTGGTTGTTACATGGAATAGATGACAAATGGAAGTGTGGTGTTGCTCTCAGAACTATGGACAGACACTTGGTTCCAGTCTACACTTAAATTTATGCATTAGTGCTGTGGAAATTTGAAATTATATTCAAAACTGTTAAGCCAGACACCTGCCAGAATGTTTTTGATATTGAAGGCAGCGTAATTCAATTTGAAAAAAAATGAACTGTACCAGAATAGCATAATAGTAAGATCAAGCTCTTTTCTTATCACTGTTTAAAAATGCAGGGTCACATTCCACTTTTATCCTTTCTCAGTCTCTCTGGTCTGGTTTAGTTATCTGGCTTCATCTCCTCTCCAGGCATGGTTCATTTCAGGTTTAGAGTAAGTGTGTTTGTTCCTTTTACTAATGCATACTGAGAGCGGTTTCAGTGTGAGGAAGTGTTTGTTCTTGAGGGCTTTTGCTCTGTAAAAGTATATTTCTGATGTGAATTGTTTTGGCATCTGACATCACACACTGTTTTATAAAAAAAACCAAACCAGTAAGTTCTAAATTTCTCCAGATTCACTGGGATATTAGCTCAAAGTAGTCTGGGCTAATTGAGAACCAGAAGGAAGCTTGTGAATATTTTAAAGTAAAATTATGGCAATAAAAACAAATCTCTTCCTTTTTTATAAATTGATTTATTTCTGATTTGTGTATTTACCATCTGGAGCATATTTTGAACTCTATATTGCTCTACTTGTTATAGCTAGAATGAATAATTGACTAAACATAAAATACCATTTTGATGAACAGAACTCTTAGCGCTTGAAAAAAAATTGCATTCATTGCAAGTGAAAGAAAATGCTGAGGTAGCTTTAATCCTGTAAGTATGTGTGAGTTTTGCACAGCTGTGCTGGGAGAGAGGGAGGCAACTCCCTGGAAAATCTATTAGTCTAATTTTGAAAACAGCTTTGTCTTCGGTGATGGCTCTGGTGAGAAGCTTCCTTAAGCTGCAGACTCTGGGAGGGGATGGAGATGTTTCAATAAGAGGCTGAGCTGGTGCTGAGGACGCTTGGCTCTTCTGCTGGAGTTGGCATTCTCTGTCCCTCTGGTGGCATCAGGCGTTTGTGTGGATTGGCTGCCTCTTCCAGAGAGTGCCAGAGACTAAAGATGCACTGTACACACAGCTTTAGAGTGCCTGTGTGCTTAGCAGTTCTAGAGGCTGAATATTATCAGTTGGGAGCATGTTGATGCAGTTTCATGAAAAAAAAAAATCCCAGATTTTATAACATGAAATCTAGAATCTTCAGAGTGTTTTTGGTTTGGTGGGTTTTTCACTTATTTAGTTCTCTGGGTTATGTATCTCACTCTGTCTTTACCATAAAGTTTTAAAAAACTTCTTGTAGTTTATTTAGGTTTTATTGTCATATTACTACTTAAGAATATTTCCTTTGCTTTTGTTCTAACTCGAACTGTGTTTAATGTCATGGTTAAATTCCCATTTATACTTAGTTTTAAATTCCCATATGGCTAGACTGAATTAATCATCAGTACTCAGCTTTTATTTGCATATACCTTTTTATGATATATTATTACTAATTTTATCTTTTTCTTCTCAGAGGAATACAAAAATATTTTGAATGTTTCATTTTATTATATTTATAAAATAGTGGGAAAATACAACCATATTGATTTTTGGTAATAGGCTGAGTAATTTTTCTTGATGTAGCAATCTACAGTAAAATCTGAAAACGAAAGTACGAAAAAAGTACAAAATTATTTTGTTGTGCTAAGGTTATCACAGCTGCTTCTTCATGTTTGTCCTGTGCTCAGGGTCAGATACTAGATGCTTTGTGGGAAACAGAACCCCAGAAGTATAACTTAGAAGGCAAAATAGAAGCAATCGGATAAGGTGAATGTCGAGGTAGTAAAATTTCCACTGGCTAAAATGCAATTTATGCCTGAGGAGCAGCGTAAGTTCATTCATATCTGATCAGTTCTTTCTTGTTCTGCCCTTGTTAGTCCTGGCAATTTTTCATAAAGGGATTTCACAAAAATCTATTTTTGCTATATCCTAATGGTCTGTAGAGAAGCAGAGGGTTTTCAAACTGTGTTTGCTATTAAAGTGTAAAATTCTCTGTACGAATTGCCATGGTCAGTCAACCCAAATATAAAGGTGTTATTTGACAGCCATTAGAAAATTTGGCTCAGGTAAAATGTGCTTTAAATAGAATAATGTTCTGGAGCAAGTGGCTTTTTATATATGTTTAAACTAATATATTCATTTGGTAATTTTCAATGAAAGAAAGGAGCCAGTGAGCACTGTGAAGTATTGCCCAATTCTTTAATGGATTTTCAATCACAATAATTGCTTGGTCATTTCTAAAGTCTGCTTCCTGGGCTGCTAATGTTGTCTTAGAAGGGGAGAGGGGATGATCAAGTTTCTTATAACAAGCTATAACCAAACCAAATTTATAAAAAACCCAAAATGATTCTTCCTTTTACTTCCCCCTTTCCCACAAATCCACTTTGAAACAGAAAAGAGATTTATCGTTGTTGTATTGACCAGGCATGAAACAACTCTTGCCACTCAAATAGAAAGTTTTATAGACATTTTCATCAGATTCTTCCTCCAGTATTGTTGCCACAGCCACATATCATACTGAGAGTGATTTCAGTGGAGAGCAGTCGAAGGATGGAGTCTTTGTACACCGTCAGTTTGTTTTTTCACTTGCAAATTTAATGTTGCATCAAAAATACAAAGTGCAAAAATACTCCTCTCCTAAATTCTCACACTGAGCACACCATATTAACAATATCTAATTAAGATAAGTCTTTCTGTTAGTAGAGCATCACATTCCAGGCTGGAAAGAACAATGGTTTCAGGGTGGAGGAGTTGCTTTGAGCAGAGAGGGGCTGGGGCTGGGGAGAAAGCACTGCAGATTTTAGTATAATGTGTAGTGTTCAAAGAAATTTTATTTCATCATAAAGATTAGCAGGCTGTGTAATTCAATTTAAAGCCGGTTGGCAGTGTTCTGTCTATTACAAAGCCTTTCTCTTTTTTTTTTTTTTTTTTATTGCCACTATTTTTTTATGTTGTATGTGACTACAAAACCTAGTAGACAGCAGGAATGATCTTTGGGTTTTGTACTTCCCACCCGCCTTCCTCTTTTCAGTTCTGCATGTCAGGGAATATGTGAGATTACCTTAAACTGAGCTACGAAACGGTGTCTCAATGAAATGCCATCCCCGATTTTTTTGGCTTATATAAAATGATTACTTTTCTTGCGGCCAAACAGCCACTGAGAGCGAAGAACTGCTAAAAATATTCAATCGAGGGAGTTGAATCAAGCTTAAAACTCACATGCTAGCATTTATTCACACTGGTTGTGGGCATTACTGTGCTGTAGAAAAGCAACATGCAGCAATTTATGGTAATGCAAGACTGGCAGACCTTTATCTTACAGTAATTGCCTATACTAGGGGGTTAATAAATGTTCCAAGCATTACTGACTTCTTTTTTTCTTGAAGTAAAATAAAGAGCTGCTTATTGCTGGCTATAACCAGCCTGCGTGGCTTCTTAATTAACCCTCTTGTTGCAGCAGGCTGAAGCTGAGTATTTGAGCTCGGGCAAATTCTGCAATGGAACCATGTGTCCTGGCACAAAAGGGCTACGAAAGAAAGACCTGTACAACCCCACCTCTCCCATCCACCCCTGTCACGCCTGCTAGGAGAGCTTGAAATCTTCATTGTGCCTGTATTTAGGGAGTATGGTGATTTTGGAGCACAGTTGTTGTGTTTGTGGGCACTCTGGTAGTGGGGAGAAAAAGCAGAAGAGAAGCCTTTCACCCAGAGCTTAAGGAGGAAAGGTTGGTGGTGGTCCTTCCATAGCTTTGGGAAAGGAGTTGCTCAGGACTTGAGGTGGCTTTGAGGCTCAGGTCACTTCAGTGCCTCACTTCACGGAGCTGTTTGGGTCTCTTTTCCTGTCCTGCTCCCCAGCTGAGAGGTGACAGTCACCAAACCCTCGCTGGCTGCTAATGGGACGTTCAGTGGAGAAGCAACAAAGCTGCACACCAGGGGGACAGCAGTGTGAGGAGAGAGGCAAGATGGAAAGCCAGCACAGGGGAGAACAAAATTACATCAAACAGGGGGCGGGATGGAGGCTAAAAAGAAGAGGGAGACAAATGAGAGCACAGAGATATAAAGTACTGGACCTGCTTTTTTTACCTGCTGTTTCCAGCGCTTCATCTCTTCTCAAGTTAATAAAATTAAGAAAAGAGGGATCAGGAACACTCTCTACTTTGAATTTCCTGTAATATTTGATAAGTGAAGCATAAAGACCTCAGAATTATGTGCATCTTTTCTAATGAACCAGAAGCTTTCACATTACAGGGCAGGCTGGGTGTCAGAGTGCAGTAGCTCCTTTTCTCTTGAATGTTGCCATTACATTTTTTTGGTGTAACCAGCCAACACAAAGGATTCTAGTTTAAAACAGAGCTGCAAATGATAGAATTTGCCCCCATGTCCTTACTTTTCTCTGGGCTGCTCTCCCCCATATGTTACTGTGAAGGCTTCCTGCTCCCTCAACAGCACTTGGCATTTGCCTTCACTTCTGAGAGATGAGCAGAAAAGCTGCAAGGCAGACACAAAGTTTGCTGTGGTTTTGTGCAGGAGATGTCTCCTGAGCATGGCAGGGAAGGAATTTGTTCCTTCTGCTCTGCTCTGTCCCTGCTGCAAGTTTCAGTGGTCGCTGGGAAGAAAATAATGCAGCTGTAGCCGTATTTGTGGTCCTGAGAGTTAAGGTCCTGGGCTGACGTCCCCTCATAAAACCCTGAAGTAATTCACACTGTACAGAAAGCCACTCACCATTTGCTGTCTCCTAAATTCCAATCCTGTGCCATTAGCTGGCATGGGGAAGGCAGGAGGGGATGCCCTGCTGTGGTGGGCACCCAGGCTGCACGGGGCCAGGGGCAGGCAGAGCCCTGCTCTGGTGTGCGTTGGGAGGGGTCTGGCACTGGAGTGAGTTACCAGAGTGTGTACAGTTGGAGTGGAAGCAATACGGCTATTCATAAACAACTGCTTCCGTGAAGCCAGCTGTGAAAACAATGGTGCTTGCCTGGGAGGTGAGAGGGCAAAACCTTAGCAGAAAGGAGAATAAATAAGGAATAAATTGTTACCTTTGTCTAAGTGACTGAAATAGCTGCTTTCTGAATGCTTTGTCTTAATGACCGCCTCTGATTAACTGTAGTTGTCGCTTTATTCAGCAAAACTTAGTCTGCAAATCATGCCTTTTTACAGCAGGTTTCTCATCCCCTTTTTTGTTTGAAAGCCTAGAAAAGATGGCTAAAATGGGTAAGTCAAGAGAGACCCTACTCGGCAGAAAGCACACTAGATGAAAAATTGCTTGCTCCAGCAATTAACCATAGCATTTAATTATGGAGAAGTATTTATTTGCAGACCAGAGTTCTCAGTGTCCTTCTCTGCACTAAAGTGCAGATGCTGCATCATATAGATTTTCAAGCACCTTGTGAAAATGTTGCCATAAATTCAAATGCACAACGATGAGTACCGTAAATCTCACACATTCATTTAACTTGATTTAAAAACATTTCACTCCTAGGTTTGGGGCTTACAGTTATCCTCATTGAAGAGCAGAGATGGCAGCAGCAGAGGGTCTATCTCCTTGCAACACGGGCAGGAAAGATCAAGAGTTTTACCTGAATTCTGTCACAAATAAAAGCATGCAAACTCTCTGTTGCAGAATGGAATTTACATTACACACACTATTTTTCATTTTTTGGTTTTGTCTACCTTTGGAAGAACAACTAGTATGTATTTCAGCACATAGCTTTCTGCACTGAAATTCAAAGATTCGGATTTTTAGAAAACTTCAGTCTGAACTTGAACTGTCTGTTGTGAGGTCCTGCGATGCTGTAACATAAATAACTTGATAATTGAAGTTCTGCAAAGCCAGTAGGAAAGAGGAGGTGGCAAGAAACAGTAGCAGGGGTGAGACAGGAAACTCAGAAATCCCTGGCACCAATGTCCATAGTTACACTCTAAACTTTTATGAGGACTAAATCTTCCTTCTCTCTCTCTCCTGTGTGGTGTTTGGGGTTACTGGATGTGCTTAAAACCACAGGGAAGGTATCTGGGGCTGTGTGCCCTTCTGCTCAGGGAATTCTAGATGGCTAGGGAAAAAACCTGTGTAAGAGGAATTCAGTTCCTTGTAATAACATGATACAGCTGGAGTGATTTGGTTGTCTCTCTTAGTAGCTAAGAAACCTCTCTGAGAGCTGGGTTATTAAAGGGAATTTCCTTACGGGGCTCAGGAGATTCCTGGTATCCAAGTTCATGTTGGAAGACTATAATGGAATGTTTAGCTTTATTTAGAATAATAAATTCAAACATGGGGTTCTGAAAATAACACTGAAGGTTCCTAAAGACCTGCCTGAATATTTTAGTTGACTGTAATTTCTGTTTGCATTCTCTGTGCACTTTCTGTTTTATCCTCCATAAACGTTTCAGAAAAGGAGCATGGAGATGGTTCTGGAACACAGTACTATCCATGCTGTCACATGGATATTGGACTCTAGAAATGGAGCTCAAGCTTTAGATTTCTGCTTTTCCAACTCAGAAAAGCAAGAAACAATTCCCAGCAAGCATCATCATTGCCACATGAAAATATGTTTAAAACTACCTTTGAATATCAAACTTGCTTCTTACACTTTAATGTTTACAAATAAAAGCACAAGCCATGATCACAGGGTAAAATCTCAAAAGCAGCTAATTGCTTTAGCACACTGGAGAATGTTACATTCTCAGAGTTATTACAAAGCTGTCATCCTGCTTTTAGGCAGTAGTTCATGGTTTTAAAGCCTCTGGGATATTTAAAAACCATTTTATCTTAATTTTTCTCTTTCAGTTTATTTTCCTTGTGATTATTCTTGCTATCCCTGCTTTTTATTCTTTCCCCTTATTATGAATATCTATCTACAATACACTAGTATTGATAGTTGGTTAATTATGAACCCCAGTATGTTTTGTAGTTTACCAACAATATACTCAAAAATCAGAAATTTAAAGAAAGGATTTCAGTTCCATGTATAAAATCAAGAAGTTACATAGACTATAATGTATCATAGAAAGAACATAGTTTTTAGAAATTTCTTGTTTGTGTATTTTGAGATTTTTCTCTTCATAAGAAATGCTCTGGGATATATAAAAAAGGAGATATTGGGAGGGATTTTTTTCAGAAATACTGGCTGGGTTCCACCAGGCTGCAAGGCAGAGGAAGGTTCCTTCCTACTGCTTTGTGCATTTGTAAGTCTCAAAGACTTTCTTCTAAAATTGAGAAAACAAATAATGGGAACCAGCTCAAAGACTTGAGAAACAGAACAATGTTTCAGTGGCCATATGTTTCTCTGGCTGGTGTATTTATTTGTTTATATTAAAGTAGGTGGGTAGATATTGGAAAGATCCTGATAGGGGTGTGTTGGTCAGTCCTGTGGGCAGAAAAAAGAAGTTCTGATGCTTGTTTAAAGGTCCCTGTTAATAAGGTAGAAGAATTTGGGGCAGAATCTAGATCTGGATCCTGCATTCATAATTCTCATTTCCTTCGCTAAGTAGTGAAGAATTAACATCAAGCCTTGTTTCTTTTTTAAATAAAGATTTCACTTTTTCTGGAAAATCTTGTCCTTAGCTTTCCCTGGCCTTTTGCAGTGAGAAAATACATGTGCATGAAAATGCCAAGACATTGTCTGTGATAATTATGATTAGCTTAATTACTTTCTGTGTAATTGTTTCTCAAGATGACCTCCTTTTTGGTGGCTTTTATTCATTTATTTTAGGGGTGAAAAAAAAGACTTAATTGGAATTGTAAATTACAGAGACAAAGGGTGTGTTATGGGAAATAGGTCCAGATCTGTTTGTGTCAGGCACTGGAAGTTGGTTTTTATATCTTTAAGATTCATGGAGAAAAATAATTTAAATTGATACAGTATGTGTGTGCACAAGGCAATATCAACAACCAATATATTACTTCAAAATCTGGTGAATTTCTTTACGGAGGATTAGGTTATATAGTGTGGGGGACTCCGAAAAGAAAATAGAATTGTGTATTGATGCCTTTAGAAATATTATTTGAGGGCAATAAAATGTTCTCTGAAATTCCCTCCTGAATGGAGAAAATGGAGTTTGTTTGCAGTAATTGCATTTTCTAGCATTTGCTTTCGCGCTTTCCAATATGAGTTAAGCCAATTGGAACCTGTGATTTTGTTTTGCTTATTGGCAAAAGTACCATGTAAATTGATCTGTGATGCATTTATAGAGAATGCTTTGAAAATCTTGAAATAGAGATGGCTTCCTCTTATTAGATTTAGATAGTATTAGGCTTTATTTTTATATTTTAGCCTAATGTAATAGTAACCA
This sequence comes from Dasyornis broadbenti, assembly GCA_013397935.1. Taxonomy (NCBI): domain Eukaryota; kingdom Metazoa; phylum Chordata; class Aves; order Passeriformes; family Dasyornithidae; genus Dasyornis; species Dasyornis broadbenti. The sequence continues at coordinate 248,229 of VZRN01004996.1, read as the reverse complement.
AAAATGTTCCTTTTCAATTAAGTCTAAATTGAGTCCAAGGAGGACATTTCTACTTAGCCCTACTGGCACTGTGAAGGCAGAGTTAAGTTCCTGTTCTCAGCCTTGGTATTTGGAGGTCAAGGTCAGAGCCATTTGAAACTGCACAATGTGCTGAAATTGGTCTAAAATTTGTCAGCCCTGGTACATTAAGATCTTGATTGCAAGAGAAAATGTAAAATTCTGTTGGACAAAATAGCGTGTATTTATCTGTATTTGCTGTACACATGCACTATAGACCCTAAACTGCAGGGGCTTGATGCAAGTGTCGCTGTAAATGTAAATATGGGGTAATTCTGTTTAGGGAAACACCCTTCAGATCTGCCAGACAAAAGACTGTCTTGCCGGAAAATGCCATATAATTTTCAAAGTGAGCACCATTTCCCTTAAAGAGTCCCTTAGAGGGGGCACACAGCACCAGCACAGCCTTGGGAGTCCTTTAGGTGTTATGCTATGGGAAAGAGGAGAGGAGCAGGGACTACCATTAATGCAAAAAGCACTTGTAAAAATGAAAGGGACAAACAGGGCTATTGCAATTTCCAGACAGGGTGGTGTCTCGGAATTTGCTAAGTTTAAAGAGAAATTTACCTGCTGCCAGCTCCTTTGATTTTAAGTTACGTGATTTTTTTTTTTCCTCTTGAAAGCTCTATCTTTTAGGTTGCATAATTAAAAGCCTGAAAAGAAAGCCTTTCCAGGGACTAGCAAGCAATCTGTGCTGCTTGCGTTTCAGATTTCATGATTTTAAAGTCAATTTGGGGGGACTTTTTACACCTAAAGTTGGCAGTGCTGTGAGCTGCAAAATCTGGAGGCCTTTTTTTTTTTTTTTTTTTTGCTTTTGAGGTTAGACTGAACAAAAACTTCAGATTCTGTTTCAAAATAAAGAAATGTTATATATTAATTGTTATAACTTGAGTGAAGCTTTCCGTGTTTCAAAAAAAGAAATGTTTCAATAACAGTAGGCCAGTGAAATTCAAAACAAGCCAGAGATCAAAACCCAGGACAAGTTATGTCAGAGTAATGCTAAGGAAGCCGTGGAACACTGAAGGGAAACAAAAGCTTGTCTCTTATGTGGTGCTACATTTTTCATTTTAACAGACAGGAGGAGGATATTAATCACAAACAGTTACATTAGAATAATGTTCTGGTTGAGACATAAAAACATAAAAGCAAGGAATTGTTACCAAAGCCGTCAGACCTGTAGCTGAGTGGGTTCTGCAGCGCGCGTGGCCCTGCTGCAGGGTCCGTGCTGCACATGGGGATGTTTTGGCCCAGTGTCGTGCAAAAGTCGCTCCATTTACTTGTGGAAGAGAGAATGAGTGGAAACACTTGGTATTAAGCACCACCAGTGCTGCAGCCTCAGACTCCTCTGCAGTGCCTGGACAGGTGAAGCAGCACCTGTGGTCCCTGGGAAAGGGCCGTGTGTACTGGAGCACCCTGGCACTGCTCAGCCGAGTTCCAGGTGCTCAGGCGAGATTCGCTCAGGGCTTCCTTGCTTTCATGGGTTTATGACTCAACCCTGGCATTATTGTAACGTAGTTTTTTGTGTTTAATGTTTCTTAGACTTGGTTTTCCATTGCCAGCATGGAAGAAATCCTAATGCATGAGTTTCAGAGGAGAAGGCAGCAGACTCTGAACCTGCTGTGTGGCTCGATCCGCAAGTGTGAGTATTAACGCTAGAGCTGTCAGGCCTTGTGAAAATTAATGAAGCCTGACGGTTACAGAGGGAAAGGTCAGAGGCAGAGCTTGCACTTACCTAACATTTCTGTTTTGTTGTGTCTAACAGTGTTTTCAACAAAGGGGAGCTTTAATGTACAAGCTTTGGATTTATCACAGGAATTCAAGGGTCTCAGCCTTTGCTTCTCCCTGTGCTGTGATCTGATGTTTTCTTTGCATAAAGGCAAAACAGTTAAATTTTCATTCATCCTTTCCTCTTGCTGTGTTGCCCATGTGTGTTTTGCCTTTATTCATTCTTCTCCAAAATTAGAAGGGAAAGGAAAAAAAAAAAAAAAGGCACCTGAACAGAGAGGGTAGAGTACTTTTCACTGGGAAGATTTTGAGAGATCTTGTACTTCAGCTTTTTGTACTGTTTTAGTAGCATGTTCTGGTTTTGTGCATGTTCTGTTTCTTATTTGCTGTTTTTCTTTTTTTGTTGTTGTTTTAAATTGTTTCATCGTGTAGATTTCTACAGACACAGGGAGCTAAACTGCACAGAAATTCATGGGCTACGTTTTCAGCCAGTGTTGGTTGATACCAGTTTGAGCTGTTGCATTGAGGACTTTTTGTGGAAGCTGATTTGATTAAAACAGCCAGTATCTTTTCATAGTCAGTTGGTCAATCTCGGAAGAGATGGTTTTCTTACCCAGTTTTGGATCTTGGTACCTGGAGAGGGTTGTTGGTGGGATAAGTCCAGCCTATCCTGTGGAAGTTTGAGTCTGTATTACTGTACTTATGCAGCCTAACTCACTTGTTGCTGCTGAAGGAGAAATAGGAGCCTTTGAGATCTTCTGTCTTTGTTTCAAAAAGCTGGAATGAGCCTTTGTGTGTTGTGACTGTGCTATAAATGCTGGGAAGAGAGAGTAACCATGGCCTAGTGGGCCATGGGCTTTCCATGAGAAACCTCTCCAGGAAAAGTTGCAGAGCTGCTGACCAGTGGTGGGCTGAGCTGGTTGCCCTCAGCAGCTGCAGCTGTGGGGGCTGGAAGTCTGCAGGAGCAACACAGAATCTGCTCCCTCACTGTTTATCCCTGGACATTTATGGGGTTGGTTATAGGTGAATGCTCCATGACCGGTTTTGCACTTTGGAGCCGTAAATGATACACCATAAATTTGAGATGATTCACTTGCACACACATCTCTCTCTTGTACAGTTTTCCCTCTTTTTGAGGGGACTAAGATTTATACTTCAAGGTTTCTCAGCCTATTTCTCAGCATATGGCTGAAGGGTTTATGAGGCTATGAAACAGGCATGAAAAAAGCTTCATGTTTCATGGAAGTGTTGTGTGGTTTGAATAGTTAATGCATGTGTATGCATATTCAGAGCTTCACATCAAAAGCACTTGCATATCATTTGTGTGTAAATACGGGTTTCTACCACTACATAGACAGCTAGTATCACATTATTTCTCATTCCCCAACTTCCCTGTGGGGTTTGCAGGTAACAGTAGTCAAAAAATAATGTGATTTTCTATTTTTATAGGGACTCAGCAGTTAACGTTCACTGCCAGGCAGACTCCTTTTCATGTCTGGCAGCTCTACAGAACTTGGGTTGTGTGACTAAACTGTACTCATATGAAGCATGCTATTAAAATGGGAATGGTTGTTCAATAGATTAAGGCTTCCTAGGATCCAAGTGCTTAAGGTGAACTTAAAGAAACCCAGTGAAACAGCTACTTATGTAGGTTAAAAAAAACGCCTTAACCCCCTGTCCCCCAAGCTTCCCCCCTTGTCCCAAGTAATAGATGTATTTAAAGTCAGTCTGTTGTTCAGCTGACACTTGGAGTGGTGTAAGTGGTTGCAGCCAGAAGTTCTGCCTTAGTAGCATTCAGAGACCCCTATTCCTTTTTTGCTGCATGAGTTTTCATCTGGATCAGTTTCCTGATCCACTGTGCTCTGTGGCCACCAAATCCTTGTGTTGCCAAGAAGGTGTGATGGTGTGGGAGTAAAGATGAACCACTGGGGGACAAAGGTACTTGGGACTGTAGCTTTAGGGTTGACTTGTTAGACCAGAAGTCACAGAAGTTTTCTGAGACTCCCAGATTAATGTATTTACTGTAAACAATTCCATTTTTACAGGTCATTCAGACTCAACTGTTGTTGCCTTTATTTGAGCAAGAGCGATATTGACCTTTTGGCTTCCACAGGAGAACAACATGTCTAATTGCAGTATTCTCTTGATCAATGTTTACATTGTGCCCTTGCCTGTACTGATGAGAGCAGATGTTGAAAAATATCTTAACCAAAATAATAGTTATATTTTGAAGATACACATATACACACCCTGTGTGTGTATATACACATAAATATGGGTTTCAAATACTCCAGAATAAGTGACTCTCCTTCACAGATTCAGTGCCCTGGTCCTTTTTGGTAGTTGTAATTTTAGCCTTTTGATCTCTCCCGTTAAGCATTTAAGTATTTTAAATAAACTCAGTTATTATGCTGGGAGTTAATAATTGGGGTTTCTGAAGTGCTCAGCCCAGGAAATGATCAAACTTTTTCCAGTTTGGAAAAGGATTCTTCTAATTGTTTTCCAGAGTCACTGTATAAATTAGAATGAATAATGTTACTGATGCATGATGGAAGATTTGATAGTTATTAAATCAGACTAATAAAGACCAAATGTAGCTAACAAAGATTTAGTAAAGGAAAATGAGGAAATGCCTTTCAAACCCGTGTGTTGTGCTGTACAGGCAGCACTGATGCAGATACACAGAGATTAACCCGGTCAAGATGAAACTAAATTACCATGGAGTAGGAGATTTCTGAAGATGTCTGTTTATGCTTCCATATTAGACACAAGGTTACCAGATTATAGACAAAGGGCTTTTCTGCCAAAAGAAAACATGCCAAAATATTTCACAAATAATATTAGAGAGAGTCGATGTTGCACAGTGCCACAAGGCCTTTCAAGAAGGCAGAACCAGAGTGTGATGAATAAACAGCTGATTGCAGGTAATTTATTACTGTGATTAGTGCTATATAGTCTTTCCTCAGGGAAGAGACAAGAAATGGATGAGACTTCCTCTTGCTGCTGCCTTTACTTTGCATGGTCCTGGCTTTTGATGTGTTTGCCCTGCAAGGGATGGTGTAGCTCATGGCGAGCTCCTGAGCCAGCACCAGAAAACGAGAGCCAAATGTGACTGGAGATGACATGGGAGAACTGGGTGGGGAGCAAGGCCAGGCCTTGGTGCCCCTCCTGTGGCAAATATTGCAGCAGGCACAAACACAGAGTGCAGCACATCTGCTGGAGGATGGGCAGCCTGGCTTGGTGGCCATCACAGCTCCCAGGCAGTGGGTGCAGAGCTCAAGGGTGGGTGCTGATGAACTTGGGTCCCACTGGGAGGTCTTCCTCCAGGGCCTGTTTTGTCTCATTCTTTGGTCCTTAGTTTTGGTTGGTGGGGCCATGTCCTGAGCTCCCTGGCAGCAGTGGGGGGAGGCTGTTCCCTGCCAGTGCCCACCAGTTCCCCCATGCCTCCTCTCAAGAACTGGCCAAGTGGAGCATCTCCTTAGTCCTAAAAATATCAACAGCAGTCTTCACACCAATTGCAAGAAATACTGTCTGGGTTTCCCCTACGATTTCAGGTGCTTATATAACATGTATAATGTTGCATTTATATGTTTTAATAACTACCAATGTCACCTTTGGTTTGCCTTTGCATGTCCTGTGTGTCTTCAAAGGAAGCCTTTATTTTTAAAATGTCAAGTTAAAACAACATTGAGCAAAAATGCTCCAGGCTTAATTGGGCATAATATCAGCAAAATGTGCTCGTTTTCAAATCTATCAAAATAAATGAAAGTGTAAAGGTTGGACATCTATCCAGAAAGTTGATAACTTAGCAGAAACCTGAATTTAAGTGCTCCATCCTACTTCTCTGAGAATATTAACACACCTAGCTTGTTTTGGGGGATTGATGGTTATGACAAGTGTATCAAATTTCATGCTGGTGGTATCTTTTATGTTTCCTGGGAGAAGAGAAAATAGCAATTTTATCTTGTGCCCAGGAGTCACAGAGAGCAGGAATTGTAGGTACCTGCTACACAGAGTTTTTAAATAAAAATGAATTGCAGAGCAGCACGTAGCAGAGATGGGAAAGAGGAGGGAAGTGGTAAAGGAGTGAGTCAAAAACCGTAGAGGAGCATTTATTGCATCTCCCCAGCTTTTATTCTAATGCAGCACCACAGAGAGTTATGAATATGTACAAGCTGTATTTTGTTCAGACATGAGGTGTCTCTGAAAAACATAGTCTGCTTGGTTTTTTCAGGGGATTTGTAGCTTTTTTGTTTTTCTATCCAGAATTAACTAATTTTGCGAAGATGATGTTTGCATACATACCTTGTGTAATTCCTCTTCCTGTGCTGTAAATATTGAAAAGCAGAGGGTTTTCGCTGGTTCCCCTCTAAGTCTTGTTTAGGGAAAAGTTAATCTTGTTGTATATATTTATAGCTTTACTTTGAAACTTACTTTTAAAAAGAGAACAAACCCAAACTGTTTCCAAAGTCGAAAAAGTTTTAAACTAGCAAAGCCACTTCTATGTAGGAGAACTGTACTCACAAGAAATGTATAACGTCTGATTGTGGCTTCCCTGGGACCGATGTGAGTTCCAGATGTGGAAGGCGAACCCACAGATTTCCATGTACATTTTGGTGCCTCGAGGAAAAATATCCAAGCCAAATGGCACAAAAGAACCCCACAACAAACCCAGCCTCTTCTAAATGATTATTATTAATAAACACCAAAATGAAGGATAAGGTATGAGACTAAGAAATCAGGCTTATTGTGAAGGCAGTAGCAGCGTTAGCTTTGATGCAATCTTACGTGTGATTTTTGGCAAGTCACAGTGGGACAGATTTTGTAAAAGAACCTAACTTCTGTGAAGACACCACAGTATGGGACTGTATTTTTAAGGGAGCTCAGCACCCAGTATGTTTATTTGGAAGATCTGGCACTGATTGCTGGTACCAAGTGCATGAAAATCTGTTCTGAGCTCCAAAAATCTGGCTCTGTGAGCATGATCCATGCCTCCTTCCAAACAATAGTATTACCCTGAATTGAGGGGAGCAAACGTGTAATTCTTTACTTCTGACTGTCATGGCAAATGAATTAACCACATTTCCTTTTTTCTAGTTTTTGTCTTATTTGGCTGAGTGTCACGGTTGCTTCTACTTGTGTACTTTTTACAGAAATGCGATACTGCCATAAACATAGTAACAACAATAATAATAACAATATGAAAGTACATTGCAAATGAATTGAAGCTTTGGAAAATAGACTAGATGCACACAGGCCTTGGGTGTCTCACTCTGTCACTGCTAGCTGTCTGCTTATTGTGCCAGCGTTGCTGGTGTGGGAGGAAATGTGCTAATTAAGTCCTCTTTTTTGTTATTTCAGGAAACCTACCATATGAATATAAAATAGTGATTGCTGGGAATCATGAACTGACATTTGATAAGGAATTCATGGCAGACCTTGTTAAACAAGATTACTACCGCTTTCCCTCTGTGTCCAAATTGAAACCAGAGGACTTTGACAATGTTCAGTCACTCCTGACAAATAGTATTTACTTACAAGATTCAGAGGTAACAGTTAAAGGATTCCGAATATACGGTGCCCCGTGGTAAGTCTCCATTTAAACTTTCTTTGCTGTTTTATATTTGAACCACAGCAGGAATCACTCCTGTTGAATGTGCATGAAGCTGCTTTGTTGCATTGCCCTGCAGAACAGTATCAGACTTAGCTGTAAACCACGCTGAAACAGTTTCCTTTTTTTTTTTTTTTTTTTTTTTTTTTTTTGAGTGATAATCTCAATTTAGCTGTTTGTGTGAAATAATACAACAGGAGCTGTAACTATTTCTGTTCTGCCTGATGAATGCACTTAAACCGTGGAGTCAATACCCACTCTGTGCTTGTGGATTAAGTGCAGTGGCATTTTAGGATGTATTAGGGAAGCTCCATTACATTGTACACAGTGGAGGTATTTATGTCTGCTGTGCTAATAGATTAGTGTGGTGGCATTTAACACCCACACTGCACAAGGGTACAAGGCAGCAGGTGCTTTAAGCCTTATTTTTGATCAGTTCTAGGCATTGTTTTCTTTTGCTTGCAAAGTTGTGATAACAAAATTTCAAACCAGTTTTGGTTCATTCCACCCGTGTGTCAAGCGTGTCATGCAGGAAAGATTGCTGCCCAGTTTTGTGCTAAGGAGATTCTTCCTTGTTTTTTCTACATGCCATAAATGAGGAAATGCCTTTCACTTTCTGTGGAGTCTTGGGTAGCACTTGTTCTAAATTCACATGCTAAGAACAGCCACAGTACTTTCAGGCTTTACCAGAGACCTGAACTTGAGTGATGGTGATAATCATTCTGCTGCTTGGCATTCTCAATTGTCAGCAGAAGTACTGAGATGCTAATTTATGCACACCTATAAGAAGGGTTTATTATAAGCTTATAACTTATTTTTGATGTCAGGCTTGCTTTAAAGGTGAAAGTAGGAGATGAAGGAGGACTGACAGGGTTTGAACCAAGAAATGGGACAAACCTATACATGTGTTAGAAATTTTCCACTTTATCTCATCTTTGTTGACTTGGCCTGCAGCCCTTGGTGATTCGTGTGGCACCACACACGTTGGTGCTTCTGACTTTGCTTTTTCCTGGTAATGCTGTGTGCATTAGTGCTGGCTAGAAAACTGTGATCTAATTCTGTATCTCACATTCTTGACTTGAGCTACTAATTTTTTAATTTAAGTCATAGCCTTTAGCTACTAGTTTAAATCAGCCTGACATTGCTCAGCTAAAAAAAAAAAAAAAAAAAAGAAGTTATGCTCTAAATCCTGCAATATCAGCAAATTGGGAAAGATGATCTTAATTCAGGTTAGGAATCATCTCCCCGAGACATTTCAAAGTAATTTTTTTGTAATAGCAGCACAGAAGGCAGGGCACATAAGGCCTTGGGTAGTGAGGTGGGTTTGAGGCTCGCTGCAGGGTGAGGAGCTGAGGAAGGTTTGCTGCTAAGGTTGTGTTCAGCTGCTTTTGTTTGTATGTCTCAGACCTGGAGGGCTTCTGCAGGCACCCAGTAGTTAGGAAGTGTAGGCATCTTTCCAAATTTATTTGGATCAGATTTGCCTGAATTTCCTTCCTACAACATTGCTGGAGAGATCTGGAGAACGCAGAATCCAGGTCTGGAGGAGAGAGAGTTTGGTATTCTGAAAGAAGGAACTGGGTGATACACCTTTACATTTATATGTATTATTGGCAATATGTAGTGTTCTCTTTTCTCCTCTTTTGCTTCCCAAATCTGTAATGGAAATCTGTTATCCTTTTGTCTCCAGCTGCATTTAGAAGTTCTTTCAATTTGCAGGTGTATACATGGATTTAGAATGTTTGTTCTGGAATATTAAGGGACATCACATCAAGGCACTGAGTTGTTGTAGCCATAAAAAGTGAATGGCATATGTATTCTGACCTAGTCATGGAAGGCAAACCTGAATTATTCTTTCCTATAATACATTGATAACTGGATTTTTCTGATTAGTGATGCATGATAAATGAAGCTGGATTGTTAGAAATTGACACTGAGCTCCAACCAAGTGTGGACATCTCTCACTTGAGTGATGCTTCATTTGTGTTTAGCTGCGAAAAACTGTTGTCAAATCCTATTTTGAGCAACTGTTGATGTGGAGTTGAGGCTACCATTTTCAATACAGCCTTTTAGATCAGTCAGCGAGTCTGTGTTGAGAGCAGAAATGTGGTATGGTCTATGAATTTTCTCTCTCCTGAAAATTTAACTAGTTTTTGGCATTTTAGCTGGTCTTTCCGGGGAAGGAAAAGTCCCCTCAGATATTAGAAAAGTCTGCTCTAAATCTGTTCTGTGTCTAGAAACTGAGACAGAATGACCAGACAAGCCTTTTAGCACTTCTTAAATTTTTTTGCTCTTTCCCCTCCAATCACATCTTGCTCTGTTCCTATAAATCTTCAGATTACCCCAAAGGAAGAGAATTTGTGGGGTTTTGTATTTATTTATGGCCTCCTTACTCCAATTAGTTCTGTCACAGAAATGGAACACTGGTCATTACCCCAGAAGATGTGCCAACCCTAAAATGAGATAAGTTGGCATGTTCAATTTATGTGCAGTTTTGTAAGTATTACCAGAGGGGAAAAAAAAAAATCTCATTTGCTGATAAAGCTACTGGTTTTAATTTAAAAAGAGGGATCAAACCAAGAATAACAGATGTGATTCTGGAGGTTTCAGCCTGTCAGGGGTTTCTAAGGAGTAATTGCCAGAGTATTGGGAAGGCTGGCTATAAGTCATCTATCTAGAAAATGTAAATTGCTAACTCAGTGTAAATACAGAAAAGAAATATCAATTCATATTCATTATATGTTATTACTCATGGTACATCTAAAAGCTTTCTAAAGACCTAAGAGAATTCAAGTAGTGCCTCCTAACTTACAATCTAGCAGAATTTGCGAGTAAAAAATAACTTACAATACATGGGAGCATTCATGTGTATTTGCAATTGGAATGTGCAGTGGTGCATAACAACAGCCTCTAAGGAGCAGAAAATTTGAATTTAGCCTGATGGTTCTGAGAGTATTAAATGGCATTAGCTGGAGGGAAGTTGAAAAGAAGAGTATCAGCCCCTAAAAGAGAAAAGTGCAAGGGTGGGACATAAATCACATTCAGAGCTCTGCTCATTTTCTGAGGTGAAGAATGTAACTGACATTTTCACACCTTAAATAGGAGAGTCTTTGATGTACCTTGAAGGAACAAAATGGCTGAAGATTTTCCATTTGGTCTATAGATAACAATCCACAAAAACATTCCCCTCCTTTCTCTTCCTTCTGACTTTGCCCTATGAACCTGACTTGTTTGCTGGGAAAATAATTGATAGTTTATGCAGTAAAAATTCTTTAAGATTCCAGTGGAAACATTTTCTCCCTGGGAAATTTGAGATTGAGGCTACTTATTAAACAGGACAGAAAATAAAACCAGTGATGGATTTATGAATTTTTAAATCTTAAAACTCCCTCTGTGAAGTAAACATAAGCATAACTCATACTGATGTATCTGTGAAAGGGTAAGGAGAGACAGTCTGTTTTTACTGCAGCTTCGGGTGCTGAATATGCATAAGTGAATTAGTATAAGTTTTACTTAAATTCAAATGTTATTTTAAAATGTGTTTTTTTTTAAATTATATTTGAAGTTGTTCATCCATGCTAAGGGCTGAATTTACTATAGTATGCTGTAGACATTTGGATACAAATATTCTCAGAATGTGTGTTTTCTAATGAAGCTTTAAAAGCATTCAAACCACCAGAGAACTGCAGTTAACTGGAGCCAGAATTTGTTTAAACCACATTTTGACAGAAACAATTGCTCAGGGAGAATATTTTTCACTGTTTTATTTTGTTCTGCTGATCAGCTCTATAGGTAATCTTTTTTCTTTTTTTTCTTGCTTGTTTGAAAGAGAAAAATAGTTGGGAAAAATATTCTGATGTACTTTATTTTGTGTGCATTGAAATTCGTGGTACTTAGTTTTATGAATAATGAGGCAATAGGCTTATTTATGGATTTTAAATTCTGTTCTGCATAAAAATTTCACAAAAAATGTCAAAAGCTGTAAGTATAAAATAATCTAATAAAGCAATGCTTTACATCATTTTTAGCTATGAAAGTATGTGGGCAAATTCCACTCATATCTAACAGAATGAGAAGTAAAGCCAGAGATCTGGGACTCTCAGCCTATATATTTGTTTAGATAACTGGAGATAGATGTATCTTTGCGAAGGAAAAAATATGTGGTGTAAAAGCTAATTCACCATAAATCAATGTATGTTAATGGTTAACAGAACCAACTTTATGGGGATAACTGAAAAGCACCACAAATGTAAAAGATGACAATCAATTATTTAAATAATGACTGAAATCTGTGATTTGCATCATTGTGATGAAAATTAATTCATCCTGAATGAAGCTGGGAATAAAGCTCTTCCCTCCTGACAGGAACAGCAGCATTGTTCAGCAATATCCTGCACGTTTGTCAAGTTGTAGCCTGTTCGGGTCTCAAGAACAGAAGCACAAAGCTGGCCTCCCAGTTGCTTTTAATGAATACTAGTGGGTTTTTCCTATGTCCAAGAATTTGATCTGTAGGGTGATCCAGAGGTCAAGAACAAACGGCTCACTATCACTCACGTCTGCGGAGCCAAGGCTTTCATTTGCTTTTTTTAGTAACTCTAGAGGAAGTGCCTTAACTCTTTTTCAGAAGCAAAATTTTAATTGGCATAGATAATGCAACCTTAAGAAAGCAGAGACAGGTTCAGCCATGTCCTTTAAAAATAATGTTTGGTGCAATCTTTTCTTTTTAGCCCAGTGGATAATTTGGGGTTTCACCAAATGATTTTACATGAGTTTAAAATTATTTCTCTAACTGGGTTTCTTTCTCTGCTTCATTTGCAATGATATTTTGGTACCAGCAGCTCCAAGTTAGTACTTCTGCCTTGTTCTGATCAGTGTTTTCAGACTCTCTGTTTATCCTGTCAGAAAAGTGTCAGAGGGGTTTTTTTTCTTTCCAATTATAAGTTTTGTAATGCATCATGGATTTTGCTGACAGTCTTCAAGTTCTTGAAATAGCAAGCAAATTAACAGCAGATATTGAGCGTGAGGACTGGAAAACCAATTGGCAACTCACATGATGGGATTCAGATACTCTGATGGGTTGGAATGGATCTAATTTCTTTTATTTTCATTGTCTTAGTTGGCAATTAGCTTGTGTCTAAAAAAAGGAGGGATAGAAACTGGACTACTCAGCAATAAAGTTCTTCTTTCCCTTTTAGTGGTGAGGAAGCCAGGGGAGACTGGACAAGGCTGTGTGTGTTGCACCAGTTTTTCAGGAATCCTGGTGTTTATGCAGTAGAAGTCAGCAACTGAGAAAATTATTGGCAAAGACTGAAGTCTCCTGTCTGTATGTTAAACAAACACACCACCACTACAGTGTGGTTGTGTTTAAAGGTGCAGGCTTCTGTTTCATTTTTCTTGGCATTTGTCCACCAGGTCTCTCAGTTTAGGATTGAAGAATGAATTCCCCCTGGTCTAGAATTGCAGTGATTTGTTTACATTTTTTGCCTTGTTGGGAATGTAGCTGATTTTCCTTTGGTCTCCATGATATCAGGTTCACTTCCAAGTGAAAAATTGTCCTGTTTACTTTTAAAAGCTTTCTTTCTTTTTTTTCTTCCTCTTTTTTTTTTTAAATAAAGAGCGGGATGTTTGTCATTTTAAATACACTTGCTCATAAGTAATTTTTAATAGCGTGGTGCAAAGCTGTCCTATTTAATTCTTTGGACAGCTCTGCATCTTGGCACTGGGGCAGATCATGAAGTCTTAAATCTTTTTTTCAGGCTTCAGCAGGAATAAGAACTTTGGAGTATTCATTACTAGTGTTAACACATAAACTGTGCCTATTTGTGGGTGGAATTTTATCCTGTTAAACCAGACATAAAATGGAAGCTCTCCTAGCTCTTTTGAATCTTTCCTGGTGTGGAAACAGGGATTTGAATTCCTCCACAGCAGTACCAAAGAAATGATTGTGGGAATCTGCTCTGGGTCTCTAATTCTTGCTCCATTTTCCTGGAGTTCAGTAGATGCTGCGCAAAAAAGCAGAGCCAGGATGAGCATGAGCTGTGGTGCTGGGGGGCTGATTATTTGTGGTGACCTCCTTATTTGTAGGTTGAAGTGTGGTTTGCTCAACAAGAAGGACATTTTGATGGACAAGTTGTGCTTATACTTGTCGTTTTGCTTTGGTTGGTGTGTTTTCACTTGCCGTCTCTCCAGGAACGAGCTTTGCTTTCCCTTAGCTGAGCACTGGAATAACGTAATGAGCACTGCATGGAGCAGGCCGAAACATTCACACCCAGTGAGGAGTTACCAAGAGTAGGAAATAGAATACTACAAAACTCCTGACATTTTTAACTCTGTAGCATCAGACTTTGTCTTGGGAGGGGGTCTGAAGCCGCTTAAAGAATGGGAGCTGGGAAAGAGGAGGGAAGGCAAGAGTTAACCCAAATTTGGAGATAGGCTGTTCTGTACAGGGCTGGACTCCGTGCTGTGTGTTGATGCTTGCTTGAATAAATTCTCCCGTGCAGCTTCTGCACTTCAGGACTCCTACTATTCCATTTCCTTTCACCTGCACATGCGCCATACCTCTTTGTGGTGGGCTAGTACAGAAGGGAACAAAGACAAAGCTGAAAATACCACGCTGCTAGGGTTAACTGAAAAATTACTTCACTCTAGGACAGCCATCTTCGCTGTGAGCGAGTGGAGAAGTAAGAGAGGGGCTTCAGCTTTGACGAGCTGACATCAGAATGGATTTTGCATTGCGTGGTGCTCTTCAAGCCTCATTACTTTCATTGCTTCATTTCCCCTATGCCCTAAGCAAGAAGGATTAGGGAGCAGGTGGATGCTTTGAGTGACAGGCAGAGAAGCCTGTTGGAGAATGTGTGGGTGAGTGCAGTCGGGGCCTGGCTGCTTGGAGCACAGGGCAGGAGGGTTCAGGGCTCTCTGGTGGAGCTGGTGAGCCAGAGGAGCCAGGACTGCCCTGAGGAACTGGGTGAGATAGCAAGACTTTGCTGGAGGCAGATCAGCATGGGGCTGTGTCTCTGCAAGGGTGAGGCCCATCCAGTTTGGGTCTGGCTGAGCTGGAGCTCATTTCCCCGCAGCACCCTCCCAGTGCTGTGCTTTGCACTGGCTGCTGGAAAGGTGCTGTTAACACACCTGTGTTTTGGCTACTGCTGGGCAGGGCTGGCACAGCATCACTGCTGTTTTCTCCAACATTCCCCCCTCTCCATCAGTAGACTGGGCAAGATTTTGGAAGGGCCCACAGCTGGGACAGCTGACCCAGACTGACCAAAGGGATATGCCATGCCGTATGATGTCAACTCAGATATAAAAGCTAAGAAAAGGGTGGCAGGGATATTTGGTATTTACAGTGTTGGTCTTCTGGAGAAACCACTCCATGTGATGAAGCCCTGCTTCCCAGGAAGTGGCTGGACATCACTTGCTGATGGGAAGTAGGGAATAATTTTTTTTCCTCTGTGTTTGTGTGTGCACATGCTTTTGCTTTAGTAAACTGCCTTATCTCAACCTACAAGTCGTCTTCCATCTTATTTTCTTGCCACTGTCTGGCTGGGAAGGGGAGTGATAGAGTGTCTTGGTGGGCACCTTGCCTCCAGCCCAGGCCCACCCTCCACACAGCACCACGTGCATGAAGGTGTGGATGTGTTTCCAGAGGGATATTGAGATCAAACGCCACATCAGTGCATTTTGTAGGGAGTTACCAGCAGTGCTGCCGGTTTAAAAGCCCTGGATGCATGGATCATTTCTAAGTCAGGAGCTGTGACCCTGAGTGAGAAGAGACTAAGACCTTCACAGTGCCAGTGTCAACCCACACTGGGAAAATGTAGTGAAACTTCTCCTCCGCAGCAGCCAAATGTGCCAACTTTAGGACACAGGTACTTTCACTGACTCACTAAGCTTTAATTAAATACATAAGTATCAGTTACATACATATGATCAGCTTTGCTGAGTTACTTGGAAAAATAAGGATGCTTTCAAGTGCCTTTACAAGGTGCAATGAAATGAATGAAATTAGGGTGGAGGAGGTGACAGGGAAGAAAGTGGTTGTGTATGTGAAACAGATGTAATCTACAGGTGGTTTGATTCACAGTTCATCTATTCAGGACAAACAGGAAAAAACGTGGAAGAATTTACATCACAGGTAGAGTTGCCTGTAAAGCTAGTGATGTGATGGTGATAAAATGCAATAGAAATGGAGAAGCAATTATTTTTTACTTTATTTAAATCCAAAAGTAATTCAAATAGTAAGTGACTGGATTTTGTTAGTTCCCAGTGAAGGCTAAGATTTCTCATAACTGTCTTCAAGATGATTTGGGTCATATTTATCTAATACTTATTGATCAGAATGCTAACTTTACCCTGACATGTGTATAAAATGCTTAAAGTAATTCACAGAGGCTATGAAATAAAGCAAAAATTGCACATGCACTTTCAATAAGAGACCACTGATCGTGAATCTGAGCATAGGCATAAAGGTCAAGAGTGACAACTACATTCATCAGATTTTCATGAGAATCTGTTCAGTAGAATAGATCTGGCACCTTATTTCAGAAGTGGTCAACACTTGTGGATTCAGCTGAAAATCAATGAGACCTGTGGGTTTTTACAACCACCTCTAAAATGTTTAGGTGCTGGTCTATTATGGTTTGTGTACGTATGAAATGTGAGAGTTGCTGACATTTCTAACTCTACCAGCTAAATATCAAAATCTCAATATGGCTGAGAGCCATGTTTGTGATGTGCACACAGAGAAGGCTTAAGCCGTGGTTTGCAAGCAGGAAGATGCCAACAGCTTATCCTGGTTCCTTCACAGATGTGCCTGAGTTGCACAGACCCTTCCTTAGTGAGTGCAGATCTCACAAGCCACAACACTTCTGCTGCCTCTCCAGTTAAATTTGCATGGACAAGGACGTCATTTTACAGTCTGTGTGCACAGTGTACCTGGGAGAAAGCATTGGGAGTTACTCCATTCTGTGTTCCTCTTCAGCATTCCAGATAAACACTGAACAGAATATTCCCTAGCAGATGGGCTTAGCTGTTTGCCACGCATACTGACCCTGTGCCTACGGCTGCATTGACAAAGGGAATATTGCTGCCTAGGAAATGATCTCGTGATGATTTGAAATCGTCTGACAACTGTGCCATCGTATTTATTTTGCAAGTAACGTGAGTACTTGAGTTCTGTATCTGCAGATCTGCCAGCCTGTCTGTCCTCTGCTTCCGGAGAACTCTCACCTTCAGTTTTGCTGCTTTGGCAGCATTTGAAGGATGGGTAGATTTGACAGGAAGGTTGTGGGGTCTGGTTCTTCAGAAAGCCACTTTATTTTTATACCTATGTGAATCAGTGTGTCTTCCTGACAAAAGCTGGTATTTGCAGCTGCTAACTGTATTACTCTCTGGAGTCAGGTTTATTGGTTTCTGCCTTGGGAATGCATTTAGCATTGTGTATAGCCTCATAAAGCTATACAAGCTTTATGTAAGAAGGAAGGCTGTCTTTCAGTCTCCTTTTCCTGGCACAGATTTTAATGCATCTTGTTTTCAAAACTGGGAACGTAATAAATTTCAAGAAAGGTGTTCTCTTTAACACATCTCTTGGTGTTCCATCTGGGCTGCTTGGGACACTTCCATGGCCTGCACTGCAAGAAAAAGGAGGAGAAAGGCAACCTGAGTTGCTAGTCTGAAAGCTGTAGTCCTGAAGTGTTCCCATTTTTAATCTTGGTTGCCCTAAAACACTGTAATCTCAAGTTATGGGTACCTGAATTTGGTTTTTCAGTTTTTAGTGAGTTTGGTTCCTTCTTCTGTTTATGAATATAACATAAGTTTTGTGTTTCTTGAGAAACCTAGGAAGTGCCATTTTAAGGAAGATTGCCTTCCACTGCCTGACCTGCAGATCAAGCGTTCAAGAGCTTTCATTGTTGCATGTATGCCATTGGTAGAAGTGGAATGTTTGTGAAAGCTTAGAAAATGAGAGAGTAAACCAGGTATTAATCACTCTGCAGAGCTCCTTGCAGGGTCAGATGGGGTGTGTGGCATCTCTGCTGGGTTGTAGCATCTGGTCCCATATTGCAGGGTTTGAGTAACAGTCGATTCCTTACATTCCAGTATTGTATTTCTGATCCACATATGTTTAGCTGAAAAGTATAGATCCTACAAACTTTAGAATCACCTAATATCAACCTAGAAATTCAAGTGACACTGGAAGGGTGAGATGAGGGTGTGATTTGTTTCAGAGGAGTATTTTGTTGTTGTTTTTTTGTGGATTTTGGAGGTAGAATATTCAGAGATACATACACTGATGGTCCATCTGGAAATGAGCTCTTCTAGCACACAACAGCGAGACCTCGCTGTAAGGATGTGCCTTTAGCTGATAATTACTAGCAGTCAATCTGCCTAGAATGTACACCTTTTCTTATTTATATTCCAGGCCTGTAACCTTCCCTATTCTCTTGTGCCTTTGTTCTATTAATCTACAAAACAGGGCTTGACTTGTGATTAGTCCTTAGAGGTTGTTTCTATTAATCAGGCTGCAAAACAGGTCTGCTTGGATGTTCTGCTGCAAGTGCTTAATGCGCTTTCCTCATCAGCCCTCAGCACAGAGCTGCTGGGGTTTTCTTAAATGGCAGTGAAATCAGTGAGGTGTCTGCTGCACCTTTTTTGTGTGTACATCTTGATTGTGTTGCTGTAGGATGGGGAAAATAGAGGAAAATAATGGCAGTCCTATAGAAAATTGCGTAAGTAAGTGACATTCGTGGCTACCTGTTGCAGGACAGGTCCTGTCACAGCAGAACCACTCGTTACCTGTGTTTTGAATGTGAAGAACCTGCCCCACCTTTACGTGTGAGGATTAAAATTCAAGCTTTGCTCACAGATGGGACTAAGTTTTAAACTCTTCACAGAATTTGAGGGATAAGTCTATCCCCATAACATTCAGAGGGTCATTTAAGAGAGTACATGTTTCTCAGCAATAGTAGAAAGCCAGACAGATTTCTGGTGGGGAAAAAAAAATAAATACATATATATATAACAAAAGAATAGGCTGAGAGTTGGTTTAATAGAAGCAAAAAAACCCCAAAGTGAACTGTTTGTAACACTTCAGTTATTAGAACGTACCATAAAATTTGAACAATAAACAGCATGTGTAGTGAGAAACTAATCTAGTTTCATTGTAGAAGAAACTACTAACTATAAAAATGTAATGATTTATTCTTCTAATTAAATGCAGTATTTCTTGCTTGTAGGAGGAAAGTACGTATTTTAAAATGTATCAAAAGAAACAAACCAGACTCCTAGTTACTTTTTTCTATATTGTTCCTTTGGCTTTTATTTATTTATTTTTTTTTTTAAGTTTTTGTTATGTTGATGACGTATCCCTTTGCCAACTCAATAAAGTCTGTCACTGAGCTAAAGAACTGCTGTCTGTCTGGAAAAAACACTGGCCCCAAGGCAGCAGGGTTTGTCTCAGCTGCTTTGCTCGCCTCTCACTGTGCTCATGCCCATTTTTTTCCGTATTCCCATGGCACATACATCAATTTCTCCAGCGCACAAGCTGAAATTACCAGTCTTTGCAAAACTGGCCCAGTCTTGATGTCCAGTGACATCTGCACGTGAATTCTTGCTGGCTGCGCTGAGAACTGGTCCCTCACGGCTTCATGCCATCATCTGGCTGCTAATTTGAAAGGCTTTGTGCTGCCTGCCCCCAGCTCCAAACCGCTTGGCCGGGCTGTGGTTTGTCCATTCTGACCTTTGGTGGCCTCAGGAGCAGATTTCAGTGCAGGAGTGACACCTCCCTCCCTCCCTGGGTGACCCAGCGGCTGTGGGGACACGCTCCTGCTCCAGCAGCTGAGCGAGGATTGTGCACAGCCCAGGGGCCCATTTCACAGCAGGGCAGGGGAAGGGCTTCCCAAAGGTGTTGTGCCTTGGGAATTCATCATGCCCAGTCTGTACCGTGTGGCTGGAGCTGGGACTTTGGTGTGCCACCACCTTCTCCCTGCGGCAAACCCGAGGTGTTGCAGAGGGCTGACCACCGCAAGGGGACGTGCAGTAAAGCCATTTTTCAGAGGTCTGACTCACCTAAATCAGTAATAGTCTGCACTGTCCAAGGTGACTTACCCCAGTTCTAGCCATAGTTAGAAAACACGTTTTCAAAGCTGCCACTGTGAAATTCTACATATATTGTTCTTACTAGGAATAGAGAAGAAATAGGTGCTCTAACGTGGTTTTATCCAGTCAAATTTCTTTTGGTAATTTCATTTTCACCAGCTATTTCTACTTTCTTTTTATTTTCCCCCTCCTTACTTCTTTTTTTCTCTCTCTGTACCATTTCCCCAATTATCAGAGAAATCAGTCTTCCTGCATTGATTCATTTCGACCAGAGTCTGGAAGGCACAGGGAATCAAATTAACTAATATTTTACTTTTGCATGTGATTAATGCTAATGCTTACAGAGAAGAAAATACTTCGCTGTGATTTAATTTTCATTCTCCAGTTGAATCCCAGTGATTTAATTTTGCAGAGGGTTGTCTCTCTGCTTATTGTCTCTTAAGGAATCATAGAAGTTAGAGATGGAAAAGACCTATTAAATCATTCTGCTATTGCAGGATTGTCTCCTACACTATATTTTTTAATATTATGCCCAGTTTTAATGAATGAAGAAAAGCGGTTTCAGTTAATTCTTTTTGAAGTTGCACCTCAGTGTAGCGTACATGTTACTAATGGGAACTAATATTCTGCTTATATGCTTCCTATGTTTAGTTTATTTAAAACAAAAATCCAAATTGTGCCGTGGTTGATGAGATGAACCTAAAGATTTCTTGTACCCTTCACGATGTTTGTTCTAGCCCTGTGTCAGTTACACTCAGTCTTTGTAATCCTTTCAGATTTTTCTCTTTTTCTCTTCATTATTTCTGGTGAGGTGTCTGATATTCCTGCATGTTGGTTTTTGGTTGGTTGGTTGTCTGGGTTGATTTTTTTTTTTCCCTAAATTTTCACAAGAGGCTTAGAACCAAACAGCAGAATTCTGACACTGCTGTATGTTGAGGGGAGTCCTTGGCTGCATGAAGCACTGATCTAGGGTGGTGACTGTTTCTTTGCTTCTGCAGGAAGTCCAGACTTGTGTCACGCTGTAATGTCGGGACACAACCACGTGTGTAGCCCAGATAATTTTATTCTTTTCCCCATTCATGTTGCAAGCTCATGCATAATTTGCTGTCAGCTGCTGCCCCTGGGTCTTTTATTTTAGCTTAACAGGTTTAGGGTTTCTTCCTCTCACTGATTATTTGTGGTTTTCAATTATCCGCAGATGTATTAGCCCGCATTTTTTTCAGAAGGAATCCCCTTTTCTTACTTATCTCAGTGTTTTTAACCTCCTTTGGCATAATTTCTTTCCCCACTGTCATGTTTATAACACTTCTCACTATATTGAAATCTGTGAATTTAATTAATGCACTGTTTACCCGTTCTTCCAGATCATTAATAAAGATGTTAAATAAAACTGATCCTAATACCAATCCCTGTGGCAATCTGCTAGCACCTCCCTTGTGCTGCTGCAATCTATTTATTTATAGCCCTTTAGCCACTATTCAGCCATGTGATAGTCCTCACAAGCCAGCCAATTTTAGGGTTTTGAAAAGGGATTGTGTCACATTTTGCCGAAGTCTGGGTTGATAAAATCTACTATATTATTTTAATCTACTGACTTGGCTGAATTTAATATATGTACAAAAATTAAATGTGATGAAATAGAGCTGTGGTTTTGGAGCACTTTGAGATCTTGGCAGCTGAGTAGCTATAATTCTCCTTTCTTAGAGCAATTACACC
>VZRN01004996.1:207053-227015 GCA_013397935.1 Dasyornis broadbenti | reverse complement strand
GTGTACTGCTCAGTGCCATGTTCCTCACTGCTTCTCCAGGATTTGATTTTAAATACGAGACTACTATGGTTGAAATTCTTCTCTTAGTATTTCAACTTTTGAATTGTCTATAGCTTGTTTATATGCAGTTGTCATTTTGTTATTTTGTAATTTTTATATGTATATAAGTATATATGTGTCTGTTTGAAATCTTATTCACCTGTTTGCAAAAGCAATTATAAACTCTTGCCTTAATTTTAAGTGTACACTTTCATCCTTCTGAAACATGCAAGATTTATCTGTTTGCTGAAGTTCACCGTGGGTTTAAGTGCTTTCTTGCTGTGCAGCTTGTGGGTAATAATCATTTGGTTAATAGCACACACTGAATTTGTGTTTCATTCCACTTCAAAGATATTTTAAAGTGGAATAGGAAAAAATTTTGTGCTTCACAACTTTTCCATTTACATTGTGTGCGTCAATATAAACTTGAATAACAAGTTGTGTCATCAGCAATTGCATGAAACCAGTCTTGGGAGATTTCACTTTCTCTTACTACGTTTGGCTTGATTTTACAAGCTCGGTGCAAAACCCCATTGTTACTCTATAAATTGCAGCGTGGAGAATTTGTTTATCCCACCTCGGTTGGAATGGCGTGCTCTGCAGATGGCCACTGAATCATCATATCCGGGGGAAGAAGAGGTGTTAAAATATGGGTCACAGGCCTGACATAGGACTGTGCTAACCCAGAGCTATAGTAACCCAAAACCAGAGCCTCTTGGCTGGTTCAGGCTGGGCAGCTCTGCAGTCTGAATGAGGTTGCTGTGGTGCTGTGCTCAGACACCACTGACCACTTGGAGCCAGGATTTCTTCCTTCTCCCTGAGCAGGGAGATGCTGCATTAAATGACTTTAAACACAGTGATTCTGATGTCACCCTGCAAGCATTTAAACACCACTGAAACTGGGGAGAGGAAGGGAGGCTGGAACACAGCTTAATCTCAGTTCCACAGCCAGTCATAGTGGGTCTGAGCTCTGCCATATTACCCCTTAACACAGAGCTCCTCCAAGTCAGCTGGGTTTCTATTTCATTCCCCAGAGTCCCAAATAGGAAGTGTGTGCTCCAGATTTTGAACTGGCTGAGTTTATATACATATATAAATAGGGTAAATGCTTTGCATCTTGTTGCTGCAATGCTTTGGGGTTCGGGGCTTTGACAGAGTTCTGAGCTAGTGTTTGGTACACCAAAACAACATTTACTCTCTTGTGGAATGATGGCTTCAGAATAGAATTAGTACTGCAGTAAGATCTGCCAATAATGAATAGCGAGCGATGGCCTTTGGTGTGTGGAGAAACATTGGCACAGGTTGCCCAGAGAGGTGGCAGATGCCCCATCCCTGGAGATATTCAAAGCCAGGTTGGATGGGGTCCTGAGCAACCTGTTGAAGGTGTCCCTGCTCATTGCAGGGGGGTTGGACAAATTTTAGTACATGATCTATATTAATTGGTGCAGACTGTAATAAGAGATGGAAGTGAATTTTTAAAGTTTGTTTGCAGACTGCTGTGCATGCTGACTGTGCCTTCAGTTAGGAGAAACGTGTGGGTGCCATGGATGGAGAAGATGGAGCATGTGGATGAGGGAACAGGGCAGGGGAGTCCCAGCTCTGACACTGTCTCGCTGTACAAGGTGCAGGAAATAACTGGCTCCTTTGCTTTAATTTCTCCATCTATGAAATAAGGCTAGTAACAGTTACATGACTGCCTTTCAGGCAGTAGTTTCAATACATGAAACACTTGGAAAGTGCCAAGTATTGTTGTTAACTTAGTTTTAGCAGGGTGATCCAGCAAGATCCTGAGCAAACGCAAGCCTTTCTTCCTTGAATGATTTCAAAGGAGCCAGAGGGAGTGTTTGCCCCCTTGAAGTTTGTGTACTTGCTGGGGTACTTGGCTGGATCATTGCACTGGAAAGCTAAGTAGGTGTCTATTTTTTGCAGGATAAGAAGGGGCGTATTTGAGATACTGTTGAAGTGGAATAGATAGCTGTGCTACTTGAAGTGGGAGCTGATAACGTGTGATTTCAGGACACTTGAAGCCCTCTTCTCCAAAAGAGGAAGGTTAATAAAAACTGTGCTCTGAGTTTGCTTCCTGAAATTTCTGTTTTGAATGGTAAATGCATCACTCATTAAGAATTATTTTATTAAGAAAGATTGAAAGAATGCAGGCAGGCTTCAGTCTGTACTGCAGGGAGTCAGGGAAACCCATCTGACACTGTTTGCTAGAAACACTGTGCTCTCTTGTTGCTGTCCAACCCCAGCAATGGTGGGGTCATGTGCCCTTCCTGGACAAACTGTTCCCCAGGCTAAGCCTGTGCCTGACTTGACTGCTGGAATCTTCTCCCAAGGCAGGGATGAGTTGACAAAGACCTGGACAATCCCAGCCTTCATCTCCCAACCCCAAACTCCAAATCCAGCCCATTTGTTTTCCACACAGCTGGTATGATGCTGCTTACTTTTTCAATATACCCACCTTGGCACTGATTATCTGTGTAGAAGACACTGAGACTTCAAAGGAATTTAGCGTGGGCCACACGTGAGCACCTGTGGGAAGAAACGCACCTTTGTACCTCACAAAATAATACAAATATTCATTCTTACCTATGAATAACCACCTCCTGCTCTTTATTTAAAGTCAGACTAAGAGTAGAAGATTCAATCTTCAATGAAAGGCACTTCCCAGGTATTTGAAAAGAGAGTCTTGCAGTCGAGGCAGTGAAAACTGACACTGCTTCTTACCTTCTATCAAAAGCCGTGTTGAAATGTAGGGCCTGTTATTGTATATTTATTCAGGCATCAATCACAATCAAGCCTCCTGCTAGTTCATCTGTGAGGGCATTGTAATCCTAATTTTATCAGTTCCTTCCTGTACAACAGACAGTTAAAATAGCATGAGTAGGGGTCACAAATATCTTAATGGGCTCGGTTCCCAGAGATATCAGTGACCAGAGGAAGAGTTTTGCCGAAATTTCTTCCTGAGCTGATAAGGTGGATAAACAGGGCTGAGGTGCAGAGCTGTGGGAAGTGCAGCGTTGGGTGGCAGCGTGGAGGAGCTCTGCAGGAAGATGAGGCAGACAGCACTGCTTATGGGAAAAACCTTGGGAGCACATGGGAACAAATGCTACTGTTTGGAAAACAGTTTTTTTTCTCTTTTTTACAGGGTGGGCTGGGTCAAGCCTAAGTGATTTTTGTAATTAATTTTACTCCTGGTTTTGTCTGTTTAACTTCTTAAAAATCTGAAAGCAGTTATTTATTTGAAGAAAATTGAGTGTCAATAATTGGCAACATTTCTTTGTTTTTAACTTGGGACAGTATGCTGCTGACTCTAAGTAATAGCATAAAAATGCAATACATTAAATTTTTTTCCACTTATTTTTTTATATTCACTTAAATATTATCTTATTATAAAGTGATGAATTATGCTCTTTAATCTCTTTTTTTTTTTTCTTGAATTCCAACTGTCTTTTGATGCAACTTATTAGAATTAATTTATAAATGAACACAGAGAATGGTTTAAAATGCATTCTCTTACCAGAATGAAACTAGATTAGGACTTCCAAATGCATTAGGAGAAAAGTTCATTACAGCAAATGTTATCTTTTAAGACAAAACATTACCTTTGTCTCAGTTTTTTAAACTAATCTATTGTTCCTGGTCCAGCCAGTCTTTCGATATTGCAGAGATAATGGACATAGTGTTTTTGTACTTTGTTTTTATTCATAAATCGCAGGTGGTACTTTTCCTTTTTGATTCCCAAGTTTTTGGGGATTTTTCTTTTTCATTTTAATCAAGCATTAGCATGTACTGTTTATATGGAGTGAAATTAAAACACATTATCTTCTAGAAAAGCAGAAATGAATCCTGTAAAAATTTTTCCAGCAAATTGTAATTCTAAGAGTTTATTTGGAGACTTCTTTCAGTTAAGCGGCTTGACTTTTAACTTTAGGAGCAAGTAAATATTGCTTATTTTTTGAATATTAATGATTTTATTATATTATTGTAAGTGTAGACTTTTGGGTGGTAGTTACATCTTTAGGGTAAATGTTAAAAATAATTAACTGTCCAAAACAGCAATAATGTACTTCATACAAAGTAGAATTTGTTATGTAGAAACTCACCATAAAAATCCACGTTAATGAAATCAGAAATGTAAGTTTGTCTCGCTACCACAATTTCTTGTTTGAATCTTAATTTCTGCTGCAAGTCTGTGAAGAGAAGCCACGTGTCAAGCTTCTCCTACTTGCTGTAAAGTCTTATTTCCCTCTGTTGTAGTTGGGGTGGCAGCTGCTTAGGACACTTGGGATTATGCTGAGCTACACAATGTGAAAAGGTTGTACCAACAACGTGCTGAAGATTTTGAATGGTGTTCCACCATATTTTTACTTTAATTTTCAGTTGTTAATTATTCCAATTGTGTATTCCAAAATATCCTTTCCCATGGAAACATATTTAAAATAATTTGTGCAAGAAAGCAGCCAATCAGTAAACTCTGAAATATTTTTGGAGACCGAATGCCTTTTGCAAGCGATAAAAGAGTAGAGGCGTCAGCATTCTTCCGTCATGAATAGTGAAAACGAGCAACAAATAATAACGAGCCATCCCACTCACTGCAAACAAACCCTGCGTACACAGAAAGCTAAACTTCAGCATTCCTCTGCTTCTGGAGCTGTGTGATGCTCTCTAGAACACAGCTGATGCAAACAGAGATTAGCACCATGGAGCAGTGTCCAGGGGCAGCTTCTGGAAAGCTGCAATGCACTTGACAGTCAGAAAAGGAGCTCCTGAACATGGATGGTGCTGGTGCTGATAAATTCAGTTCTTGGGGCTGATAGCAAGCAGGCACTGCAGTTCAGTCTTCTCCAGGGATTCCTGACATATTTTCTTGTTTGCCTCTTTTATTTCTGTAATGGAAGGTCCCTGTGGTTTTCAGCCTACCTTGAGCCACAAGAGAGGAAGTTTAGGCTGCATATTAGGAAGAATTTCTTCACAGAAGGGGTGACTGGGCATCAGAATGGGCTGCCCAGGGAGAATCACCATCCCTGGAGGTGTTAGAGAAAAGGCTGGATGTGGCACTCAGTGCCATGGTCTGGTTGACAAGGTGGTATTAGGTCCTAGCTTGGACTCAATGAGCTCAAAGGTCTTTTCCACCCTAGTTAATTCTGTGATTCTGTCACAGACACTGGCCTTTCATACAGGAGCATCATGCTGAATTGTGCCTTGAAAATCTTAGATAATCAGAATTTTGTAGCAGCTGACCTTACAACATGGGCAATTAGATCTTTCTGTCTGAGGTTAGTTCGAGAAGAAATTCTGCCCACTTACAGTAATACAGGCTTTTCTTTTGTTGCTGTTCTTAACTGTCCTTTCAAGAAGTATTAATCATTTCTGGAGGTGTGGTATGTAAGTTAATTTAAAAGTTGGTCTGACCTTTTTTTTTCTCTTCAAGTGACAAGAAGGTGAATATCGGTGTGAGCAAAGATGTTATTCTAGTTGGAATAAATAGTGGGGGTGGAGGGGGTTGTGACTTTCATATCACAGATTTCACTTTGGTCCTAATAATACTGCACTTTCTTCTCACCTCGCTCTGGTGTTTATATATCAGGTGAATTCATTTTTACTTCAGCACAAGCTGACAAGAAAGGGCAAACTTTGTGAAGGAACAGAAACTGCTCATTTTGATATTCTGTCCCAGCAACAAGATTTTATTCATTAGCGTGGTGATTCCTTAAAACAACTGCCTTCAAGGCAGCAGAGCAGGTCAGGGAGCTCCCTGGGCTCTGAGCACAGGATCCATCTTGTGCTGCTGCTCTGGGGCTCCAGGCCAGACACTGCACCTGGGGAGCTGTGCAGGGTGAAAGGGCTGATGTTAAAACTCCAAGTAAAGTTTGCACACTGTGGTTTCTATGCTTGGTTTCTCAAATATGCGATGAGGTTGCTGAAAGTAGGTAGATGTGTCCATCCTGCAAATTGTGGTGTGAAAAATTTCACTGAATAAGGGTCAGCAATGTTGTGTTTGTGGAAGCATGATCTTGGGTCTCTTCCGGCTCCCTTACTGTGTTTTTACCATTCATGTCTACTCTTTTACACTTTATTTTATGGGGATTTTATGTAAATAATAGGTAACATGCCACTAATCCTTTGTGTAAAATTTTACTAGCTCTAAAGAAGGTGTTGCTTTGTAAGCAAAGTGTGGTCTAGAGCTTATTTCCATCTTTCCATTTACTTCAGTGAGCATTTTGCCTAGTCTTTCTGATTCCGCCTTTATGGATTTCCAATGTTTCAGTATCCTTGTCATTAATGAAATAGCTGTTGCAGTAACTCTGCAGTAAATGTCTTGCCAATATTCACGTCAACTAAATCTTGATACATTTTAAATCATTGAGCAGACCTGTTCTCGTTTCTCTGGGAGGCGATCTCAGTTCTCTGTAAATGGCTGTCAGATCTGGGATGAGAGGACAGAAGAACGTTGTTCACCCCCCAAGATAAACAGGGACTCTGTTTTGATATATTTTGCAGTCAAGCAGAAGTTTCTGTATAAACCTTGCGTTGTGTGCCTGGTGTTCTCCAGCTAAAGAAAGTCACTGTGCTTGTAGGGGTTTTGGTAAACACATGCTTAAAGGTTAAATGGTAGATTACAAAACATGGAGACGGCGAAGTGTATTTACCCATGGGCACAGCTACAACAGGTGGCTCTTGTGAGACAGCACACTGACCCAGGAGCTTTGGGCAAGGGGATTGATTGCAGTGGCTGTGCAATATGGGTTCTGCAAAGAGAAGGGTCTCTGGATCTGAATGGGACTGGACTAACAGGCTGCACTGATTTTCAGCCTGGTAGTGCCAAAGGAGACCTTTTTGGCTGTGAAGTAGTGTCTCATTTTGGTACCATGCTATAAAATATGGCACTTATTATAAATAAATGTACCGTTCATCATAATGAACTATCAAATAATTACCCTATGTGAACTGCTTTTCATAATTTAGTATCTTTAAATATGCTAAAAAGTATATCTGCTCCCATGAACAGTGTGAGTAGAAGACCCTGATAATTAAGTCATTTTCTCTTTGGGAAGAATAGAATTACCATCTAAAATATTTATAGGAAATATCACAATGACCGTACCAAGCTCAGTTTGAAATCACCATTTCCTATAGCTTGAGTTCAACAGCAGTTAAAATATCTTTGCATAAGATGAAGAGAAGTTAAAAGTGTTATTGGTCTCTATTTTATCTGAAGTTCTATTGTCAAGGATAAAATTTCCAAATGTACCAAAGAGAGAGAGGAGGGGCGCAGGGAAAGAGCAAAAAGGAGACACCAGACTTTTGAATAAAGAAAATGTCTGATTACTAAAGTTTGGGCCTGGAATGTAGAAAAGTTGAGCTAAAAACTAAGATGACCAGAAGTTATGATGCTGAGCTATAAAAATTGGCATAGAGCTGACGAGATGCATTTATCAGCCCTAGATAACTTTCTGACTGTGGTCCTCTGAATCTCATCCAAAGCTCATTGAAGCCAATAGGATTTTCCCACTGATCTCAGTAGGCTTTAAATCATGTGTTTGATCCTGAAGTTCTTAGACAACAGATGAGAAAAATTTAAATACTGTACTTGGAATTCTGCCTGACTCAGGACCGCAGATTTACATTATGAAATACAGCATGCAGGCTCAACTCATCTTGATGCCAGCTTGGGCATCTGAATAGCTGAGAAAAATATATTGGAGTCTCCAGACCTGTAAGAATTTGAAAAAGGCCTTTGCTTTATGCCTGCAAAGGGTCCTTCATTGCTGCTGTATTCTGAAAAGTCATGTGAATGCTTTGTTTTCCACAGCATAGATATTTTTCAGTATTTCAGTGAATTATTTTCAGGTTATCGTTTCATTATGCAGATGAAAAATAAAAGATTAGGGATGAAAGTCAGCTCCATCTGAAATCAGTAGCATTGGCTCCTCAGTTCTGTGAAAACAGGATATTATTTCAAAAGTTAGTTTAGAAGACAAATTCTTCGCAGTAAAGACATGGACAATAAAGTTTTGTACTAGAGGACTAAATTAATGCAGGACTTTTTAAATTCTGACTGCTTTTCAGCTGTACAGTTACTTGTTGGAGACGTAAATGTAACTATTTGAAACAGTATGTGAAATTTCTCTGAATTGCTTTAAAAGTATGAACACTTTATTTAATGATTGTAATTCTAAAAAGAAATGGTTTTTCAGTTTTTGCTTGTGTTTGTGATGCAGCCCAATACAATCATGCCTTAGGAAGGCAGATGGGAAGGGTAAGGGAGACATCTAATCCACACGCCACCTTTATAATAAACTTATTTATAATGTGGGTTGAAGAAGAGAGCTTTTTAAGTTAAATTGTGTGGACTTGAAAGCATCAATGCTGAATATTTTATGTGAAGCTTGTCAAGGGCCCTCACTAAAATAGCTTAAAAGCAGTATCACAGTTGCCTTCGTATAAGCATTGCACACAAGAAACATGCTGAAGGGTTTTCAATATTGCCAGAAGTTGATATATATATATTTTTTAGGTGTCAGATTTTATGTGCTGTATATATACATGCATGCTCATGTGAACAAACACCCATCTCACCACATTTTTGCAGAAGCTTTACTTTATATAATGTATGATGTCCCTTAAGGTATGGTAAATTTTTGGTTTGGGGGTTGGAGGCTTTTTTTTTTTTATTTTATTTTTTAAATTTAAAAGTTACAAGGTGAAACTAAGCCAGGAGTTCCTCTGCTCCCTATTTTCGTTAAAGGAGAAAGAAAGCAGCACCTGCAATCCATCCCAGCTGCTTTGAACATTAGCCTGTGAACTAGTTGTACCCTTTGCAAAAGGGCTTGTCTCTCTCCATTGCCCATAAAGGAGCCAAGGAGACTGCCTTGCACCAAACATCTGACTTCTGAACAGCTAAATTTACCTCCAGTATTAATAGATGTGCATGCACTGGAGCTAATGAAAACAGGTCAAATTTGCTCCTGATGCATTGTGACAAATAAATCTCCCTCTGTAAGGGTATTGTGACAGTGGTTTAAGCACCGCAAAGTGTTTAAACACTGTGAAAAACTCATTCCTGATGACAGCCAGCCATTGCTTGTATTTTAAACACTTTGCTAATTCATGTGGCCAAATACAAGCTGCAATTAAGTAACTAGGCAGAGACAGAAAATTAAATTCTACTCTGTCTTTTAAATATTCATATTGGCAGGCAGAAGTTGAGCTGCTCTAACAATTTGGTGAACAAAGTTTGCTGGGTATGTTTTGATGTGCAAGTGTGTCAAACTACTTCAGCGTGCCAGATCATCAGGCTGTTTTCATTGCTTGAGTGTAGTTGCACGGCATGTAATGTAGCCTCTTGTCTATATAGGTATAGAGGTGTATATGACAGATATATGGGCTATGTTGCATAAATGTGTGCTTCTGCATGCATGCATAGAAGAACTGGCTCCTCCAGTTTTTTGTTTGGTTTCAAAGAGTATTTCATTTGTGCCTCCTGAATGAGAACTTTCTGAGGAAGGTTTTTTTAACCACTGGAGTATTATATGAACTGAAGTCACCATCCCAGCAGTCTTCCCTTCTCCCTTCTTTCTCTCAGCTGAAGCAAGGGAATGGTAAGCTAAGGAAATGGCTCTGGCTATGGGTTTCCAGGGGGCAGCTGTAAACTCCTGCATCCCTGGAAGAGGAAGGTTTCAGATGGATCCCACTATGCTCTGAAAATATATCCTTAAAATATGGTATAACTCATACCATCTCAGTCATGCAAGATTATGGCCATTTGTGGTCTCAGTTTTGTACTTTTAAAGAAAGGAGTTGTATAGATTAACTTCTTCAGGGAAACGTAGTGAAAATATGGTGCAGAACGCTATTTTTAGCCTACCTTCTACTAAAAAGTTTGTTTCTTAATGCTTATAAAAAGAGATCGTGGTGACCTCTGGGTTTTATTGTGCTAGGCAAAATGATTTCTCCTGATGATAAAGGCAGGAGAAGGCTGAGTAACAGCTTGTATTAGAGAATGGATGGCACCAGGGCCTTATAGAGAGAGTAGCACGCAAAGTTTTAAAGTGGATGTTGCTAATAAAAATGCACCTCTTCATATCTTCTGTGCTCTCAGAAGCAAAGCAATATCAAAGAGCAGGACAGCAAGAGATGACTTATTGAAAAATAAATCGTGGGTGAAATTTGGCTCACTGACTGCAATGAGAGCAGCATTTCGCACCCCGTGGTCCCGGCGTGGGGTGTTCCTGGGTGCAGGTGGCTGCATACAAATGCTCCCTGCTCTGTGTTAGCACCACACAGGAGTCACTGCAGGGAGTGGCCGCTCTGCCTGTCTCACTGAGGTGAGACAAGCAGGAGTGTTGGAGTGAGCAGCGACTCAAATGGGAGAGAGTAAGCAATATCCAGGTGTTAACTGGGAATATAACCCCATCTATTTTTCTTCTGCTGGTTGTCAGCTCTATGACATGACCAAGCCTATATAAAGGAGCTGCCTTTTAGAGACATTATTATTTCACTACAGCAAGAAAAAGGGATTTAGCAAAGAGAAACCCTTGTTTCACAGTTTGGTCTTGAAGTTGTCCTTAGAGCAATTCATTGTAGTTGATAGAAACGTGTAAGTTATGGCAGTGAGAAGTCTTACTGTGGTCTCCTCCCCGCTGTCCCTGAAGGGATGTTTGTAGGTTCTGAAATCCTCTGAGCATGAGGCATCATCTCTTACAGAAATGTTTTCTGAAGGATGCTTATTTTTTTACCACTACCATCTAAGCCTCAGTCTATTAATCCATATAAAAGATGTATTATGGCCACGTGACTTAATCTTCTGCATCCCTGGCTGTTTATTGCTGTCAGTATCTTATAACCTGTGGTAATAAAGTAAAAAAGATTTGCAAGATTTGACCCTCAGTGGTGTTTTTTAATAATGTATGTGTATACATGCATGTAAAGTTTTCTCAGGTCATGCTCTATATTTCAACCTGCGTGAAGTCACATTACAGACCTTCCCCTGTTACCATCAATACCTGAGAGTGGGCCAGGAGCCAGGGGCAAAAGTGAATTTTCACATTTGCCAGGCATGGTTCATTGGAGAAAGCAGCTCTGTTGCTTTCTTGTGCCTTTGCTCATCTGTCATTGTGGCAATGCATAGTGACATTTCAAACTGCTAGCATGGAAATAAGATAAAAAGTGCTTGGGACAACTGGGAAATTTCATTTAGACAGAATGTCAGACCCTGGTCTCCAGCGAAAGTACTGTAGGTTTACCATGTCCAGCTTTGCGATATCATTTGATGTGAAATTAAATCAGAGGCCAGCCATGAACAGGAAAGCTTTTGAGCCTGTTCAGTTTTAGTTTGTTGTACAATTCTGGTACTCCTGATCTCTGTGCCTTGCAAGAGTAACTTACAGTGGATAACCATTTATAGAGGTGTTTTGAAAGCATAATTCCCATAAAAATGTCTTTTAATTCCTTGCATTGCCTTGAAGTTTGAAAAGTTTGTTAAATCTCTGAAAACCTTATTGTGGCCCTCATTGTTCTCGTGGATGGAGTGGATGCTGGCTCACAGTGATGTTGCTTTGCACAGTAACCTAACGCTGATATTTCAGGACAAATAGGCACCAGCGTGGCTCCTGAATGGGTGAGTTACATGTATTCATAAGCTGCTCCATTCATTTCTCTGACATGGAAAAAAGGGTAGGGCTGCTTTCATCCGGCTGCCAACCCTTTTATCTCTAAAGAATCAAATTTCAGGAAACCTTTCTGCCTAGGTCAGAATTTCAAAGGGTCCTGTAATATCTTAAAAGTTTAACATCTTACGTCTCATAGTTTTGAGGAGAATGTTTCTTTTCCCACTGAGAAGGCAAAACAAAGCAGCCCCCCAAAACAAAAGAGAAACCAATGAAAAAAACTAAAGTAAAACACAGGTTTGGAGACGTGGGGCTCAGTAAAAATGTGTTTAGTGTTACTTCACTTCCTACTATTCAGGGCAGCACATTGTTAGAGCTGATGCAGTGTTTATACACATTGTGGTTATGGCTGTAGTCGGGGCTATTGTTGAAGGATGTTATACAGACATTTATCATGGTATGTCAGTAAACCCATTGTAAAAATGTCCTAGTAGTTAAATGAGGCTTAGATTTAATGAGGCTGTAAGAAAGGACCATTTTTTAATCATACTGTAAATAAGGTTCCTGTAGCAATGTCATTGGGATTAACGTGCAGGTTTTCTTTTGTTTCAAAATAAGAGCAATATCTCCAGGAAGTTAGGCAGGCATTTTAGGAATACACTCTTACAAAGCCTTTGAAGCAGGAGATTTGTGGTCATGCTTTGACTACACAGTGTTTGTAAATGAAGGTGTGACATTATAAAAAATTCAGATCTCCCCTCCAATAAGCTAATAGTACAGTATTGTTAATAAAATCCTAATGCTAACAGAGTACCATGTTGGTGGCTAGGTAATACACTGTCAATGACAGAAAACCCTCTTCAGCACTTTTTAAAAAGATACTCAACATAGTCCCAAATTTTTGTACAATTCCATTTGCTAATGGTGAACCGACTTTAATGTTTTTAACACCACTGCCACTGAGAAATATAAAAATGCAACTCATAACCATTACGATTTTACGGAGCACCATTTATTTTTCTTGTAGCTGTGAAAGCAGGCATCTAAAGCTCTAAAAGGTAATTATTTTAACTACATTTTAGCTTTCTGCATTTATTTTCAATCTGATATATTTTATGTCAAGTATAGGGTGTGTTCCTTATGTTTAAATTAGAAAGTATGAAACTGTAAGGGAAAATACAATTTTAACCATTCAAAAGGCCATTGTCAACAGTATTCTTTATGTATTTCTTTTACAGCAGGAGAGCATTGTTCTCTTTGAAGCTGTACTTTGATGGTAAAGCTGTGAGTGAGTTTTGCTGTCAGAGAAGCAGTTCCTGCCCTGAACAACGAGTCCCGAGCCCAGTGCTATCATTCTGCAGTCCCATATTTGGGCTGCTTGAAGATCTGAACCCTGTTATAACCAGACAACCAAAAAGATCTTCTGATTTTTGTAGACAAGGGTGTTATCAGTGATCTCATCTCAGACTCATCAGTACCACCAAAGAGAGCGGTGCCTGTGGCAGGGAGGAACAGGGGAGGCTCACAAGAGAGACGGAAGGTTTTCTAATTAAAATACCTTACTACCAGCATCTCTCTCCAGCCTTTGCAGATGGAATTGTTCTTGTCCACTTGTAAGAGACAGCTGTTTCCAGCACAGCAGCCCAGGAGGCTGAGTCATCCCCATCAGAGGCACTGAACTTGGTTCTGAATCATTAATTCCGGTTCTGGTACTGCTGGCTTTAAGAGGAAGATCCAGACACTGGAGAAAAGAAAAAGAAAATTCAGGATGAGGATATTTGGATCCGTGGCCGCAGCCAAAACCACAATGGCTTTACTTTTCCTCCAAGAAAAGTTTTGACTCAGCAGGGGACTTGCATGCCCTGTTAGTGTCAGAGGTTCCCTCTTTGGCAGCATTATTTCCTTTCAGCTGCTTAAACATTTTGGGGGCATTGCTAGGGGTGTGATTCCAAGTGCTTTATCCTGCAAGAGTAGATTCCCGCAGCTCTCTATTTTGAAGGCTACTTAATGTTAGCTCTCTATTCATTTGGAAATACTGGTGTTGGGGGCAAAAAAATAATTAAAAAGGCTTCAGAAAGTAGTTAATTATAAAGCCTACCACGACCTGAAGTATAAAATACACTGCAGACTGGGAAATCATGTAGGGGTGCATTACTAAAATAATTAATTTAAAATTTTACTTATATCACCCACACAGCAAATGCCTTGGCTGCTGCTAAAATGAGTTCAGCGCCCTTCAAAAACTGAGCATCTCTTATATCTCCCACTCACTCCCTTTTAGATATCCTTGTTTTCTTCTTTACTCTGGGCTTGCATTTTGCGTTAAGAACATCAATTTTGGAGAAAGGCTTTGGGCAAGAAATTAAATCCTGGCTGTGTTTATTTTAGCATTACCACTGTGTTTTGTGGTGTCAGGGTGGGTTGAACTCATTGAGTGCCCAATCTGGCACAGGCAAGAGATGCACAAACCCAACTTTTCTGCCTGTGCTGCATTTCCTTCATCTGGTGCAGCTTCTGCATGGATCTGGCTCAGACGGGCAAGCCAGATAGGATTTAAATATTGCAAAGCCTCATCTGTAAGTGCAGGAGAATAGCTGGTGAGTTTTAGTATTTGAGGGCGAGGGGTAGTTTGGTTTGGGTTTGGTGTTTTTTAATTTGGTTTTGAAGAGACAAGAACGTGTCCTGTGCGGGCTCAGGTTCTGTGTTCATACCCAGCCCGTGCCTGTGCTCTGAAGCTGTCATCCGTCCGTGTGTTTGGTGATTCCTGCCTCTTGTCAGTCGAATTTCTGGTTGGTGCAGGTTCTTGACATCCAGTGCTTTATCAAACATAGGCTGCCTGGCACCTATTACTACTGATCTCAGCATTGCTAATAAACAGCAACATCAAGGCCATATTTTCTGGTTCCTGTCAGACCACTGCTTTCCTGGGTGAAATAAAAGTCCCATTAACATGCTCCTCCTCATCGGCTCTGACAGTTTGATTAATTAGGCCCCCTCTTTAGATGACCTCTGCACTGACACGACAAGGAGGTGAATATAAAATGAATAGTTTGCCCACATAATGGCCTACTGCAAGTTTCAGATTTTTATCAGATCAGACTGAAGTCTGGGGCCTGTATTAAAGCCCCCAGTGTAAAGCAATATATGGCTGTGGGTTATGAACCACAGGCTTTACAGCATGCTTAAAGAATTAAAACAAAACCAATCCTAGCCATCCTGATATATTGACTTCTTCTCTAAGAATTAATCTTTCCTTTACTCTCTTGGCCATACAATACAAATCTAATTCATTTACATTATCAAATAAAATGACCTTTTGTTTTCAAAGGATTTTTTATTGCCAGAAAATACAGTATGTTAACTCTGTGGTTATTCAGCCTCCCATAAAATACTAATGTAAAGCCATTATTCTAGTGCCACTCTATTTAAATGTCAGTCTGGCTTTCTATTATAAACCACCAGTTCATAGTCTGGTAACTCATCAGTAAAAAATTTACTTCAGCTGAGAACTTGTAATACGAGCTCACAACTTTTTGTTGAATGCATCTTTTTTAAAAATATGAGTGTGTATTATCCCAAGGGATGAATATGTGATTGTGAAATCACACTGTGGCTGGAATCCCTCTCCTATGGAGACAGGCTGAGAGAGTTGAGGTTGTTTCGCCTGGAGAAGAGAAGGCTCTAGGGTGACCTTCCAGCAGCTTTCCAGTGCCTGAAGGGTCTACAAGAAGCTGGAGAGGGACTTTTACAAGGGCAAGTAGTGACAGGACAAGGGGGAATGGCCTCAAATGACAGAAGGTAGGTTTAAATTAGATACAAGGAAGAAATTCTTTACTGTGGGGGTGCTGAGGCCCTGGCACAGGTTCCCCAGAGAAGCTGTGGCTGCCCTATCCCTGGAAGTGTTCAAGGCCAGGCTCGATGGGGCCCTGAGCAGCCCGCTCCTGTGGAAGGTGTCCCTGACTGTGGCAGAGAGTTGGAAATAGGTGGTTTAAGGTCCCTTCTGGCCTTAAAAGGACCCAAACCATTCTGTTGATTCTGTGGTTTGTAGCACCAGAAACACCAGTTGTTGCCCACTGGATGGTGCCTCTGTCTGGAGCTGCTGCTTTGTGGTTCCAGGAGGGGCAGTTTCATCAGCATTTTGAACTACATTGCAATCCACTAGGAGGCAACTCGGGCTTCTCGTAAAATCTGGAATTTTCGCTAGTGGTCACTGAAAAAGACATCTTCCCTAAATTGTTGTTCTTCTGTTTGCTTCCACCTAGTTATGTTCCATTAGCACTCTCTTGAGAGGAGTTAGGTGTTGCATGTGGCCTCAGAGAGATGTGGGGTTCAAATCCTCTTTCCCTCAAGGTGAGAACTGGGACAAGCCTGAATAATATTTTGTTGATTGGGTGATGTAACTGACACAGATGCAAAAGTTCTACTGCATTGGCTTCTAATAATTCTATTGTTAGAAATATTATTCTGTTTTTTTTTTTTTTTCACCAGAAGAGTCAAATTAATTCTTATTCAGTCTGTAGTAATCTGCATCTCCCACAAACCTCCTTGAAAGGACAACATGAAGGTGGGGAAGCTTAAAATGAAGTGTTGTGTAAATGACCCAATTGTAATCAGAGTTCCTTGTTTAATCTTGAAGGCAACAAAAACGAGTGACCCATTGCTTAAACAGATCCTTTTCAATTAAAATTATGCTTCGTTTACTTCTGATGCTGCATGCCCTCTCCAGTCTTTTCAACTGCTGCTTTTTTCATGACCCTTATGTTTTTCCTTCGGTCTCTTCCGTCTTTCTTTTTTCCTTTTGTGTTCATCTGTTGATCAAGTAACTGCATTACTTTAATTGATTTGCTGAATTGGCTCATACATAAGACAGCTCCTCCAGGTAATAACCTGGAAATGTTCGCTCACATTACTGTGGCCATGCTTGAGTGCTGCAGCACTTGGAGTTCTCATTGGTTTGGGAGTGCATTGTGCCATTTCTGTTGTTTTTCAATTTCCCTGACACAAACAGAGCAGCAGGGAATAAATATGTATTTATACTATACATTTATATTTATATATACATGCACAAGTGCACACACATATTCATCAGGTATACATCAGGTGTAGGATTTTTGGTTTGTGTGAACTTCACTTGCATTCAGGTCTCCTGAAGCTCCCTGAGCTGAGAAGGAGGTGTGATACGCATATTGAGATCCATGATCATCCCTTTCCCCAGATGACTTCGCAGAAAAAGTTTCTTGGCAGACAGAATTTGGCAAACAAGGTAGCAGTGTTTTTTGATGAAGGCTGGACAGGAGTTGGTAACTTTCCCTTCCTGTAGTCTTCAAAGTAGGATCATGGTTTTCAGAAAAGGTGAAATTTTGATTATGCCATATGTTAAGTTTCTGCATGAAGCAAGGGCTGTAGTAAATGAAGAAAATGAACTAAATCTGCTTAGCTTTTAAAAAACAATGACATTCCCTAAAACTTATTATTAAACAGTAAACCAGTATTATGGCTTAAAATCCAGCCATGATATTTTATTCTGTACCTAAATGCCAGCTAGGCATGTATTGTGATGCTGGAAGCTTAGTTTTCATCTGGTTAGTGAGGGTAAGTGACTTTACATGCAGCTTCAAGAATAAGCTGGAACGGAAGGTAGCACAGACTTCAGACAAACACGAAATGCTGGGAGTATCCTGTGACCTAATTATAACTAACTGTTTCCATTCTTTTCTGTAAATATTCAGAAGATTACATTACAAGTTCCTACAATTAAATGTTGTGGGCTGTGTGTGTGTCTGGAAGATTTAATACATGTGAGCCTTGTTTGGTTTTCCTACCAGGCATTCTGGAAAGTTTCAGTTTCTTATTAAGGAATATTAGCCAGCATTTTGAGCAAAACATAAATAAAAATAGTGGTGGTATTTATAGATAAACAGCACCATCTGGCAATAAGCAATCTCAGTAGCTAATTTTAAGTTATCAGAGTAGTTAAGAATAATTGGCTTATTGGTAAAGACTAATAGTGAAAATCATGGAGGGCAGACTTCTGTGTCTGACTCACTTTATGGAGGTTACTTAGGCACATATTCTGGCAAATTTATTCTTGGGTTAGCCAACCTAGTTCTACACAGTACCTCTATAAACAGTGCTCTGTCTAGACTGCTCTGAGCCTAAATTATTTATTACTTTTAAAGCGCTTGAAAGAGGTTTTGAAAGCCTTCAAGTTCCTGTGATTGTGATGTAGGTTTGTGCTTAGTGTGTTTCTTTGGATTGCTTTTTTTTAAATTTATTTTTCAGAAGCAACAAACTGGTTTGTTAACTCCGGATATTAGAATGGGAAAAGCATGGCAGCTAAGACATCCAGAACATAAGGGCACAAAGACCTAAAACCTTTTCTTCTTGATGTTATGTGCTAGAGCACATAGCGCATAGTGTGTTATATGGAAAGTTCTAAAGCAATGCAAGAACAAGAGCAAAATTTGGCTCTGATTTAAGTGCACTTTTTGAGAGACTTTGTAACTCAGAATTTTTTAGGTATGTACTAACCATAGTTTTACTGTGAGAGATTGCATTCTGGTGATGGGTTATATTCTTAAGGTGGCTCTAAACAGAGTTGGTATCCAGTAGATATTCCTGAAGCATAAAACAGCAGGTCTCTTATTTTCACTAGAGAACAGCAGAGTGAGAAAAGTGACTTATTTTCAGATAGCCTCACTACTGCTTTTACTCCATTATCTGAGGCTAGGATTTGTACTCTGGCCTGTGGAAGCAGTGACATTGCCCAGGGTTTCTCCCTGATTTTTCAGTCAGGATTAAATGGATAGGGCCTGCAGGAGCTGGAGCTGGTACATGGAGCACCCACCTGTGTGAAGTTTAGCAAAGGCATGTGCTGGTTTCTGCACCTGGGACAGGGCAGCCCTGGTTGGCTCTATGGACTGGGGAACGAGAGGCTGGAGAGCAGCTCTGTGGAAAGGGACCTTGGGGTCCTGGTCCATGTCAAGATGAATGTGAGTCAGCAGTGCCCTGGCAGCCAGGAAGGGACATCCCTGTCCTGGGGGGCATCAGGCACAGCATCGCCAGCCGGGCAGGGGAGGGGATTGTCCCGCTCTGCTCTGCGATGGGGTGACCTCACCTCGAGTCCTGGGGACAGTGTTGGGTGCCACAATATGAAAAAGACATTAAGCCATTAGGTAGCATCCAAAGGAGGCCACAAGGATGCTGGAGGGTCTGGAGAGGAAGCCGTATGAGGAGCGGCTGAGGGCACTTGGTCTGTTCAGCCTGGAAAAGAGGAGACTGAGGGGAGACCTCATTGTGGTCTTCAACAACCTCAAAAGGAGAAAGGAGGGGCAGGCACTGACCTGTGCTCTCTGGTGACCAGGGACAGAACCCGAGGGAATGGCCTGAAGTTGAGTCAGGGGAGATTTAGGTTGGATATCAGGAAAAAGATGCTTCACCCAGAGGATGGTTGGGCGCTGAACAGACTCCCCAGGGAGGTGGTCACAGCTCCAGCCTGGCAGAGCTCAGGAAGCATTTGGCAATACTCTCAGGCACATGACGGGATTCTGGGGTGTCCTGCACCAGACCAGGAGCTGGACTTAGATGATCCTTGTGGGTCCTTCCAACTCAGGATATTCTGTGCCTGATGATGGGTGCACGGGGGACGGTGGCCCCTATGAGCACCAGTGAACTGATGCGTTGGTTTGGTGGCTCCTGGGGAGTCCCTGGCCAAAATTCACCTCTGGGGAAAGACACACCTTTCCTGTAGGTGTCATTAAATGTTACTTATATTAGGAGCAGTACAGGCTGCAGATATAAACATATATAGAGGTGCTGAAACATTACATCAAATGTGTAGGTGGAATTCCTCTGGTCTGTAGCATTAATGAACAAGCTATCATGTCTGCTGACCCGCATAGCCTCTTGGAGGAAGTACAGAGACCCTATCAATGCTAAAGAATTCTGTTTTAAGGAGCATTCCAAATAATTAAATATCTAGAGGCTGTTTTCTTAGGAGCAAGAACCAAATTCACTAATAGAGCGGGTTGATATGCCTACTTTGGAGTGATTTATTTCTTATACTAACTTCTATCTGACAACATTTCTTCCATAATTCACTGAAATGTAGCTTATTTGTTCTAAAGGCAGGCATTTTTCTGTTAATATTTTCCAAATGCTGCTTTTACAAATACATAAAATATTCAACAGAAACTACTGGATGTCATTAGACCTGTTCAGATTTTGCTTTTACATGCCAAACACACAGACTACCCCAGCGGATTGAAAATATGCACCATTAAGTGTGTGTTGGGGGAGAGGTCTCTTTTTT
>VZRN01004996.1:177345-207047 GCA_013397935.1 Dasyornis broadbenti | reverse complement strand
TTTAATGTGTGTTGTCATCACAGAAGCAGGGCTGCTAGTAAAAGCCTCTTCCAGACTGACCTGAGGTGGAAGCTTTGTCAGTTTACATTTCCTGCACAGATAATAAGAGGAATGTAGAAAATTAATTTAAGATGTGGTGCAACTAGCATATTATGATCACGTTTACTCTGAGAAATCAAACATCCAAGCAGCATTCTTTAACATGCAGAGTTGAACAAAATTGAACCAAAATTTCAGAGAGCTAGTTTTTTGTTGTATTGTTTTTGTTTCTTTTGTTTCCTCTCTACCCCTGCTATGTCCCTCAGAACGGACATTTGATTTATGTTGTGGTGAGCTTCAGGACCCAAGAGCTCCTTCCTTTAGACAGATATTCGAGGATCCTCTGTTTCTGTGAAGCCAACAAAGTTTTACCATAAGAACGTGAGGCATTCAAATTCTTGTCAGTACTGCAGCATCCCTTGGCACTTCAAGGGTGCATGTGCCCTGCACAGGGGTGCAGTGTGGGAATGGAGGGGCAAATGTGCCCACTCTAGAATGAGAAGCAGTTCTGCAAGTCAGTCCAGGATGGTACTCCATAGGTGCTTCCACTGCCTCGTGGGGAAACACAGCATACTTAACGTATGGATCCGTTTGAGGCTTGTCCTAACTCAAACCAGGTCTATCCTTCAAGCCATCTCCAACTATACACAGCACAGAAACACGCAAGGTCTAATACTTGCTTCTATTAGTAGGCCTTTATAATTCTGTTCTTTTTAAAAGTAGAATGAAATTAGCCCTTGAGTCAAGTTTGAATTATTTTCATATTTTTGGGATATTAAAATATCTCCCAGATCTCATTAAGTAAAGCCCTAAATAAAATAATTGCAATACAGTTAGGGATTGGGAAACCTCAGAAGGTTTGGAGGAAATTTCCTCTTTGAAGAGCAATTCAGATACTTAAGCAAAGGTTGTCTGGATCATAAACTTGAGAAATTCATCTACTCCCTTCCTCTCCTTTCCAGTATCCACTGGCCTCCTGGTGGTGTCCCTTGTTCTGCTTCATTGAGTGTTCTTTACCCCTGTCCTCTGGGAGCCCTGTGCTCTGCGTCCTGCTGTCCTCAGTGTCTTGTGATCCTCTGTGACATTACTGATGTTTCAGCCTCCTGCCTGTCTGCTCCTTTGCTCTCAAATTTCTTAAACCCTGGTATATTTTTATGTGTTTTTTTTTACTCAGTTTCTTTCAGTTTTCTTTTTATTAAAACACATCTTCCCCACAGATGAGTTTTCTTAAATACTGTCTGTGGTGTTCTGGTATTAGTAACACAAAACATATGAACTGAATGGACAATCCTCTGCCAGAAAGGATCACTAACCTTCCAGGCACAGCATAGAAGATGCCAGTGGTTGGTGTGGACCACTGAAGAATAGAAATAAGTGAAAGGTATCCACAGAGGTAGCAGGCGTTAGATTTGGGGACCAGAGCTCCGATACCTGTCAATAACAGCTGGGGCAGCCTGGAGGCAGCAAGGGCAGAGATGAGCAGACATTGAGAGAGGAAAGATGCAGGAGGGAATCCTTTTCATGTACCATTTTCCAGCTGTATGGATGGCTAAAGCTGCACTTGCTCCTGTCCTTTTCCTGTTTTATGCAATAATCTGGTCCAATTCAACACATCCA
The DNA here is from genome assembly GCA_013397935.1 of Dasyornis broadbenti. Classification (NCBI taxonomy): domain Eukaryota; kingdom Metazoa; phylum Chordata; class Aves; order Passeriformes; family Dasyornithidae; genus Dasyornis; species Dasyornis broadbenti. The sequence continues at coordinate 205,391 of VZRN01004996.1, read as the reverse complement.
TGGAACATGATGTATGGCAGCAGTAAAGGTCCTGGATTTTCCTTTCGTTTCATAGCTCTCACAGATCCGGGCATGAATCTCTGTCTGACAGGAGTTCAAACTAAAACCTGCACTGACCAGTTTGTACAGTCTGAGGTAGAAATTGAGAATGACTTGGTGCAGGGAGTATGCCAGGTCACACTGGGTGGTGAGATGATCCTTTAGCTTCTCATTGTGAAGGACTGCTTCCTAGGGAAAAGTCTCTTTCCCTCCAAACGTGATGGATGGTGGGAGGTTGTGCTTCTCAAATGTTTTGTCATTTAGAAAACTAGCATTTAGAGGTTATGGACTGTAAGCTGAGAGAGAGAGAGGTGAAAAACTGCAAAACAAAACCAATCAAAACAACCAGCAGCTGTTGAAGTTTCAGGTTTTTCTAACACTGTGAACATAGCAGAACTATGTTTTAGGGACATCCCGACTTAAGTGCAGGTTGGTATTAATGAGGAACATACAGTAATATGGCTAACATAATTGCAGCACTGATAATTCACTTTCGTGAGAGCTTCAGCTGTTTGGAGATGCAGGGTAAGCCAAATCCTGAGGTACCAGGCTCTGTGATGCTTCATGCAGTTGTGTATTATTATTCTCACTCTCTAAATGGGACACTGAGGCACAGCAGGTAAGTGCTAGTGGGAATGACATTCAGCTCGAGCCCCCAGGCTGTGCCTCTTACTGATGTCACAACACTGCATATAATGAGCACATTTAGGAAACAATTTAGCCTTTACCATTTCCTGGTGGTTGTTACATTATGAAAAAGCATTTGAATCTTCACTATAAAAAGGAGCTTAACCAAAAAAAAGTACTTTTGTGTCACTGAAGGCAAGTTTCAGAGCCTCTGCAGAAGCTGTTGTAAAATGTGCTTCCTCAATCCATTGTGCACTTGCCCTGCTCAGTCTTTTGTCTCCGTGATTACACAGGCTCTCCTCCCTGCCCTTGTCCCTGTTCGTGTATTCCCGGTGGGCACGCTTTGTGCATGGAGTGAGTGGCAGCAGCTCAGCCCTGGCAAACTCCTGTGTGCCTTCAGGGCCAGGGAGGGCAATGAAAGCCTTTTCCTTCTCCTGCACAAAGGTCAGTGTTTCCCCCAGTCTGGTGTTTGGGCTCTGCTGCTCCACTGCACGGCCGCAGCTTTTTCCCTGGACTGGAACAGACGCTTTGGAGATGTGTTTGTAGGACAGTCCTGCAGCTAAACTAGTCCAGGAGTGCACATCCATGTCATGTCCCACCATTGTTGTTCTGCTGCTGGAGCTGTCTACCTCCCTCCTGAGCCGGGTCTGTGTGTTCGGTTTGAATGCTGATAAAAATAGAGAGCGTTTCGTTATTGTTATTGGTTGTGTGGAAGTGCTTCCCGCTGTGATACCTTACAGACACTCCCTCGGCTGTTACCCTGTGGAAGGAGACAGACTGAGATTTTTGCCTTCTATGCACTTTGTTCATTGGATTTAGGATAAAATTGAGGCTTTCCTAAAAGGCTGGGTAGCCTTAAAAATGAATGAATACTTGGGATTAAAGACCCATGAGATAATTTATGTTTTTCTAATCCTGTTTAGAAGTAACTATTGAAATAAATGGATTTACTGGTGGAGTCAAGTGGAAAATCTGAATCTAGAAGGTCTCACTGTACTTTTACCTTTAGAGTTGTTGAACTCTGAGGATCAGGTAATTAAATTCATGAGCCTGAGAAGAGATGAAAGTAGATTGTAGGAGTTACCATCCTTTAAAAGCATTAAAGTTCCAGGAGGAGTTGACATTTCTGTGTTATCTGGATGAACTTGGCTGTGGCCTTGTGTCTCCCGTTTCCTCATGTGATAGTGTTGCTTCTGAGGTGGATGCACCAAGGGGCAGTTGTGATTTTGTGTCATGAAATGATGCTCCATCACTGTGCTTTTGTTGTGGGCTGGTTTGGGTTTGTTTTGGGGTTTTTTAATATATTAGTAATATAATAAAGCTGTACAGTGCTTACTTGGGAGAAGGGAGTTCTGATCACCTGCTGAAGGTGCAGCTCTCTGCTGTTAAAAGCAGATGGATTTGTGTGTCCTGTCCAGGGGTTCTCCCAATGCACCTGTAAGAGGAGGATGAGTGTTGTTGGGAAGCTCAACGTTCCCTCCTTCCTGGCATTGTGTCAAGTAATGTCTGCATCTCTTGCAGCACAAGCTGTGAAGATAATTTGCAGCCTCCTGCATAAGCATTCTTTTAATTGCAGAAAATACAGCTTCCAAAATGCCAGGTGGAGAGGGATCTGTGGGGATTCCTGTGTAGAATTGAAGAACCACGGAGAGTAAGGATGGGCCAGGTGTCTGCCTTTCATGAGGATATTCCCTGTGTCACATCTGGTGCCAGCATAGCCGCTCTCCCTAAATGCTAAGGAAGCTTTGCAGTCAGGCGAGGGCTGAGCTGTCAGGTGAGCCGGGGATCGGGAATTATGGTGCCGGTGCGATGGCATGTGAGGGATGCTGTGAAGTGTGGCGTGGTTCTGACGAGCAGAGGCTCAATTAGGTTCTCCTGCACATGGACTGACATGCCAGGCATCGGCTATGAGGACGTGTTCTGGTCCATCAAACGTAAAATGACAAAATCATTTGTAATCTCTCATTACCAATCCCTGGGGGTTTTCCATCTATGCCTCCCTTGTGGCATTATTCAACAGCCGATAGCTTTCTGCTCTTGCCAGCTAGACTTGAAAATGAAGCTTTAGGAATTAACTGAAATCTTTTACATAGTGATCCATAGGAAAAAGAAATAGGTCAAATCTGAAATATTGCTATTAATGACTAAGTAGCCTTTATTAATTACTTGCACCAGATTGCAACTTACCACGAGTGGGTATATGTGCCTTTACCCTTATGATTCTCTGTTCCACCCCACAGGGGATGCTTTGTTGCCAGCTGGGGTTAAACCAGGATGGGGCAGCCAAAGTTCATTATAGACATTTCTTTCTAGATAGGAAGTGGTTTCTCACAATAAGTAATCAGTTTGAAAATATGTTGCAGAAGGCACCTAACTCTATGGACAGCTTCTGTCTTCTAAATTATTTAGAAGTTGAGAGTAGCTCTATTTAACTCTTATGTATGTGAAAAAAGGCACTAAGAGGAGTAGAAGACCCCTATCTGATACCCCTTGACAGGATGCTGCCTACCTGCAGTGCAGGCTTTGTCCTTGCTGCCCATATTTAAAGTTTGCTGGGATAACCAGCCGTGCGCTGTCCGCTCATGGGATTCACAGCACATCAACCCCATCTCGTCTTCACTGCAACACAGCAAACATCAGGTCACCTTCCTTGTGATATCATCTAAACCTGAGCCCGTGCCATACAGCTCTTTTGGTTCTCGGTGGTGTTCTGAACACGTGCTTTGCTTTCTGAACCCCCTCCGGAAGGCAGGGACCCTCAGTTTACCTGGCCAGGGTGCAGTGCAAAATATGCACTGTTTCATGTTTCAAGTGCCTGAAACCTAAATCTGTAATCCAGGTGTTCTTCCAGTCAAGTCTGCTCTTCTCTTTGATTTATCCATTTTGTATGAAAATTTTAGTATATTAAGTAAGTACTTGACCATCTTTTTTTTTGTGCATCTGCTGCATAATGAGGAAGGTTTCTCAAAAGTTTTCTTCCAAGTGGATTCCCATGTGGCCCCTGTTAGTCACAGCTAATTACAGAGGTTGGTGAATGAGGAATATATATGAGCTCAGGTTCCCCTCCTCCTCTTTCCACAGTGCTTCAGAAGAAAATAAAATAAAAATCCTGCAGACAAATCCAGGTTTTTCTGTGGTTGTAGTCTCCAAAGAGCTCCAGAGAAATCACAGATGTGGTTTCATGTTTCAGGTTTAACTATGTTGTAATAACTACAGTCTTATCTGCAGGAGAAATGCAAGTGGGGAAAGAATCATTAATTGACAGTGAAGAGTTTGACCCAAGCTCTGTGTGTTTGTTTGTTTAAGGCAGCTGAATGTTTAGCTAAACGATATTTTAACTTCTGACTGCAGCCTTGAAGGTTACAATAATCTTGATAGGTTAAAACTTAGGAATGTTACAGGAAAGAAAATTTAGATACACGTTTCAGGAAGGCCAATCCTAGAAAAGCAGAAATTCTTGTGGTTTAGTTAAAGCCAAGACACAACCTTCAGTTTTAATTCAGCTGCACACAAGCCTCCTGTGAGCTGCACTGAGCTTACTTTACAGCACAGGAAGGTTTTTGGTGCTTTGGTGGGTGCAGAGTAAGGCAGCTGTGAGAGGTGAAGCTTCATGGCTGAGCACATGAGGAACCCACAGCTCACATAAAATGTTTGACTAACTCTAATTTTCCTACCTTTTGTTAGTGTTCATTCAGGAAGTCTGCTGGCTTGAATGAGTTCCTGCGTGTGTGTAGTTTAAGTATTATTCAGCAGGACTACATGGGATATGTCTATTATTTGTTACAAAGGCACCAGTGACCTTCCTGCCCCTATATTAGCAGCGCCTGCTGTTTTTCCATACTGCCGATTGTCAGGAATGCAGACCATCCATAGAACTGGGTATAATCCTTATTGGCCAAATTATTGTCTCAGGAAAACAAAATGCTTTAATTATAAAAAAAAAAAAAAAAATTAGAGTTGTAATCTTAACAGGATGTTCCCACTTAAATAGATATTTGAGGCTGGAAAAATGAATAATTTAGCGGGTAGAGGAGGCAGATAACATAATGATATTACATGGTACTGTAATGATCTCTGGTTTTAACAGGTATGGGTGTTTTTAAGGTTGGTTTGTGGTTATTGTTTGCCCCCGATTTTTGTTTTCTGTTTTCGAAACTGCCGTACACAGAAGACTTCAGGAGGGGCTTGAACTTTTGTAGATATGACTAGGGCTAGGACAGGAATACCCTACCTAGAAAACACAGTCTAGAATTGTTGCCTGAGCTCTAGGAAACACACCCATGGATGAAAACTCTTAAAATTACTACAATACTAAGAGCTGCGTCAAAGGTTGTTAGTAACAAGTGTAAATATTCCAGTATCTCTTCAGAACAATTGATTTGTGTACCTATCTGATAAGGAAAGGCTTTATTACGGTATCCCTGGATCAGAATTACTCATTTTGGCTGTTATACATTGAAACAGTTCTCCTAGAAAGTGTACTTGTCATTGCTACACGCTTGGGGTGGTGGATGAACCAGTGCCTCAGAACAAGGCTGTGCTATGGCAGAGAACACTGAAGGTATCAGTTTTCCTTAAGAAATGCTAAATGAATTTTAAATTGTAAGATCTCTTTAAAAAGCCATTGTAAGGCTAAACGTTGTGTGATGGAGATCTCTAGGAGGCTCAGGAGTTCCAAACCAAGTTATGTGACAGTGTTCTGGTGTTAAAAGCGCTAAAAGGAGCAAGTTTGAGTTTCGTGAAATGCTGTAGCACTGATGGTGCTTTTAGCTGCCACATCCTGCATCCTGTTGAACTGTTACTGCTGTCCTGGGCTGGGAGAAACTGATTTTTCCCTCCAAAATTTTTTTTTGGTTGTTTTGGTAGTTAACGTAGAGAAGGAGTTCTTATGTTCTAACATCCCCAAACTTTGATAAAAAGCTTTAGATTTAGACTTTGTTATGTTAACATTTTTTCCTTTCTCTCTAGTGAGTAAATGCCCCCAGGGCTGAATACTCTTGAAATACAAAAATAACATCAGACATTAATCTAAATTCAAATGTATACTTTAACATATGTATGTATTTGAATCAGTGTGTTTTAGAGGCATCTCCTTCAGAAAGGCTGTCTGTGAGTAATCTCTGAAGCACAGAAATTGTTTTAGTTCAGAAAAAAAATGGAGAGTGGAAGAGATTTTTATTTTACACTGATGCAGTTTGTCTTATTTTCCCCAAAGGACACCATGGTTTAATGGATGGGGTTTTAATCTACCCAGAGGTCAGTCTTTGCTAGACAAGTGGAACCTTATTCCTGAGGGAATTGATATACTAATGACACATGGACCTCCCCTTGGTAAGTGAAACAAAAGTTCTGTGTGATTTTTTGCATGACAATTTTACTTTCAAAATAAGCAAAATTAATAATGCTATAAGCTATACTGTAATTGCACCCAAACTCAAAACTATGGATTAAACACTTTTTTGAAAATAATGGGAAATGATAATTAGCCTTAGCTGATCTGTTGAGTTTCTGTAAAAAACTTGAATTTTTTATTAAATTCAAGCTAGGGAATATTAAATATCTGACTCCATAACCATTATAGTTTGACATTTTATTTTAGAATAGTATTCATCTGACAAACAGTTTCCAATCCCATATGATTTTTTAGAGATTGACTAAAACTTCTGAAACCTTTTCTCACTACAATGTCATGTTATTTTAAGGTTTGAGAGTAGCAGTCAAGAGTTTAGAACTTTGTAGTCACATATTCTCCGTGATAATGTCCTTGTAAACTTAGAATATGTAAGAATAGTTTTAAAGGTATTAATTGGCTTATAAAAAATTTGTGAGGGAATAAAATTATGTTCTTAGATAATGGTTCCTTACTTGATCTAATGACAGGTGAGCACCAGCCTATGAATGCATAATTTGTTTCTTCATTAGGTAGCTAAAGTTTCTCATTTAGTTGAATTTTGCTTGTCTTGTCAATATGAGTCATTCTCTGATCTCCATTTTAACTCTTAAGATCTAAACTAAGTTCTGACAGTCTCAAAAAGACACCAGGACACTCTTATCAGCAGAGGCAGGAGTACTCAATTTTGGCATATCTGAGGTCTAAAACCATACTAAGGCCGTTTGGAAAGTCCTACTATCCTTTCTCCATCCTGTGCCCCACAAGGCAGCATCACATGTTATTTACTGCTTTTCTTTAAGACACATGTGGCAAGCAGTCTGGGAGTGTAGTTTAAGTATTCAGTTGGGTTTACAACTGAGCATCTTTCATAAATCTGGGTTTACAACAGCTGGGTTTACAACAACTGAGCCTTTTATAAATATGACATATCAGGATGAGGAAGTGTGGCAGTCTCTTCATTACCCTTACTGTGAGTAGACTGATTTTGTCAGGGTTTTAGTGAGCTCTTGCAGTCCAGGGGGTCAGATCACACTGTCACAGGAAGTCACTGAATCACAGTCATTTATTCTATTAGTGGTAGTGAATATGGTAAAATCTTCTCAGAATTGCATGGTGCCATTAGAAACCAGCATTTTAAGTGCTCCCAGGCTGGCTCAGTGTTCTCAGAGTCAGGAATTAATGCATGCTTATGTTTTGTACCACAATTAAGAGTCAGCAATCTAAGCAAAGCTAGGAAAAAAAACAAGTCCAGAAAGTTTCTGACCAATGTACTTACTGCTCCTTTTACATTCTAGTTAGTTTTTTAATACTACTTAGAGAGTGTTGTAAGCTGATCAGCAAATTCCCTTTAACCTTCCTGGAGCTGCCAGCAAGCTGCTGTGTTAAAGCAGTGACACAGCATCCCCTGACAGCGGAGCCACCGGATATTGCAAACCAGGGCCTTGAATAGCACTCTCTTCATTGCTTCATTTTCCCCAAGAAGCAAAAAAACCCCGCAAGCGTGTTTATAATGTTTCATGGGTGCTGTTTTCAATGAGCTGTTCATCCATCTGCTCTGAATTGGGTTCATACAGAAATACTGTGACGCTGCAGACACTAATGAGCACTTTAATTGAATAAGCGTGCTTAAATTTTGTGTTTGATGGAGATAATGAAGTTCATTTTCAAAAGGCTGGCACTGTATCTTAACTACAGACACAGATTAGGTGTTAGTACTGTGCTTGAAATGAGGGGCTCTAGGTATCAGCTTGCATGATAATATTGACAAAATACTGCTTTTTAAATAAATGTTAACTTGTTTACTTATTAATATTAGGAAACATTAAGGGAGGCAGAGCTGTAACTGGACTCCTTGTTCACTCTAAAATTTAGCCAAGTTCATGTCACAGAATGTTTTTGCTACCTGGGCTTGGCACAGGCTGTAATTATGCTAAAGTCAGTAGGATGGTGCTACAATTGGACGTGATTTCCCTTTTGCTCCTCCTTGTTCACCTTGCCCTGCTGATCCTTGCCCATGCTAGTCCAGGCAGCAGACTCCTGTAAGGACTGGTGCCAAGTTTTGTACATTTGTCTGCATTATCTGTAGGACCAGGTGGCAACACAGTCTGTTAGCACTGGCTTGTTGGGAGCTGTTTTGCTTGAGGTTGGTGATGTGGGCTCAGAAATAACCTGATGCTTGCAGACCACGGTCCTCTGGAAGTTGTGGGAGCCTGCATTTTAAATCTTTGGGGTGGCAGCTGTACTGAGTCGGAGCTCAGCTCTTCTTCCTGAGCTGTTTCATCTCTGGAGTAACTACATAGCTGGCTTGGGAAGCTGGCTGCTCTAAGAGCCAGGGGAAAAGGAAGACAAATCTGCAGCAGTGCCAGGAATAAATGTCTCGGGGTTTCAAGGGGGAAGACAAGTTTAAACCTATAGTTTAAAAAAACAAATCACATTCAGAAAAATATTAATGCAGATGGAAGGAGGAAATGTTAAGGAAGGCAAAGTGACAGTGAAACATTTCTTAAAAGCCATTGTGTGCTTTAATGGAGAGGTTATGACTAGAGATAATGCAATAAACCTTGTGTGAATTATGACTTCCTGAAAGACTACGTGAAACCTTACCTGAATAGAGAAAATTAATAGTATTGATTGCATTTTGCCTTCAGGTTTTCGAGACTGGGTTCCAAAGGAGCTGCAGAGAGTGGGTTGTGTGGAGCTGTTGAACACAGTGCAGAGGCGAGTAAGGCCCAAACTCCATGTCTTTGGTGGGATTCATGAAGGTAAGGAGCAGTACTACTCCCTGCTTCATCTCACATTTCAAGAAGCACATTTTGGTGGCATATTGCAATGGATAATGGCATATTGGATTAAAGTAGGGAGGGAGTTCAAGGAAGTGGTTGCATGCGCAGCACTTTGTAAATTTATTCCAGAATTAAAGCAGACTGTTTCAGGAATGTGTGCTACATTTAGCCACCTACATCTTTCACTGTGCAAAGGTTGTTCTGTACAGGTTATTTGAAAGCAATTCAAATTTTGACACACTTGGTTAGAGAAACAGATGAGATTCCCCGCACTTGCAAGCCAAAATGAAAATTATCCCCATTACTCCAAGTACAGGAGCTAAGAAAGGTGCTAGAGAAAAAAAGAAAATGCGAAGACAACTTGCTGTCTCTGCTCACCTCCCTCAGGGTATAAGGAGAAGCAGAAAGGAGGGCATCTTGAGTCGGGCATCAGGAGGAGACACTGCCAGAACTCACTGTGCATACATTTCTGAAAGCACCCTGTAATGCAGTCTATGTGTTACCCTTCAGGAGTCCCATGTTTTAGAGGAGATATTCCCCCTCTGTCAGTGCTGGGACAGGCAGAGTGTGAAGCTTCAGAAACAATGAGCTCCGTTTGTGGCAGTGGAAGAGATTGAGAGATTAAATACATTCTGGAGCTACTTAAATATTTAATACAATTTTGTAGCTTTCATGTGGCTGACAGACAAACTCTAGGAGTTCTGCCTGAGAGAGAGTGTAAGACTTCCTGACCCTAGAACTCAAAATTACGCATTAAATGTTTTATATTCTATCCCCTGGAGGTTTCTCCATTTTCTCTAACTAGGTTCTCTATAGGCCTAAAGATTTCGAGGACTTCATAAAAGAAAAATAAAAAAAGAACAGCTTCCTCCGCTAGTGGTGTTGGTTTTTCTGAAGCCCTTGTGACTTCATACAATGATTTTCACGCCTGGAATCTGTAAATAAAGAGTTTATTCTGGGAATACTGACATGACCTTACATATAGAGGCATAAATAACAGTCCTTTAATGCACCCAGGAAGAAATTGGGCATTTTGTACAAATATTAGTCCTTGCATATTAAAAATACATGAATATAGCAAGAGACTTCCAGCTAAAATGTGTAAATTGTCTTCAGCCTTTATAGGCACATTAGGTGGTGAAACCTCTGGTTGTAATAGCATGAAATAGTGGGAGAGGAGGGTGTCTGAATGTACAAGGCCATTATTATGAGAAAGCACCAAGGAACCATGTGCTACATTTAAATCTCCTAGGAAAGGTGGCAGCACGTATTAAAAGTGAACGTTCAAATAAATTCTTACAAGAATACCAACAAAAAGTTAAAATCCTTTTTAATACTTACTCAGAAGACGTAAGAATGACTTGTTTCAGTACAGGAAGGAATAGTAAAATGTTAAGAGCATTAGCTTACTATGCAATTAATTTTTATCCAACTCCAGCTGAGATGAACATTCCCTTGAACCAGCAGAGGCTATACACAATTTTTTGGTGATGCAGATTGTTTCCCTGGTTGATAAGCAAAACAACCACAAACAAGGTTTTTCCCACCATGAGATGATCTAAATCAAAATTGCCAGTCTAAATAAATAAAGTAATTCAGGTGGACAGTGAGCAATTCTGAAGTGATTATTCTTTCTGATAGGCACTGTGGGTAGCTGTATTTATCTTAGCTTTCAGACAGCAGTGATCTGTGCTGTATCATAATGGTTTAAAAGAAAAACACTTTTCCTCTGTGGGTTTGCAATGGGAAGCTCTCTTCCTCCATGAAACTCTGGGGTTCTTTTCAAGTATTTTTTTTTTTTTCTAGTGCATATGGGGCCAAATACTTCCTAGATGTTTTCAAGCTTCTTTGTTAGCTTTTTGTGGATGTCAGCTGAAAACACACACACTTTTATAATTTTTTTTTGTGTATATATATATATATATAAGTTAAATAATGAAGTAATAAAATGGTTTGGATTGGAAGGGACTTTAAGGATCATCTCATTCCAAACCCTCTGCCATGGGCAGGGACACCTCCCACTAGAGCAGGTTGCTTCAAGCTGAGCTTTGAATACTTCAGGGATGCGGCAGACACAGCTTTTCTGGGCAACCTGAATATGTGCATGTGTATATTTTTAATCTGCTGATGAGTTCCTCAGGTCTCAGAATCCAGTGTGAGCACCAGCTTGGCAGTGCTAGGATGAGGAACTGGATAAGGACTAGCACATTGCCCAGAGAGGTGGTGTTTAGGCTAAACCGAAGTTACTTCTAAATCTTTTGCTCCTGAATGGTCTTTTTCTTCTGACAGATATGACAGGCATGCAAACTGTAGCTCACTAATTAAGTAATTAGAAAAAGAACATGTGTGGTTCGTGTTTCTGCTACACCCAGCTGCGACAGAAGATTTTTCCAGGGGGTGAAAAAAGTTTGTACATAACCCCAAAGCACCCGTTAGTAATAATCTTATTTCAAACACAGTATTCTTTTCAGTCAAGCCTCTATGGCAGCTCCGAAGAGCTGGTATCACTCTGAAGGGATTAATTTGGTTTTGTTACAAAGCTTTGATCCCCCAGCAGTGCTTGGGCACTTGCCCTGGCAGTGAGTGTGCCCCGCTGTCCCCACAGGTTACGGCATCATGACAGACGGCTACACCACCTACATCAACGCCTCCACGTGCACAGTCAGCTTCCAGCCCACCAACCCGCCCATCATATTCGACCTGCCGACCCCTCAAGGATCCTGAAGCACTACTGCACATTTGGAACTGGGGAAGGTCTATAAACTGCCATTTTCTAATGACAAAACTTACATTCAGTTACGTGTTTATTTCAAAATAGGGGCTAGGGGGGAATTTTGGGGGAACCGTGGGGGTTTTTGTTTTGGGGCGGGGCTTGGGGTTTGGTTTTGTTTTTTTGGTTTTTTTGTTTTTTTTTTTTTAATTTGTAAATTACTGGTGCAAAAGAAAAAAGAAGAAAAGTTAGAGGTTGTGCTTTTTGGAAATGCAGCATTCATTTTAAATTGATAAAGCATTGTGAATTTGTAAAATGGATTTTGTTTTTCAATAAATTTGCCATTGTAAATTGTTATCGTGTTCTCAAAAGGACAGCCAAGCTTTCTTTTAATAAGTGAGAGACCTTATTTTAATATTATATTATAAGCTAAAAAATAGGCAGCATTTAAAAACACCCAAATTTGCACAACTTATGTTATTGTCGGGGTTTTTTTAAGTGTCTTCTTTTTCCCGAGGTTTAAATGTTAGCTTTTTATCTCCATTTGTATCATTTTTTTTAGTAGCACAAACAATGTTTTGGGGTCCATTTACCTCTTGATATGTGTGCATGTACTTAAACTTGTTTCTATTCATGGTGGAATGCAGCAAGGGGAGAATAGACTTCTAAGTTGTTTGTCTCTACCTGCTTTATAAAGACTGATCTAAATAGCCACATCCTGTATGTGTTATCTACCTTCTGTTGTTTCTTTTTTAAATTATTTTAGCTTTAAAAGACTGGGGGTGAAAGCTGCAAAGAGCAGGTATTTCATGCAGTAAAAAAAAAAATAAAAATTGTAAATGCGGACTCCTTTTAAATATGAATTTATATATATATGTATTTTTTGTGCATTATAACTAAGCTAGGATTTAATATTGCCAGTATAGCATCTGCAAAATTATGCTGTACAGCACATCTAAATTATGAAGGATGTGACACATTTTTCCAAGTGCTCAAGGCCTTCAAGAGCCCGAGTTAAATCTTTGTTGTAGTTCAGGCATGTATAGAGTCAAATGGATACAATCAAGCCTAAATAAAATAAGGCTTAGTTGTCCTTTATATTTAAATATTCTTCTTGTCTTTTTTATTTCCTTTTTCTTATTTTGCACTGTGTGTAAATGCAATCTCACTAGCACAAAATATTGTTGCAGATAGTTATTTCTGTTCCACCACTGTAAATGCTGTTGAGCTTTGTTCTGTTTTATGTTACCTTGTTAATGGAGTTTAGAAAGGCAGTTGTTTCTTCAAATTTATTGTGATATTATATCTAGCGGCCTTTATATGCAAATAAAATTGCAAGATTTTTAAATGTGTGGTTTAAGGGATTTTTTGTGGGTTTTTTGTGGTGTGAACAATTTTGGGTAGTGGTGATAAGGGTAAGTAAGAAGTTTTTTGTTTCTCAGTAAATTTCTATAGCAGACCATTCATCAGATGTCAGGTGGGTCGATAAACTGCTCAGAGTTTCCCTTCCATTCCTCTGCCATCCATCTCTCCGTTCCTTTTAGACAGAAGGGATTTTGTCTTTAGGTGTTGTGTTTCAGTGTGACCACGTTTGTGGCGTTGAGCCTTGCAGGACACTGTTCCAAATGACACGAGGCAGAATTGATTAGGCAGTAACCTTTGTACTTCCTCACTTGGTCATTAGCACTGAGCTGCAGGTGTCTTAGGCTCATCCACTCTGGGTTAAAAAATGAATAGTCAATAGGTGAAATATATCACTTTTTATGTGGCTCTCCTGTCAGTTTTGTGGCTACAGCGGGATCCACCGCTGGCAAGGGAATTGCAGGGGAGTGTGGTTCCGTGTATGCCAGTGGAATGACAAACACAGCAGGACCTGCTGGTATTGCTGCATACAGTTAGACAGATAATCACAGAGTCTTGTTCCAAAACAGGAGTTACGGCTGCAAAAATCTACTTTCAAACGGGAGAAAATAAGGCACAGTTTTCATGAATCTGCATCCGCACTAACATCGACAAGACCTGGAGAGAGACAGAGTATCCCTGTTTTCCTTAGCAAGTTGTTAACTTTTGACGTTATTTTGAATAACAAAGGTTGGAGACAAACAAATTCAAGGCCCTCACAGCAGATTACAATTTAGAGGGCCACTGTTTGTATTTTGATGCAACATGCATGATACGTATCTGTGGAGCTGGCTGAAATCTTCAGATTTATAAGGCTGCTATACCAAAGTCTTTTCTGGGGAAGAAGCTGTTGTACCTCTTAAATCTAGTTCTTCTTCTATATGTACAATTTCGTGTCAGGTTTGCTTATGAAATAGGTGGGTAGGTACCCATCTTTAATGATATCTGCCTCACTTTGCTTGCAGTGCAGCTTATTTTATCAATTGAGCCAAAGGAAGAAAGGTCACCAAATATCAGTCCTTACTTTTGGATGTAGATGCAGGAACTGTCTGGTGGCCTTTTTTCAACTAGCAGTGACTAGGAAATTTGTTTTGACAACCACGGCTGTTCACTGGCAAGGAACTTTTTGAGATGGCTGTCCTTCCTTGGAGAAGGCAATTCCTGGAGCACACAGAAATCATATATGTAGCACAACTTAGATTATTCAGTTTCACTGCTCTGTTGCTTGCTGTCACTGCATAAGGAGGAAGTACCCAGAGCCTTGGCTGCTTTGTAGTGCCTTGAACTTTCAGATGAGCAGAGAAAAGCCACTGTGTCTGTGTTGCTCTCCAGCCTTCTGCAGGACCTGACATCTCTTCACTAGCTACAGCAGGTATAGTCCACGGCACCAGGCTGTCATGGCTCTGCCTGCAACAAAAACTGGGTTATTCTGAAAGCAAAAATTCCAAGCCAACAGCTTTCTTCCAGGATTTGAGCAGCCTTCTGGCAGCAAAACGAGTGGATGGTAGTGGAAATTCATCCAGGAGGCTGCCTTGGGTAAGACTGGTAGTGAGAAAAGGTAGTGTGAAGCTGTGCCATGAAGAAGCAAGTCTCTGCAATAAACTATAAACTGATACCTGTAGCCATAGATGTCCTAAAGGTGTGAAACTTTGGTTTCAGCTCTTTGCCACGTGGCTTTTTGGCTATGTGGTGCACCAGGTGTGTAACTAAGTGGTTCTGCACTGGGATACAAAGGCCAGGGTTTGTAACAACAGGCTAAGACTTCCTCCTTCCATTTAGACATGCATCAAGGATTGTCACTGCTTTGTCATCAGCTGATGTTGGTGTTGAGTGCAGCTGTTAATTTACAGCAGTAAATCTTCTGTATTTTCTAACCAAGGGTTTTCTTGGTATTTCTTTTTTTCTCTCAGGCTCTGTCAGCTTCTTCACCTTGCAGGTGGTTCAACACTGAGCTTGTTCTTCTCCATGCCAGGATATTTTAAGTTTTATTCCCTCAGTTTTCATTTGTCCTTTCAGAAATTGATCTAGTTTTTCTCTTCTGAGGAAGCTGTCATTTTGGCTAGCAGCAATTACAGAAAAGCTAGGAAAATATTAGCAGTTTAGCTTTTATATTTTTTTCTACTCCTTAGAGATTTTGAAATGTATAGGTGTCTGTGCTGTCACAGGCAGGTAATTTTCCTTTGCTGGATGTCAGCCATATCTGACAATCAGGGTAAATGGGACACAGTATGGTTTGAAGAAGTTTGATTTCACAGGGAGGCAAAAGTGTGTGATGAATCTGCTTCTTTTCAAGGATCTTTCGGTACTAAAAGTAGCTCGATACATGTATGCTGAATAAACCTTGGGTAATAAGTCTTTCTTTGGGGTCTGGTCCAAGCCCATTGAACTCACCAGGAGTCTTTCTATTGACTTCAACTGGCTCTGGATCAGATACCTGGCATCTCTCTGGATTGTGTTTCTGTCTATTTCTCATCCTTCAAGCTGGAGGAGATGGTCCTTGGTTAACATGCAAGAACCTCTTGGCAGGAAGAGGGACCTACCTATTGTAAGTGCTGAATCTTTCCAAGTGATTGATTAACAGCAGTGCAGTCGATTAACCTTTCTTCTTGTGAGAGCAGCCTCCATCTCGTCCCTTCGATAAGGCTGAAAGCAGTCAAGGCCTTCAGCAGGGGAGGGCTGCGGAACAGGATGGTCCCCAGAGGTGATTGGTTCCCAATTCTCTCTGCATAGTGAATTTAGTGAATTCAGCAGACCTTGGGGTCAACCATTTATTAGGCTAAGAGACTGTCAAATCAATCTGGTCTACTCCAGGGAAGTTCTACCAGGAGAATGGGTTTTGCCAAGACTCTGTCTAAGAAATAGATTGATGACTGGCTCCTGGTTGAAGCCGCCTTTCTCTTTTCCATTTTCCGTGAATCAGAGTTTTTCCCCTCAATGACACCAATATTTTCTCCTTAGACAAATTTTATTAAAGAAACTCGTGGAAACTATCTGTAATTTAGGTCACAGGGAGAGTTCCAAACTCTGTAGCCCTTCCATTCTGTGTTATTTTGACCCTAGGGCTTTCTTTGAGACCTTGCTTTTTGACCACGTGTTTGAATTAGGTTTCTGGAATTTTCTTTTCATTCCTTCTTTCCCTCACCCCCCCACTTCTTTTTTTCAACTTGATGTTCTCTAGCAGTTATAGGCAGGCAGGGATCCTGATTTTCTCTGCCTAACATCATAGCTTCTTACTGTAAAGAAAAATGCTTTGTAAAAGCAGTGTATGTTCTTTCTTTTATACTAATCCTAACTTCCTTGCAGATTCTCCATTTGCAGTAACCAGGCTGTTGTGCTAATTTGCTCTAGCTACTCAGATAAAATCATGTTATGATCAGCTTGGACAAGGATGTCAGCTGCCAGAGGATGCTCTCTGCACCCCTGTGGGTGGGTTTCAGCTGTCAGAGCTCTGCCTGACCTGCAGCAGTGCCAGGGAAGAGGCTCTTACACAAGAGTGCAGCCTAAGTGCAGCATGGAAAACTAAAGCTGGGTTTTAAAAATTTCATCTTCAGTTCCTGCCAGCCTAATCAAGAGAAAATGCAAGACAAGTCTGAGTGAGCTTCGTACTCTAAATTGGTTTTCAGTCATCCATATTGATTTGTTTCTTCCCCATCCAGTTACCACTTTCCATGCCTCCACCTCTGGCAGGAGCCAGCCAGTGCTGTAATGATTCCATTAGGATGTGGCTATAAGGATAGTATCTCATTTTGTTTTACCTCTTGTTTTCCTCAGGCTCAGTTTACTTTTTGGTGATGATATAATAGAATCAGAGGAGTCCTTCATTTCTTCTGGCCAACGTTCCTCTGCAATTCTTATGACACAGTTCAGTCACTTACTTTGTAACTAAGGTTTATGTTTGTGAAAGGGGGTGTGACAAGGACCTGCACCGGAGTTTAGGATGACTGAGTGAACAGTTATCATGTCTTCGTCAAACAGTGGGTAGTTCTCTAGGCAGATGTCCGTGGTACTATAGGACTTGTCAGCTTTATGAACTGAGGAGTTGGGACTGCAGAAGTCCAAGGAGTTTAGATAAACAGCAACATATTCCAGAAAGTAGGCTAGAAAGCACAGATTTAAAACATAAAAGACTTAGCCTTCCTCAAATTGCATTAAGCTGTATTTTTGTGTTACCTCTACTATTGAAGTGGCTCAGAGGTGTCAGTCTGTTGCCAAGGGCCCTCAGTTACTAAAGGAACAGCACCACAAATATAAGGTTTCTGCATGCTGTGTTCAAGCGTTTTCAACATTTGCTGTCGTGTGATGACTTCAGCAAAATATTTTCTCCTTTCTGGTGAGTTACTGCAATTGGAAGAAGAATGTAAATTTTCCTTTTTTATGATCACTATCAGATTCTTTAAGAGGTCTGAAGCAGATATAAAATCTGCATTATTTTGAGATACAAACTGCAGCTCTGTCAGTAACCCCACAATATTGGATTTGTGTTAGGAGGTATCTAGAGAATTTTGGAGACAGCATGTTTGAGCATCGTATTGACACCACAAGGCTCAAGCCGAGCTCTGGCTCGGAGAGGGACAGTTCCTAAGAGGAGCTAAATTGCATTGATTAAGGTCTCCTAATCAACAGAACAACTCCTTGCTCAACGTGCTATTGAATTTTCTGTAGACTTGAAACTACAAAATACACAAGCTTATTCATAATCAATTGTACTCAGTATAAAACTTTGAAATCCAAGAGCTGTATCAGCTTAAAATGAAATTCAGGTGGTTTATTTTTATTTGGGATTTGTGTTTCTATTATCAAATTGAGGCCAGATTTTCAGATATGTTTAGGTTGCCAGTAACATGCTAGTCTTGAACACCCCATCACTTGCTGAATGCAGAGGTACGTTAAAAAATACTCCAGTTTTGTGGCATGTCTTATGCAAAAAAATCTTACCTGTTGTTCTAAGATTTCTCTGGAGCTACTGTAGTTATCAGTTAGATTTAAGCACAGTGGATAGTCACAGATAAAATTTACAGTTCTTAGTATAATGCCCTACAGCAAACTGTCAGCTGTGTGAATAAAAGCTGGAGCTCTCAGTTACACTCCAGGAACACAAAGACTTTCCTGACTTGGTGTTCCTTGTCCAGCATGGTCAGAGAGTCCCTTTACTGTGAAGCCTGAGTCAAACAACGATCAGGGAAAACAAAAAGCCAATAACTATGGTATTTTTACTGTTAGAGCATCTGTGGGACAAAAATCAAGCTGATCAGCTGCAGTTACATCAGTGGCCTGTAGCCAAACTAAGGATGGAATCCTTATTTTCTGATCTGCCTTTTTGCTTCTCTTCAGTTTCTAACAGTTTTTTATTTAAAAGAACATACAATGAGAATGAACGAGCTTTCTAATCTTAGTTTGGAGAAACAAAATAACTTCAAAAGCCCACAAAAGATTTCACATTAAAAGTGTTATTTGAACCAATGATAACCAATGGATACCAGAAAGGGCATTTGAGAGACAAAGTGGATTTCCAGGCTAAAGAACACAGGCTATACTTATGGCAAATGTTAGACAAACAGTATTTTACGACTTGTTTACTGTAATTTTCCTTTTTGAGGGTCTGTGCCAAAATGCCAGGGTAGGAACAATTCAAGGACCATCGCACCCCAAATTTTTCTTTTGTTCAGACAAAACAAGAGGGGGTGGAGTGTTGGAGGAGTTTTTTTCTTTGTGCATGTGAAGTAGTTCCTGAGGCACTTAGTAGGAAGTTCCATAGTAGGAAGTGCTCTTTGTTGAAATCTTAATCCCAGTTTACTTTTGTTCAGACCAGCCAGTTGGACTTGTACATGTCGTACAGTGAATTTTTTTCTGAAACTGCATTTTGATAGATTTTGTTCCCAGCTTAAAGCCAAGCCCGAACAATGGGGGCAGGTACACGGCATGGTTGCACTGATGATTTAGAGTTTGCTGGCTTTTATATGGAACAAGAGGAAAGCTGGTCTGGTGTCAGCAGTCATTACCTTCTGTCTGTGATGTGCATTCCCGACACAGTGGCACTTGAGAGGCTGCTTTGTAACCACGTTACTATGAAAACAGACTTTTCCAAGGAACAAATTATCCATCCAGAGTACAGTAACCATATGCAGACAACCCCAGCTGTAGCTCTGGCTTCCACTGTATCATTTACAGACCTGAATATTTGTATAAACGCCAATTAAGCTGTGGTAGCATTATTTGTCACAGAAAGCTTGGCTGTATAATAAAAATACTTCAGTTTTCTGTTGCCAGACAATTTGAAGAGAACTTCTGCTGCAATAAATCAGCCTTGCATGATTACAGAATTGTAGGACATAGTTTCAGCATTTCTGGGGATCTGATTTTGTGAAGTTGGTGATACTGCTCATGTGTGTTAGGGATGCAGGGCTGGCTGCTGTAAAAGCACCCACAAAACAGCGAGACCTGACAAGTTGTAGGAAGAGCACTTCTATTGGACAGAACAGTATTAAAACTCAAGAATAGGGCAATGGAAGAAGGAATACTGGAAGTGTGTCTAGTAGATAACACAAAGTTTACTCCCTCCTCCAAGCATACATTCAAACAAGAACATCTTGCCTGAAAGAAGTTTGACCCTCAGCAGTTACAGCACTGATTTTAGAAATTACTGTGAAGCACAATGCATGTGGCTATGAATCATCTGAATCATCCTGCATATTGACTTGTATGTTTAGTTACTGAAATAGCTGTGTAAGCTTCCCTGGCCTCTAAAAATCAGTTTGTAACTGTGCTGCTGTGCATTTGTTGCTCCACACAGAGGCTGACACCGTGCTGATAATTTGATGCACATCTGCAGTACGGAGTACCTGACCTGCCATCTAGGTCAGCTGGTTCTTTTTCCTTTGAGACAAGATAGTAGCTCTTCATAGCAAATGAAGCCTCTCTAATCTTCAACCATTGTCCATTTACACATGAGTAAATAGGTTAAACTGTTCATAAAACGATAGAATCATATCAGGAGTAATGCGAAGTGGCAGTAGCAAAACTGAAAAGCAGTCCATTATATTTTGCTCTGAGTTGTCCCTGCCAATGTACTGAAGACTGAGTATAGTTTTGGATAACGATCAAGTTAATGGGTAGGGGGAAATAAGATTGTTCAGAGAAGAGGTTTACTCCTTTTCCTCCTACCAGGGGACAAAAATGCTCTCAGGATGGCCCTCCTCAGTGCAGCCATTCACTGCTTTCCTATGAGCCAGGACCCTGCCGCAATGGCCAAAAGAGATAAAATGTGCCCAACCACGCTACAGTTGTGTCTCTCAATAAGAGAGCAGTGAGTTTCCTTGCATTAGTTCTCATTTTGCTGCCTACTTCTTTGTGGTCTGGATGATCCAGTATCCTTCCTATCACCCAGCATGTTTCCTCCTCTGCAGCAACACGTCTGAGCTGCTGAGTTGCTGCTGCTGGGGAACTCCCCACCATCCACCACCCCACAAGATTTCCCTCCAGCAGTGGGAATGGGTCCCTGAAACGGGCAGGAAAGGGAACAAGCAGTAGCAATCTGTTTTGCAGTGTGTTTGCATGCACAGCAGCACAGCTTTCCTCTAGGATACAAATAAGCATGAAAGAATACCAGTGTTACAGGAATGATTACCTGAGCTAGGCAGTTTCCCAAGGCCTTCATCATCCCTTGGCCTCCAGAAAGTTGCTGTGATCCCATAATGATCACTGGACGTTGCTTTTTCATTTGGGTAGTTTGTCCAGTATACTTCAGCCGTTACGGACTTACAGCTCATCCCTATTGTCATAGGTCACCATATGCTTCACATCTGGTCCTACAAAAGAAGCCATATTACACATATGATGACAACTGTTTTACGGGACAGGCTCCAGAGACTGGTAACTGTGATTCGCAGTCTTGACAATTTAGCAGTTTCATTAATCAGCATTAAAATCTCATTTTACTATTACAGGCATAATTACTACTAATCCAAATGATGACTAAAATAAGCAATTTCGCGAGTTTTGTTATTTAGCAAGCTGATATAGGCAGTTTTTTCTAAAATGGAGGCATTTAAAAAAAAAGCCAACAGCAAGTCCACCACTGTGTCTCATCAAAAATTATTGGACCAAGCTGACCTCATCAGTGATGATAGAGCAGAAGTGTATTTAATCAGAAAACAAGCAAAGTATGTAGACTCCATTTATAAGTTTTTTAGAATTCAGATCTTTCATTTGTCACAGGAGAAAGTGCTGCTTTAGAATTGCCTGGAATATTTGAATATTTGCTGTCAGGTGAATATTTCAGTTTACAATCGGGATCTAACTCTGGCTTTTATCCCCCAAGGGGGAGGGAAAAGAAAAAGAAGTCAGTTTCCAGACAACTGTATGCAGGGAAATTATGTTTCCTCTTGCCTCACATAGCACATCCTGGAACCCACTGGTATTTAAAGTTCGAAACACTTATTTTCTAAATGTTTGCTGTAGGGGATTGAAACTTAGTGCAAATTCTTTTTTTGAAATACTTGAATTCTTCCTAAGAGGATGAAACACAGGAGCTTGGATTACTCAGTGACTGCCGTGCACAATTCCATGCACATGTTTATTGTTCTTCTCCAGTGTCCTAACAGCCTTTTCCTAATATCCCATCCACTAAAACATGAACAAGGGAGGTTATTCCACGTGGACAGGTACATTCTAACTTTCAGTAGTTCATATTGTGACACAGCTGCCTGCAGGGAGTCAGCCTGGCAAACTGAGAAAAATGTCTTTAAAAAGAGGCAGGGGAAAATAATTTGGTACTCTTCTTCACTACTCATCAAATCAAAATCTATCCTGTGTATGCCACCACTATGTGGGTCAGAAAAAGGAAACTACATTTTCTTCAAGTAAAATACTTTCTTCCCTATTGGAAGAAGAGTTACTTACTATCAAATTTAGTGAAAATTTGCACCCCATATTCAGTGTAGCAGGAAGGTACATGCACCTCTTTAAACTTAGGCAGGACCAGGGCTAATTTGCAGGTGGTTTGTTTTAATGGGAAATGCTCTAAAAGTGCTCTGGAATTGCAGCCTCTGCTCTGTGTATGTCCTGTGGGCACCTCTTCGAGAACAAACAATTCCTACAGCACTTGCAGCTGAAATTTCCCCTTTTTTTTCTGAGGAGCAGACAGTTGTTTCATTCTCCCAATGCAAGGGTGACTAAATTCTTTTTTGATGGATAGCTTTTAGGTACTATTGCCAGGTATGATGAACCCATTTTAGATTAAATATGTTACAGCTACAAAGCAAGTAAAGACATTTATCCCATGCACTGCAATTAAATTTGGTTTTCTCTAAATCCCACCCGTCAATAAGGTAGCTATTGGGCTAAATGAGGAGGAATGCTGGCCTGGAGCTGTCCCATGAGGTTCCTTTAAAGGCCACCTGCTGTTTTTTTCTGGCTGACTCCCTGCCAGGTTAGAAACTGGAGCATGAGGCACTGGAAATGCCTTAAAAATGGTCATTTTTTCCAGCTACCAAGAACTGTGGTGCACATCAAGGAAAATACAGGCAATGTGCTGGATTCCTCATATGAGCAGGTCTCCAGAGTTGAAATTTATTTTAAGCTTTGCTTATTTTTAGAGAGCTTCTTGCTGTTGTTGTCAAACCTATGCTAAAGCAATTACTGTCTGCGAGGGTCACCTGGAGTTCAGTATCACTGAAACACTTGGAGCAGGGCAGTGAATGGCATAAACTGCTCAGCAGAGGAGCTGGCACAGACTCTCTCCCTTAAAAAAATAGAGCAGCTTCCTTTTTACCTCTCTGCCTCCTTCATTTTTTTTTTCAAATGAGAAGCAGGTTTAAGACCTTTTCTTCAACTGCATCAAGTTATGCTGCCGAAAAACCCCTCCCCTGCTCCAAGTAGCCAATCCCCCCCCCAAATGCAAACCCTGACAAGTACTGGGGGGCAGCTCCTGCCTCCTTTTGCATGGCCCCTCAGGGGTATTGAACAAGCCCAGCCATCATTAGGTTTCAGAGCAATCCACCGAGACGAGATCTGTTTTGACACACAGTCTAAAAGGGATGAACCGAGATGTGAGAAAGAGCAAATGAAAGCCAAAGCAAGAAATAAACACGGCCATCCAAGGGAACTCCTCAAATTTGCTTTTCCCCCTTGATCAGCTGCTTCTTCCCTGTCCAGCTGAAGTGGTGGGCATGGAATTGATCTGTGTGTCACTGCTGCAGGAGACTGAGCACTGCCACAGGGAACCTCTGCTGCCTCCATGCAGCCTCATTTCCATTTTCACATTTTCTAACTTTTCTTCAGTAACATCATTTTTACATTCAGATGACTTCAGAGACTGATTTTTGTACTCAGTCCCTTGGCTGGAGAATTACCATGTAATGCAAGGCAGCTGTTCCTGCATCTGAAAGCTCTAACAGCAAGAACTTGCATAGAGAGAGAAACCTGCACTGGGGAGGAGTGGGATGGACACAGCAGGGATCCCGGGCTGGCTGCTCAAAAGAACCACAAGGACCATTTTATGAGTCTGTGTCAGAGCCCTGTCGCCATCCTCTCCACCACAGGAGGACTCCCCAGCCCCGGTAAGTGCTGCATTCCTGGCGAGAAAGCCACATTCATTGCTTTCCTCCCTGCCATGAAAAAGGAGAATTTATGAGGGGTTGTCCCAAAATGTGTTCTATTTTGACAGTTATGTTCCAGACAAAAGTAGGATGGATGTAGCTGTTGTTTGAGGCAGGGAGGAAAGTTTTTAAAAAAGAAATTAATCATAAAATTGCCTTCTCTCCTTAATTACTTGATGGCCTTTTCACTTTTTTGAGGGCTGAGGAGTCGTACTGCTCCGTTTATAGCAGCTGCAGTTGGAGGACTACTCTATATGTGTGTATTTTTATATGCATGTATAAATACAACATCATCATGTTTTCACTTTTATCTGTGTGTGTGTGTATTTATACACACCACAAATGAAAAGCTGCTGGTGTTTTGTGCATTGACAAACTCTCTGGGGTGTTAGGACAGCTGGTTTTGTGGGATACCCAAAAACACACACGTGGACTTCCAGGCCTGTTTTCATTATACCCAGCCATGAGGGTTTGTAATAACAGAACTCAAGAAGCTGCAAGAGAGATTTATTTGCAGCCTCTCTGTCATTCATGAAAACACCTACTCACACATAAAGCTGTTTATTAACTCAGAGTGGTGATTATAGGCAATCCTCGGGACATACCTCTTAGACAATACAAAAAGGCTGCAATTTTCATCACAAATGGATTTTCTAAGTCCTGTGCAACTGCAAATGAGGAGGGAGAGCCCTGTTCCTGTACCCAGGAGAGCCAAAGGTTCTGCTATTAACCTCCAAACTGCAGGTAAGCTGCTGATGCTGGTCAGGCACATGGATTTTATTTGGTAGCTGAGAACAGAACCAAAATCAGAGTTCTGATACCACTTTTGGTGGAAATACAATACATTTTGTTCTCTGATCATTATTCTCATATTTAGTAATGAGAAGTAAGTGTACCAGGTAAGCACAGCAGGATTAAAATAATTCCCTGATGGAGAGACTGAGGCCTTCAGGAAAGGGCTGGGCTTTATTGCCTGTGAGGGTGCTGTCAGCATAAATAATTATCATGAACTTCAACTTCAAGCAATCAAACTTCATTGTATTGAAGGAGCCCCATTAAATGCTCAGATTGTTCTTAATTTGATCTAGTGCAGTCAATTCCTGAGGGAAGGAGAGACTGCAAAAATCAATGTAGCATCGCTGAGGAAGCTGGGGTGTCTTGGTTGTGTCTGCCAGAGGAAGTGGAACTGCCTAAGGAGGGGGATTGGCTCCTCTTGCTGAGAGAGGAAGGCCACAGAGTTGGTGAGCTGGTCAGGAGCCCTTGAATCACTTGAACCAGACAAGGACTTTCAAAGACAACTGAGCTGAGGGAAATCAGACTCCAAACTGTTTCTTCTAAAGCTTGGCTGAGCTGCTATTCAGCTCCTCTCTTAGGTTTCATTGTTTCCCAGCCCTTTCCCAGCCAGGTTGATGATGGCATCTGCTCTGCCATGACGATGCTTTTCCAGCACTCAGTGCAGCTGGCAGGCTGCTGCCTCGGGTCTGACTTCTGTCTTCAGAGACAGGCAGAGAGTGATGCAGGTTTCAGTGCACCTTCTGTTCCCTCTCTGTTCATAGTTCTGCAAGTCCAAGTACACTGCTGGTTTCAATTTACTGATTTTTATATCTCTCCTCACACTTTCCTCAGAAGAGATAATGAAATGCTGGACATTAAAAGGGAAAGATCCTGGATTTGTGGGCAAAGCTAAGAATAGAAATCTAACCCACTAGATTGAGCTTTAATATTAATAACATTTAGACTTGGCTAAATGTACTGCCTGGACCTGTCCCTGTCGTGGTTTAACCCCTGCCAGCAACTGAGCCCACGCAGCTGCTTGCTCCCTCCCTGCATCCGCCTGGGATGGGGGAGAGAATGGGAAGGCTAAAGGTGAGAAAATCCTGGGTTGAGATAAAGACAGGTTCATAGGGAAAGCAAAAGCTACTTGTGCAAGCAAAGCAAAACAAGGAATTCACTCCCCACTTCCCAGGGGCAGGCAGGTGCTCAGCCATCCCCAGGAGAGCAGGGCTCCATCACATGTGAGGGTTACTTGGGAAGACAAACAGCATCACCCCCCTTCCCTCTTTCTTCCCCCAGCTCTAGATGTGAGTATGATGTCACATGGCCTGGAATATCCCTTGGGTCAGTTGGGGTCAGCTGTCCGGGCTGTGTCCTCTCCCAGCTCCTTGTGCACCCCAATCTAATCACTGGTGGGGTGGGGTGAGAGACAGAAAGGGCCTTGACTCTGTGTAAAGTGCTGCTCAGCAGGAAGGAAAACATCCCTGTATTATCAACATTGTTTCCAAAACACAGCTCCATACCAGCTACCATGGAGAAAATTAACTCCATCCCAGCCAAAACCAGCACATGTATAAACACCCCCTCCCTCTATCAGGCCCTTTCACAGTGAGCTCCTATTACACTTCTTGTAGCAGCTATTGCTGGAGAGCACAGGAAAGTTGAAATGATTGGCACAATTTTTTGTTAGAACTGCTTTTATGTCTTGTGACTTAAAAATCACCCTCTCTGTTATTCTACTGATCAATGTTCATATTGAAATATTTCTGAAGAAAAGTTTGTGGTAAGCAGATTATTTTTTTTTCCCTTGTATTTTGATCACAGGACTGTGGAAAAAAATTAACTTAAGAAGTGCCCCAAAAAATAAATAAAGGCAAAGCCATTTTCATTTGAAAACTCTCTGTTCCTCCCCATTTACAAGCGTGGGTCTTGCTCGAGTGTATTGAGCTTTGTGGATACAATTGTTTCACCAAAAGGAGAATATGAGATGATGGTTCTGAGTTCTGCCTCAGATAACGAAATGTGTTTTATGTCAGAAATGCTGCAAAGGACACAGATAAAGGTTTTACAAACAGATTTCATTGGTTTTCCCTTTCTAATTGCTGGTTGAATATTGAGAAACTTGACCTAATTCAGAGCAGGAATAACATGCCCTACTCTTTCAAGTGGGCTTCAGTGGACAAAAAAGCCTTGCTCCAAGCCTTGGAGGTAAAGAAAGGCTTTCATATCCTGTTAGTCTTTCCCTCCCGGCAGGTTCAGAGTGCACGCTTAAATCTGCCAAGAGAGGGTGCCCAGCTTTCCCTGCTCATTTCAAAATAAACCAGCAAAACTTTTAGCTTGCTAGTCCCACACAGCCACCTTTTTGTGCAGCAGGAGGTGCCTTGTGACTGACTGACGTGGCAGGTGCTGCAGGAGCCAAGACAATTCTGCATTTCAACTGATTGTTGTCACTACCAAAGCCTATTATCTAGGGTAATAAAGTTTAAGATTAAGGGGATTCTGCATGTTTGTGCTATTCTCCACAAAGCTTATCTTCTAATAGACCAGCTGCTTTATTACGCTTCACCCACCCCTTCCCATTGTGCCGGGGAGCCCCATGTACTGAGGCAGGCCCTGGCCACCAGCTGGGAATATCATCTCGCCCCCCAGCCTCCAGCTGGGAGTGTTGAGTTACCAGCAGTTGCCAGCTGGGAACGCCGCATCTTCCACCTTGCCCAGCAAAGCACATCTCATTTTTGTCAGGATTCTGCCAAGTCCAGTACCCACTTGTGTTCCCACTCCACTTCCTCCTGATTTGGGTGCTGAATGTGCAACTGCTCCGGCTTTGCTGGCCATGGTGTCCATGCCCCAGGGATGCAAGTGTTCAGCTGAAACCATCTCCTCGTTGCGTTCTCTGGCATTGGCCCTTGGGTGCTGATTTTGGGTAGGGTTAGCTTTCTCCCTGGTAGCTGGTATGGAGCTGTGCTTTGGATTTGTGCTGCAAGTGGCGTCAATAATACAGGGATGTTTAGCTCGTGCTGAGCAGGGCTTACATGGAACCATGGCCTTTTCTCCTCTCACCCCACCAGCAAGGGGCTCAGGGGGCACAAGCTGTTGGGAGGGGACAGAGCTGGGACAGCTGATCCCAGCTTACCCAAAGGATATTCCAGGCCATATGGCCTCATGCTCAGCATATAAAGCTGAGGGAAGAAGGAGAGTGGGGATGTTCAGTGATAGCATTTGTCTTCCCAAGACACCATTATGGGAGCTGGACCCCTGCATTCCTGGGGATGGCTGAGCACCTGCCTGCCAATGGGAAGCAGGCAGTGAATTCCTCGTTTTGCTTTGCTTGCAGATGTAGCTTTTGCTTTCCCTATGAAACTGCCTTTATCTCAACCCAGGAGTTTTCTCACTTTTCCCCTTCCCATTCTCTCCCCCATCCCCCCGGGGGGAATAAATGAGTGGCTTCACAGGGCTCAGTTGCCAGCTGGGGTTAAACCTCGACACCTTGGAAAAAATGTTAAACATCTGTAGCAGAAAGTACTCAAATGAAACTGCCAGCCATTCATCACAGAGAATTTATGAATGCCTTCCCCTCACATCTTAAACCTTGCATTCACTGAAGGCCACAACATTCAGATATTATTGCTACATATCTTATACCAAACAGGGACTCAAGTAACCTGAGGTCAGGGGAGTGGGGAACATACAGACGCTGTCACCATGTCCTCCTCCTTTTTTTTTTT
>VZRN01004996.1:91840-177322 GCA_013397935.1 Dasyornis broadbenti | reverse complement strand
TTTTTTTTTTTTTTTCTCTGGATGTATCCTAGATGCATTTTAATAAGTAGGAGCTGCCAGTATAACATCTTGCTTTCCTCACATAGTATGTGGGAACATTAAAATAACATTAGCATTTCACTTCTGATCCAAAGATCTTGGAGTGTTTTGGGAGACAAGAGCAGACTGGAGGAACAGGCCAATGGGAACCTGACAAAATTCAGCAAGGACAGACACAAGTGCTGCACTGTGGAGGGACTAACCCTGTGGCACAGCACTGGGAAACAGCCATGTTGGCAAAAAGCAGTGGGAGAGGCAGTGAGCTGAACCCGAGCCAGCAGAGTGTCATAGCACCTGAGGTGGCCAGCAGCATCAGGGCTGTGTTGGAGTGAGCACAGCGTGCAGAGGAGGTGATTAGACCCCTGCCCTCAGCATTTCTCAGGCTACATCTGTAATATTGTGAGTTCTGGGGTCCCTCATGTGAAGAAGGAAGAGAAACTATGAACTGCAGAAACTATTTTATCTGACTTCAGCACCACCATCCAGTTCTGCAATAAGAGTGTCCTTAATAGCCCCCCGGCACTGGGGGGAGTACAACAGCATGTCAGCCCCAAAATCCCTGTCCTGCGTGCAGGCCCTAGGGATCAGAGCTTGTCGTATTTTATAGCTTCAAACTAAAGACTAGAGCTGGCAGTTTTCATCTTTGGGGATGTCATTACCTTTAATTAGCAGATAACACTACCCCTAACTGAGACACTGAGTAGTCTTTGTGACTCACATAGCAAAGCCAGAATAAACTGTCTTAAGGTTTGAGAACAGCTTCAAATATCACTTATTTCCATCCCTGATTCAGACACTTTGTCTTCAAATTGGCTCAAGAAAGCAAGCACATCAAGGATCAATATACTTTAGGGAACATGTGGGAGGAAGGGGAGGGGAGTAATGGTGAGATGATTCCCATATTACTTCAAGGTGTATTAATATTTCCTTGGCCACAAACTACAGATCACAGGCAAGCTAAACTCCAAAATAAGGTAGGTTTTGCTGCAAGATGCATAATAATTGTATGAGCAAGGAGGCCTGCAGGTACCTTTAATGGCCACCAAACATTTGTTGGGAAAGCAGGAAGAAAGAGTGGTAATTTAGGACCAAAACAGTCAGCATGAGCTCAGTATATAATACAGCAATACACTGTAACAAACATGGGCAATAATGTGCATCATTCTGCACAGCCAGAGCCGCAGACAAAAAGACCAGGTAAGAATTAACCAAATATCGGCAAAAAAACTAAAAGAATACCAAAGAGGATATTATCCTCCAGTAATTCATTTTTTGGGAAAAGTCTGACTGGTGTGACTAGGACCTGAGACCAAGGCACAGAGCGTGTGTTCGCTGTAGTGGCAGTGCCACGGTTCACACTTCTGTAAGCGGCTTTATCATGAGGCAACAGCACTTAATTTTGCTCTTAATAAAAAACGTCAGGAGATTAAGACCAAGCTGAAGATTTCTACTGCCATCCTGGGATTTAGAGGTTATGCTGAAATCATTAATACAACCACAATTTGAACTCTTTTGATCACCAGGTATTAAATTCATCCATAAGTACATAAATCCTAGGAAGCAGGAAAGCAGAACTACCCAGCATTGCTGGTCCTTATTCATCTGCTTTTCTCATCATTGCCAGTGGTTGTAATGTCTCTCAATCATCTCCTGAACTGCATAAAGAACCAATACAGCAGTCCCTCCCCATAAAAAGCTGTCCTAAATTATCTTAGAAGCTCCGTTTTCTTGTTTCAGACTCTCTGAGGGCATCCATTAAAATCCCAGGTGGCTTTGTTCCCTCACTGGGGCTCCTGTTCATGATTTGTGCTACCCCAGAGAAGCAGGCTTGGCCTTCTTTTTAGCAAGCAGGTATTTCTCCAGGCAGAGAGCCCAGATGCAATTGCAGCACCCCCAGTTGTGACAGCCCAGCTGAGGCAGTGCAGCATGCTGGAAGAGGGTGCGACACATTTCATGGGTCAACATAGGAATGTTCCTTCCCTGGGGAGTTCAGGTATGCTGTACATTCCTGCATGGCACATCTGGCTGGATGTGAGGGATGGCTGTGGGATGGGAGGTTGCCATCACCCTCCCTGACCTCATGGGCAGGAGCAGAGGACTGCTTCAAGCACATGACAGGGCAGCACCCACTTCACTCAGGATTTTGGAGAATGTCAGTCTTTCTTTTTCACATGATTTTCCTGCTGTTTTGTATGGCTTTTAGCCTTTCCCACAAAGAGTTTATTCTGTATTTTATTATAATGCTGCTGTGTCCGTGGCTGAGCACTCATCCCCTGGCAGACCTGTTCTGCCTTGCACATGCCTCGTTGCAGGTTCTACAACCTTATCCCTGTGCTGTGGTGATAAAGAGGAAAGCCTTATTTTTTTTTTTTGTAGGTAAAAGGACTAATATAAAACCCACACTCTAAAGCCAGAAGACCTCAAACCATTTATTAAAACAAAATCTACATTGCAAGTGGATGAGTCAGCACAGTAGTCAGGGAACTCTAATAGCAATTTCTTGTTGTTGTTTTAGACGTTCTTAACAAATATTTCTAAGTCAGACAAAGGATTATGCTAATGAGCCTGCGAAGCTGACACTGCCTTTCCACAGCTTTTTAAGACAATGGCCACATTTTCTTCTAAAAGCAACTCTCCCATTAACAGGAACACTCTGGAACACAGGGGTTCTCACAGAGAAACAATTCTTCTAATTGTATTTTCTATTTGACTTTAAGGAGTATTTGAATAAAAGTGTCACTCCAAAATATTATGCCATTGTTTCAGAGTTTTGTTTTTTTTCATGTCTTTTTCTACCTTTAAAATGAAGATTCATATGAAACCTCCACTTGCTCTTGCAGCAAGCTGTTGTTTTGTTTGTTGGGTTTTTTTAAGTGCCCCTCACTGCAATACTGACAGCTCAGGTGAGATTACAGGATCTCTCAGGAGGTGAAATGGTCTTAGTAATGCTTTAGACTTTCATTACTCAGCCAGATTGTGGAGTCTATCAATTACACCTACATTGACATGCTGGTGAATTAATTGGCGTGTTTGACAAGGACAGCTATTACCCCGTGTTGTTCTGACAGCTGGGTTTGATATCAGGAATTTGTCAACCTTCCCCTTCACATGAGCTGCTGGAGGAACAATTGAGTAGATCAGGAGGGGACATTGCAAGATTTTTTTCGCCCCCGCTGTCCAATCTCAACATCTGGTGATAACCTAAACCCTAAATAAAATTATGGACATTCATAACATCAATAAGCAAGCAGCAATGCCAGACCTGTGCTATAAACAATCTCCTGACTGGCCTGACAGAGCATTCAAGGAGTCAGAAAACTAATTCATTATCATCAGAAAAGTTAGCACCTTTCAGTAATGACTTTCTATGTGTCCTTCAAGTGCCTATGATACTTATTGGGTGGGAGTATTTTAAGTTTGTCTGAGTTCGGGACTGGCATTTACAAGACTGTTGATCACTTAAACTTCACCTCGCTTAGGATCAGGGGCAAGTTTGAGTTACAGTTGGATGTAAATAGTTCCAGGCAAGGAATACTGTGCTGGGAAGTTGTGCTGCTCACCTCTGTCCCATTGTGAGACAGTTTCTAAAGTCTCTTACTTTCTTTTATGTGCTCTCAAGAGCTTTTTCTGGCCTTTTGGGACCAGATTAGAAAATTATGAGGTATATTATAGAAAACAACATGTGGGTGTGCTCCTCCCCAGAGCTGGCAGAGATTCACTGGCCTCACAGTCTGACAGTCCCCTTCCTCTAGAGGGAAATACCTGAGCTGAGTCCCAGCTTAGCTAGTGTTCGTCTCTTTCTCGGTGAAGAGCGAAAGCCAAGCTGTGGCTCTGCCCCCTCTGCTCCCCTCTGCTGGGCACAGAGAGGGGGAAATGCCCTTGCAGCCAGCAGAACATCCTCGAGCCTGACAGGAGGGCAATGAAAATACACTCATCCTCACCGCCTAAAGCAGCTCAGAAGCAAATCCTGAGACATGTAACTCCATTTGGTCTAGAATTTAGCACCAGTCAGGCTCAAAAGTTAGTTTGTAAACAATTAGGATATGCTAAAGCTCTTAGAAAGTCAAGACTTACAACAACTCTGTAAAAAGGAAAAAAGAAAGGTGTCCCAGACTTCCTAATTCCCCAGCTCAGCCAACAAGAACCAGCTACTTGGCTTTCCCAAGACCACGTGGCAAATTGCATGAGTACTGGAGAGAGAACCAAACGATTTGGGGTAGCCCTTTAGCCACAAAGCAAATCTCTTTTCTCTTTAAATAGAATGACATTATTTTTTTAAATCTGGAGGACAGGTTATCATCATCCATTACCCTAAGAATGCCAACACAGACAGACCTTCAGGTGAAGGGGTT
This sequence comes from Dasyornis broadbenti, assembly GCA_013397935.1. NCBI lineage: Eukaryota > Metazoa > Chordata > Aves > Passeriformes > Dasyornithidae > Dasyornis > Dasyornis broadbenti. The sequence continues at coordinate 172,931 of VZRN01004996.1, read as the reverse complement.
GAATCCACAGGGAGATGGGGCTGGCTAGCTGGTGGCAGTGTGGCAGCCGAGTCCAAGCCTTGCATCTGGTCCCTCTGGGCAACTCTCTGGGCAAGCTAAGTGTTGGTCTCCATGTAGGTGATCACCATAAATCCTTTATCCTACAGCTGTGGTTCCATTGCCTGAGAAAACACAGCAAAGAGGAGCTGCTGCCCTTCACCCATCAGCCAGTAATGCCTGGGTTAATTGTGGACCTTTGGACCCTGCTATCATTGGAAATTACTGGTCTTTTAAAGAGATAACAATGCAGCCAAGTTTTCGTTTATGCCTTACTGATTTTGCGAGGGAGTGCTGCTACGTGGTAAAGGTTCAATCACCCAAAGCTTGGTGAATAGATACAGAGACAATACTATTATGGTGTTTATTGACTGTTGAGGAGAAATAGCTGTGACCAGCACATTTATTTTCTCTGACCAGGTCATATGTTGGTGGCCAGAAAAATAATTTTATCCAGCACATGGACATGTGGTTACCACCAAACTCCTTTAGCAGGTAGTCCAAGAAAAGTAAAGAGAAAAAAGTCTTTTTATAATGCATTCAAAAAACTAGCAGGAAACAATCTGGCAGGCTCAGTCCCATAGCTTCATGTAGGAAAAATTTACCCTGTGGTTCTACTTTGACCACCAGGGGCTGCTCACCTGGACAAGGGTTTCCAGGGCTGGAACAAACACTATCATGCCTGCCTGCCTGCCTCAGCATCAGACCACAAAAAATGGATCCCTGAATTCTTGTTCTGCCTTTCATCCCAAATAAAATCCCCCAAGATGGGGAAAGAAGGCAAGGAGAGCAGCTTTCTTATTGCATCTACATCCAGCTACAAAGCTGGTCAGTAGATGAATTGCAAAAAACTGGAAATGTGCAATGGGCAAAACGTATCCCAGTCTTTACAGATCTGGTGATATCACCTCTGATTTAAAGGGGTGTTTTAAACAGATGACACAATCAGCAAGCAGAGAAAGCTGCAAAAATTAAATTCAGTTTAATGGTGAAACATCTCCATTTTTGAGGTACTACATTGAATTATGCAGCAGTGCATCAAACTAACTTTCAAGTCAAAGTGACCTTTGGTCAAAGTATATTGAAATAATCTCACTTTATAAAATATTAGTTAGGGGAAAACCCCCCAGCACCTGGCATACATAGATTTTGCCATTTCAGAAACCTGTCTTACTAAATGAAAAAATACAGCCTTGTAGGTGTTCATTAGCAGCAGAAGTAGTAGATCCATACCTACAGTTAGTGTGATCAAACTGAAGTGTTAAATTACCTAAGCAAGAACTGCAGTAGTAGATTTCTCTTAGAAAATAAAAGGATGGTCAAGTGGACACAGGCAGTAAGATTACCTTTAAAATGTTTTACTGTAGACCTAAAATAGCTACCCTGCTCTGAAAAAAAAAAAAAAAAAAAAAGAGAGAGAGAGAAAAAAGGGGAGGGGGGAAAGAGAGAGAACATAATTTCCAAGCCCTTAGCTTATTTTTAATTTATAGTCCTTGGAAAAAAAATAAGTGGATAGCCCAATCATTTATATGCCTGGGCAAAAGCAATACATCTATATAAAAGTACAGTGATATATTTCTGTTGCTAGTTTAATGTGCTGCTCTGTGCCCTGTGTGTTCTGATTCATTGGAGAGCAGCAATCATGTCGACAGGAGCTGTTCTTCAGTTCCCATCAGCGACAACTAAAGGCCAATTCAAGGTTGTGGTGGGGTCATGAATCTAACATAGTCACTGATAGAACAATTTTCCTTCTGCATGACACTGTCGGTGGGACACAGAGGGAATATACAGCAAGGACTGCTGCAGGTATGTCTTGTTTTCCCATCCTTCCTCTCCTTTCCCCACCCCACTCCTTTTTCTATTTTTAATTTTTGGCGATGGTGTCTGCTGTTAACAAGCAACCTCTGGGGAATACAGAATCAGCAGCGTGGAAAACAAGAAGAGAGGAAACTTCCAGGCCTTTAGGAGTCCAGCATTCTCCTGGCCTCTGTGCAGGGCAACTCAGCAACATCAGCTCTGTGTGAAAGCATGGGCTGCATATCTGAAAACATGTACAGCCTTAAAAAGAAGAGAGATGTGGACCAAACTCCACAGTGATTTCCCCTCTGGTCCAGCACCCTTTGAGTTAAAAAAAAGAGGCATTTTCATCCTGCTGTTTCAACACCTGAGTTGCTATCCTCCTGTGGTATGAAAATAAGACCTGAATTTTGCCTGACAATATTATTTGCACACATTGAAACTTGTAAATGATCCTTCCAGTGAACTTGGCACAAGCTTTGAACAAGTTGAAAATGAAAAACCAACTCCCAATATTGTTTCTTCTATATATGTGGCAGAGAGAGCTGATTTTGCAGCAGGTGAGTTATTTCACTCTCATGCCATTGCCACTCACCACAAGGCCACGCCGGTCTAAGGCACTGGTCTAAAATAACCATCTATGGCAAGTGTATGGTTATACTCAATGCTCTGCATTTCACTGAAATCCAAAAACATAGCTGTAATTTACAACTCCTTTCAACTGAATTTTATTCCTGCACTTGCAATTGAAGATATTTATATATAGTATAAAGAAAGAAAAAAAAAAAAAAAAAAAAGGGAGTGGAGATTTGTATTTACAAATAGTAAGAAAGGGCTGGAAATGGAAAGAAGAGGGGTTGTGCAGCATTCCTGCTGACATGCAGGCTTCCCCAAGAGCATCCCACCAAGGCTTTAGCTCTCACTCACTCTCTCTCAGGCCCTGTAGCTGTACACGGCAGACAAGATCCCAGCATGTGCTGAACTCAGGAGCAGAAGCAGCACGTGTTGCCATCCTCTTCCAAGTGTGCGTGTCTGTCCCACCACAGGTGGGGAAAATGGAGAGTCTAAAACCTCCCAAACCCCAGCCTTCTTTGGGCAGAATGTTATACCATATTGATTTCATTTGCATTAAAAATGCTTCTCTGGAAATGAAAGACTTGGATCTGTCTCATTTTAGACCTGAGCTGACAACGGAGTTAATATTAAAATGACATATACACACAAATCACATTTGCTGTGTTACAAATAACGGCAGCACAGTGAATATTCCAACATTAATAATTTACCTTTTGAGCTTAGCCCTTCTTTATTTTTCTGGAACTTCCACAAGCAGATTGCCATTTTCTCCAATTTATTCATTATTCAAATTCAGTCAACAGTTTAAGAGAACATGTTTACCTAACAGATAGCTTGCATTTTGCTTCCATTTTCACTCCTCAGTATTTGTAGCAAAGTGTGAGTCACAATCGTGTAATTAAATCACATAATATAATTTCTTTTCCTCAGCTAAATCAAAATGTAATACTTCTGGGGGAAAAAAACTGCCAATGTGTCTATAAAAATCAAATTTCTACAAATAGCTTTGTCTATGTCTGAATTTCATCTACATTCATTCTGACTAAAAACTCAGTGTGGATGTTTAGCAAATGATCATTGAAACAGTCAGAGCAACTTTATTTCCTTCCTTGAGTGCAAGGAAAGAAGGAAAAAAAATACATTTGCTTTCCTTTAACCATCTTTAGGTTCTTCTGCCACCCAGTCATTCCTTTCCCCCTGGTTCTGCAGGTGCCATTAACAACAACAAAAAAGGTTACTGACAGCAGCTGTCTTTTTGTTGCCTTTTATTCACTTTTGAACAGTAGCTTTGGGGGTTTTGCAGATCCATGGTGAAAGTGAAAACCAAGAGTAAACCAAAGAAACGTCAGGAGCAGAACAATAAGTCTTTCACTCTTCAATTCTTGTTTAGCTTTCATTTTTCTAACCCAAGAAAAACAAGTTTTCATCCAGTTTTAGTTATTTTTTGTTAATTTCAAATAATATCCCTCATTTATTTTGGGTTAAGCAGTCATGGAACCTGCCATAGAAGCTTAAAATGCACCAAGCAGACCTTTTCCACTTCTCCCTCTCTGATTTTTAGCTAAGCATTCAGCTGCTCCTTGCACTCAGACGTCTCTGCTGTCATGGTAGGGTGCAATTACTTTCCATGACCACTGGAAAGGCAGCATCACACCAGCCCTAATTCCCCACACCAGGCTGCTCAGAGCCCCATCCAGCCTGGCCTTGAGCTCTTCCAGGGATGGGACGCTCACAAGTTCTCTGGGCAACCTGTGCCAGGGCCTCACCACCCTCACAGTAAAAGAAATCATAATGCTGGTATATGATTCAAATACGTGAGATGACTTTATTCCACAGAGGATTTCTGCCAACCCACACTGATGCTGCTGAATGAATGTAAAATTTTAACACCAGTTTGCATGTGTACAGCTCTCAGAAAAGAGCAAAGGCTTCTCCAAAGGAAAACGGAGTGGCATGGGATCTCTTCTTCTAAATCCATTCTGACTCCCAAATGGCAGCACTCTCTCTGCATTTTTGGAGGAGACAGAATAGATTTAGAAAGTGGCTGCTTATCGATTTATTGTCTTTATGCTCGACATAGGTTTTTATTAAAGAAAGCAGATACTCAATAGTGTTAACTAGTAATGGGAATTGACTTTTCACTAATTGCACAGAACCTGGCATTAATACACTTTAATAGAAAATAGGCTTGTGCACTCTAGATCAATCCAAAAGTTTATTTCTGAGTACGCTACAGTCCAACAACAACACAGCTAAATAAGATATTGTATTTATTTATTTATTATTCCTCCAGTTATTGAGATAGGGAAATACCCCCAGGGAATGAGGGAAATGCTTTACCTCAGCTGCTTTTCCACTGTTTGTTTGCTCCATAGGGCTCGATATTTCCTGGTTTGCTGTTCTGTCCCATTTTCCTAGTTTGTAAACAGAGGAGCATTTTTGTCTGCCTCAGGTACAGTGGCATGCAGGCAGAATAAATGTCCTGGAAGTAAGACTGACATGAGAAATAAGCCAATTTAACAACTTAATAAATAATATAAATATATGATGGTGATTATTATTATTATCATCATCACCATTAATATTATTATTGTGGTTATTGTTGTCACTATTATTGTATTTATTTAAAATATTAATGTTATGAAACAAATTCTCTATTTGTTCTCAGTTTCACTGTCTGGCTTCTCATTAGAAGGGCACAAGGGGATTAACAGCACCAGGGGCTAAACCCCCTCAGTGTTATCTCGGGTGTGCAGCTCTGTGAGGCTCAGCTGGCTCCCAAGAAGACAGCAGGAGCCCCCTTCTCTGGGGTCTGGCAGGGGAAAGCCAGTGGACACAGTCAAAACCACTGCATTTTCACCCAAGTGGTTTGGAACATTTACTGAAATAAGGCTTGTTCCCATGATGCAGTTAACAGGTAGTTTGCATTGCCTGCCAGCCACCTCCAGAAAAAAGATGAGGACAAACAAAACAGGATCAAGACTCAGTCACCATCCCACTGAAACCCTTATAGGAAATGAGACTGTGTTCTCCCAGCAAATTGCGGTTCCAAGTGGAGCAAATTGGAGTCCCAACCCCTTTTAGGTGCTATTACCAGTCCAATAAAGCAGTTAATAATAAAGGATTGCTGCTTTATTTCATGCACTTAAATAAAACAGATTGGCAAAACCTTACTAATCATTTCTGACACCAGAGCATTATATCAGCAGACAGGCTTCTGAAGAAAGGCAGGATTTTGCAGAAGTTTTGGACTTTTGAAGGGTGGGAATCCATGATTTTATCTGAATACATTTTAATGCACCCTCACCTTTATAATTACACCTCCCATTGTCAGAGCTACTTTTAGATCCCCTTTAGCCATCGCTGGGCCCAGCTGAAGGAAAAAGCCTCATTCTCCAGGGTAATGGCAGTGTCACGGCCTGACGAAGGGCAATGCTAATTAATGCTTTGTGCTAGTTGGTAATGTATGCTTGTGTCACGGGAAAATCATCTTTAGTTCCGTGTTCCGTGTGGGTCACACTCTGGCACAGCTCGACTTCTCCTGTAGCTGCATTCCCAGTGAATGTGCCCCAAGATGAGTGGGGTACAGCATGACTGTGCTGCTCTCCAGGAGGTGAAAGCAGCTCTGGAAAAGGAACCCTGCACTTTGGAAAACTTCTGGCTTTCCTCAACACTCCTAATAGGAGAGAGCCAAACTGCACAGGGAAAGCTCCTGTACAGGGGAGGGGATACCCCCAACTCCCTCTCTAGGCTGGTCCCGATGGCTCCATCTCTGCCATGGCTGGGCACAGGAGGATGCAGGTGGGTGGGAGGTCCCTCTGGCAGTGTGTCAGGCTGAGGTCCTTTGCCATTTGAAAGGGCAGGGAATGTGTCCCTGCGGGCAGCTGAAGGGCTCCTCGGGATGCAGTACACATGTATTTGTTTAGTTCAGTTTTGGTCCAGGACGCAGGGATGAAAACCCAGAGCCATGACACCAGTGCGAGGTTGTCCTGAGCCTGCCTGTGGCAGCAGGAGGTCACCGCTCCTGCTGGGGGCTGAGTCTCCACCCAGGGACCGAGGGCTTTGCTCTGCAGCTCACCCACCACACCTGATCCCTCCTGCAGGGGCACAGCATCCCCTGGTCCTGGGCATGGCTGCCCCGGAGTGCTGTGATAACGTGCAAAAAGCATGGAAAACACCAGAATTACCTTTTTTCTTCTTCTTTATTTTGTTGCTGATTGTTTATCAAAGAAATGAGAACTCAAACTCATCTCAGTGCTAAGAAAGTAGTAGTAGTTAGTAGTACATGACTACTATTTAAAAGCCTGTTATGATGCTGCTTGTTAAAAACTAATAATACACTATTAATTAATATCCTATCTTGAAGTGAATTGATATCACTGTTAATCAGTGATAAAGCCACTTATTTGTCCCTTTCCCTAAAATGGTATTTTATACTCAAAGAGCCACTCTACCTGTAGTGCCAGACATGTTGCTTCTGGATACCTGCAGATATGCAGAGTAACTTGCCCCACAGGAATGTTTTATTTAGTCAGACAGCCCTTTGAAGTGAAAGGGTAACCATTTCTGATCATAACCTTGGCTTTGCACTTCTAGTAATTATCCTTTAATTGCATTACCCTATTTGAAATAGAGTTGTAATTGGAAAAAAACAATTTGATGTTCCCTGATGCATACTCTGACATGCATTATTTGCTTTTTATTCAAATATAAATGTTCTCTGTAATTCTATCAAAGAAAGGAGAAAAATCAAGCAAAATTGAAATGTCAGTAGCAATTTTGGATATGTGAGAAGCATCACCAACTAGAGCTGGATGGGAAAAACCATATTGTGAAATTAGTGGCGTCAGTGGAAAGAGGAGATGTGAAAGGGGAAAAGGCTACAGCTCTGCTCCTCCAGAAGCTGTGTCTGTTGCACATGGTGGTATCTGAACACTGAGCTGGGTACCAGCTGTAACTGAGTGATGGATGGGCCTTTCAAATTACACTGAAGCAGAAGATGCAGAAGCAGTTTCCAGCCTTCCAGCTAACTACTGAATAATTACTAAGGCCAATACAAGTCAATGGAGTGCAGGTCCCGTTTCCTCATACCCCACGGCACAGAACACACAGTAAGGGAGAAAAGTGATTTTACTTCTTCCCTCTTGGGCAGGTTCAAACAAATCCAGTTGGATCAGTGGCAACTTACTCCATGCCAATTGGACGTGTTATTTCTGAGAGGGAAGATCCAGTGAGTTTGGCTGGATCAACTGCACATACAGTCCTACAAAAACTGCACACACACACGTAACAGATCTGAATTAGCCTTGGATCATTTGGAGCACTATGTAGATAAAAATTAAATAAATTACAGGTACAATGTTAGTGAGTTAGGTTCTGCCACTCTGGAGCAAAAGTAGTACTTCAGAGTAAGAAGTCAGTCTGTGCTCAGAGGATAGATAAGGAAAACCCTGTTAGCCCAGTTTGGGTCAGAGGTGCCTGGTTGGGATGGAGCGTGCATACAGAGCTGGGTGTTGAAACCCATCACACCACAGAAGAAACTGCAGGCATCTTCTGCAGCAGCTCCTGTGACAGATGTCCTCTGACAGTGGCCCTGCATCCTCATCTGCTCCAAACCAAATCCAGCCCAATCTTTATATCAAAAAGTCGGCAGTTCACAGAGAAGAACTTGACACAAGGGAGTCATAAAGTGGAGGTAGTTGGCACACACTAAGCTGGATAAATTTGGCCTTTCTGGGGTTTTTGATAAAAGCAAAACCAAAGCCAAAATACAGCAGGAAGAAAAATAAAATTCTGGCTTTGTGTAGAGATATAACCAACTTTCATTAGTATAAGCTGTTATGCTTTCTACCCAGTTAGTTTATACTGACCACACCCAACAGAAAGCACAAGAAAAGTCAATCTGTTCTGCTTCTGCATGTCTGGCTGCCCTGTCCCCATTTCCAAGCCTGATTCTGAGCTCCAAAGGGAAACATAAGTATTGAAGTTCAGATCCAGGCATTTGGCACAGAACATTTCATAGGGACTTCAGGCTTCTCTGGATCTTTAGGGAACAATCCTGTAAAGGTTACCCAGCATTTTATTTTGGGAATCCCACAACAGAAGGCGATTTTATTTTAGGTGTACACTGTACACTCTGTAGCTGCCTTCCGCAGTGGCTTCTTAGGATCATAAGATCTTGGGTACAATCTCTCCTCCTGTTTCACACACAACCAGTGAGGCTGAAGGGTGTCTTTGTCCAAACAGCCCTGTCGGTCTCAGCATTTTTTATCCTGACACATTTCACCTGGGCAGAACATGACTCTTTGCTTGGCTTGCTCACCCCTCTAAGCAGTTTCACTCAAGTCACCAGGACTGTTGGTAGGAGCTCACTACTGAGACATGGAACAGTGCAGCTGAGATTTGGGGCTCACTCAGTGCTAATATGAGGAGCCTGTACAATTTCAGCAGCCTGCTGGAGGTTAGGCATCCTACACAAGTGTATGTAACAGAGAAGTATCTCTGTTCTCTTTTCTTAGAGATTGGACTGAAATTCCCAGGAAGAAGCACAAAGATAACAAATGAAAACTAAGCCAAAATATAATCACTCTAATTATAATGACTACTAAAAAGAGATGGTTGTCAAGAGAAAAATTTCAGGAGCATTGAAGTCAACCGTCAAGAACCAGCCCATCTGATTGAAAACTGACAAGCAAGTCAGTGGAGAGAGCACTACCATGTTGTAAAACAGAAGGAAAGGAGCAGCTTGGAGGCTCAGTGGTGGGGGTTTTGGTTGTTTGTGGGATATTTTTTTTTTTTTTTGTGTGCTACAAATTTAAAATAGAAAATGGATGAAGTGAGAAGAAACTTCATTCTCACCTGGATTATAAGGTACTCTAATGCAGGACTAAGTAGAAAAAGAAATACTGAATTAAGAAAACTTATGTTACTGAAATTTGGTAAAATCTTATTTTTTACTTTTAAGCAAAGTAGTCATGTTAAAGGGTTTCTCAGATGACTGTGAGGCCTTAAAAGCTATGAATGAAGTAGGATCTTTAAATTCCCAGTGACTTCTCTTTGGGAATTTAAGTTCGGATGGTCCTGGTAAGCAGTTTAGCTGGGTTGCACAGCTGGTGTTGCTGGTGTAGATATATGTGTGTATATATATAAATATATNGACTTCTCTTTGGGAATTTAAGTTCGGATGGTCCTGGTAAGCAGTTTAGCTGGGTTGCACAGCTGGTGTTGCTGGTGTAGATATATGTGTGTATATATATATAAATATATATATATAAATATATATATATATATATTCTTTTTAATATGTTAACTAATGTTGTCTATTTGTGGTACTAATTCAGCAGCTAAAATAATCAATCTAAAAGGAAGTAGAGCTATCAGTTAAAATGCAATAACAAATGGGAGAATAACAAAGAGAAAACCAGAAGATGATAGAAAAGAATTGCTTTCACTTCTGGTTGCAGGCTGGAGCTCTACACGGACCCACTCTCAGGAGGTTGTAGTAGGTAATGCTGACATCTGTGGGCCAGATGGAGAACTGAGTTTATGGTGCAAGTTGTTAATATTGTCCTAACTAGAGCTTAGAAAGGCAAGTCACTAGGTGTGTGATAAAGATTTAATTTGCTGGTGAGTATATGTGAAGGGCTACCAAAGGAAGCTGAGGGAAGAAGACAAGAATTAGCGCAATTTTCTCACCACTTAGTCATGGTAGGAGAATCAGGGAAACTCCCCATCTCCAGCTGCCTCTTTTGTCTTTTCCTCAGCCCAGCCCAAGACACCTTATACTAGGCTGCTTCTGGCTGCCACTGTAGCTACTCTGGTAAAATACTGAGTTCTTCCCTGTTTGTCTGGGAAAGAGGACATATGTGGCTCTGTGCCACTGGCAGAAGAACCACTGTGGATGTCAGAAAGTTTCCCATTTTGCTGATGAATGCAGGGCCCTGCTATGAGTGGGTTTCTTGGCTACCCAATCCTGCATTTCTAAGGGAATGTTCAGGAGATCTAAATCAAAGTTTCATAGTGAAATGTAAAATGCAAATGTATCTATAAAATGTGTTGCTCTCCTGTAAAAGAACTATCAATCATCGAGGTATTTGGGGATTGGATGCGAAGCTCTTATAAAGCCCAAAAAGCAAACCAGTTTCTCTTAAGTGCTAATCTTGTACCTGAACCTGCTATCCTGCAGCCTCATGGATGTGGGTAACACTTCTCTTGTCCTGGATTCGATTTCTGAATGTGCCAATGAATTCTCCGAAGAATTCCCCAATTCTGGGGACCCATCTCTTGGAGGTGCGCCATGGAGAAGCTCAGGCCAGGTTTACAGTAAGCTGACGCCCTCTGCTGTGTATGAGGGACTGGAAACGTAAATCCTCTCTTTCAGAGCAGGATAATGCAACAAAACTCCTTCAAAGAGTGAACTGGACAGCTTAATGGCAACTGTTCACACCTCCCTACAATATTTCTAAAACGTTGGAGAACAGCTGATGATTCGAAATCTAATTGCAGAGAATGAATAACAGAATAGTTCTGGTTATGGCTTCAACATTGATGAATATTAGATGAACTTGTAATTAATGATCTGTAAATACAATAATTTCAATGAACTGTTCCTTTACTATTGGTAGGATTTAAAAGCATGTATAATTAGAAGCTGGAGAGAAGTGTTTAGCCTCTTTAAATAAAGTTGCATTAGTGTGGTATTGACTGGTTGGAAGCCAGCAAAAAGGTGAACAAACGTTTCAGAATGTTTGCTAAAGAATTATTCGGGAAAAATACCTGGATCATGAGGCAAAAGCTACTGCATGTCAGTACATCCTATATTCCACCAAAAGATCAGTTGAAAAATGCTGAAACTGCATTTGTTGAGACAGAAATATGACCCAAAAATATAACTCTAATTTTAGGGAAAACAAATTAACACTGGAAATTGTATGTTTGTGCTTTTTCATGATGCTGAGAACTCAAAGGCCTTGATGCTGACTGCAGCAAGCTGTATGCTTCTGTCATATATCAAGTGACAGGTGTCCACCTGAACATCTCTCTGGAGCTCTGTCGCTAAAGGATTTCAGTGAGAGCATTTGTGCAGCTGTCTATTGCTAACATGGGTAATGCCTATGAGAAAAGGCTAAAAGGAACATTAAAGCAGGTCTAAAATAAGTAAAAATTAGTCACCGTAACTTTCTTTCTTTTCTTTTAGAAGCTTTAATTCTGACTTCTGGATTTATACAATTACAATTTTTGTACATGTCTGTCCACTTTCTGCTCTTTCTGCTGTCTTGAATGGTAAGAGATTCAAAAGTTAGTTGTCTTATGTTAGCTACTGAAGTAATTAATCGATTAAAAGAAAACCATGCTGTGTCTAAGGATAATGTTATAAAATATCTCCTAAGATATCTCCTATGCTTTTTGTAGCATAATGCTGAAAATGTTAACGTAAACCTTCGAGTTAATTAATTACCTGACTGTACTATACTGTTGAGTATTTAACAAAAATAATCCCTGGGGATATTTAATTGGTTTTAAACTTTCAGCTCCACAAAGGGGCACATCCTGTCTCAGGTAAGACCACAGAGTTGTGTGGTAACTGTCACAAAGTCCACTGAAGAACCCTCACTGACTTTAGACAATGTTAAACTTGACCATGTTCTAAACTTGATGTGAAGTTTGCTCTGTGTGAGAAAGTACAGTGTTAAGGACTGGCTTTGTTTCTTACAAGACCACAATTCTGGAGCTTCTGTTCAATAAATTCAAACTGATCCATAGGCTATGTATTATTCATAAACCAGAGTCTCTTATTGTCATTGGTTTTTGTCTCTTGAATTCGTAAATTTTGCCAAGACATCAAGTTTTGCAATTAATAACAAAAGGAAAGTTTAATACAGCCACTGAGGTATACCCGCAGTTGGCTTCACTGCATGCAGAGCTCAAAGTGGCTGAGGCCTGGTATATGAATTTTGGATTTTGTGGAAAGTAGTTGTTTCCACTGGCTCTATTAAAAGAAGTCACATGCACTCACTTTAGATGATGACAAAAAAGCTTCTGGGGTATTCATAAAACCAGAAGTTAATGAAATTCATGCTGTAAACATTTTAAATCTAGCAAGATGGTAAAGCTTGACCTGTAACAATGTCTTTTAAGAGGAAAATGGTTGTGGCGCATGTGGAACTGTATAAAAACATACTATTGAACTTAACACACTACAGCCAAAGCACATTAAGGAAATGCAGCTAAATGGAAAGGTCCTAAATATGTTAGGAGGACATGTGAACAGCCAACACCAAAATGTAATTTTTCTACTAGAAAAAAAACCCCAAACCCTAAGTGTCCTTAGGGACAGTACCCACTAGTGAACAACAGTACCCACTACTTGATGCAGGTTTTGTTTGACTAAACAGCAGTCTTGTCCATTTTGTTAGGAAACAAGTGTTTTATTTGGGAAAGTAATCACCCGCTAGTGCATCTATAAAATGAGAGGCTGAATACATTAACTTTGCAGAGACTTAGCGGAGTGGTGAAATATGGAGTTCTAATAATGGGATGCTCTAGGCAACTTAAATTCCTGGTAGTTACTGAACCCAAAATGTGGCTGTGGACTTAAAGAAGTTACACTCATCACATACTTGGAAGCCTGTGAAGTTTATTAACAATGGGTACTGCTGACTCTGGTCTAATTAAAAAAAACAAACAAATAAATGCATGTAAACGACAAGACTCAACCAGTGTTTCTCCTTGCACTCTCCTGGAAGTTATCTGTTTATATTTTCACCTAATTCAAAAGGTTGTTTAAGAGATGGAACAGATCCAAACGTGGATCCAGTGCACAAGATTCACTGCTGTGTCAGATGCCACTGGCATGGAAGGGAAGCAGGCCCAGGCTGTCACTCTGCTGCGGTGTTGCTGCCTGGAAAACTGTAAAAACTGTGGCTCTGCCTACGACTTACATCATGGTTCTTGTGATAAATGTGGCTGGAACCCAAGGCCAATGAGAGACATCCACTGGAAGAACAGCCAATGCTCTGACTAAAAAAATTAAAAAGTCTGATTATTTTTATAACAGATTTAATAAAAACGTAGTATGTCAGTGCTTATACTCCAGTAGGACCAGCAGATGTCAGCACAACTCAAAGTATAGCTCTGGATTTTAGCAATGCAATGTTCATGACACTTACCAGAAAAGCAAAAAGTCAGCTGAACAAATAGCAAAATTATACAACTTTACCAAGTAAGTCCACAAGAAGTTAACAGTATTATTGAAAAACTGTGATCCAACAAACATGTAGATCTTCCAAATGGATCAAAGAATAGGAAATTTACACACAGCACAACAAAAATACAAAGAATAAAAATGTTACTAAGATTTCATTTATAAAAGCTTGTCAATAAACTTTGTTACACTGTAAAAGTTTAAAATTCTGAAGACAGAAAATGTATCAACCAAATATATTTTCAATTCAATTGGGGTTTTTTTGGTAACAGTCGATAGATAACCTTGGTTTGGAAACAGACATTCAATTCACTTCAGCTACATATAAACCTTTAAAACCAGTAAAAAGAAAGAAAAAAGGGGACAGGGGCTGTTGAAGTACCAGTTCAGTCCAATTACAGACTGGTAACAGAGCAAAATCATTTTAATTTCATTCTACAGAATGAAAGAAATAAATTATACTTTAACCCAATGCACTAACAGTTTAATGCCAGTATTTTAAGAGTGAGGCTTGAATTCAACAGGATAACTTGACCTGCAATCCCAGTAACCGGGATGAGATCTGAACACCTAAATGCATTTGAATCCTTTTTAAGTGAAGAGGATTGGATTTATCAGATGTACCTTCAATACTCTATATAAGATACAGCATTCACTATTAATACTAGAGAGAACTTTATTAATACTGCATGTAAATTCGTTGAGAACTTACACAGTGGTTCATATAAAACAGATTAACACCCGTGAGATCCTGAACTAGAGAAGGAGAAATGAGGGATACACGGAGATGGTACATTCTATAAAACAATGTATGAAACAATAGTGAGTGCCTCAGGATAGATCACATTAGAGTTTAGCACCTTGTACTTGAATACAGTCAAAGACTGTTCACTGAGATCTCACCTGGACGACTAAGAACCTGAGCACACTGCAGACGCAAGTGTGAAAAGACAGCAGTACGATTATGTCCATAACCATACTGGAAACTACTGTGAAAGTGCGCACATTCATCACGGGGATCGTGACAAATTCCAGTGGCTTCCATTAAACTACTAAATTATGAATGTGCTGTGTTTAATCAAAACATGGAACACATAGTCAGAATTAAATAATGCATATACGCACTACCCAACGTGCTTATTTCTAATGATCTCCCCTCCTTCTATCTCGATTTGCTCGTAGAGCCACTTGCGGTCACAGCGACACTCCGTGCCGCACCTGGTGGAGCCACACTTGGGGCAGGCATAGAAACAGCCCAGGCAATCTTCATCCAGGCAGTCACACAGGTCCATCCCACTGTACAGCAGCAGGCCCTGGCTGTCGTACACTTTACTCTTGGCTGGTATCACTTGCCTGTACAATGGAAACCAACAGTTATTTCCAGGTTAAAATCCATTTATTTTGATGCCAAGCTGCTAGTATTTGTGGGGGGAAAGGTTGCTTTCTTCAGGTGATCGTTTTAACACTGTTAATCTAAAAGATATACATACCTTACTGTATTTGACAACATTTCTCAGTCCTAATTGTATCTCCACTCTGCCCAAACTTAGCAGAAGAAATGGATGGAGAGGAAAAAGCTGTGCCATTGGTGAGCAGCACATCTAGTGTCTGTTTCTGTCTTGTACATTTACACGTAGGTGGAGAGCAGGGCCAAGGTATTAATCTGCTATTTTTTGCATATTTTGACAAATATTTGTATGTTTCAGTTAAAGCTGAAAACTGGTCCTACTTTTAGTGGAAAATGACAGACAAAATTCAATTGCATATGACTTTGCTCTACAGAAAATGTCCTTTTTTTTTTTTTTTAAATCAGATCCATTAGAAGGTTGTAACTTGTTATCTAGTATTGTCCAACTTGGACCTAAACTTTGTTTTTCAAAAGGAAGGTAAGGTCCTAACTTGCACACTTTTGTTTACCAAGTGTAACTATTGAGTTATTGAGAGAAAACTCAGATGTTTTAAGTGCAGTCAACTTGTTCTTACTATATTCAAATTTAGCCAAGTATCACAATTTTAGTTTATATACGTATTATACATACATATGGATCTATAAACAGCTACATCTTTGATCTGTATAGTATTGTCGTGCCTCATAAACACCTGTTTGAGTTTGCCTGAAATATGGACTGTATGCTAACATTTTATCTTCTGTTTTGTTTGTCTCAGGAATGAGAGTGAGCTTCAACATCCCCAAAACCAAAACACCAATCCATGCCCACACAAACATCCATATATATATATAATGCTGTAGGTTACAGGGACACTGACCATCAAGGATATTTTATTTCAAAATGAAAGCTGAAGATAATGTAAATACAGCTAACAAATTACCTGTCTGAATTAAAGGCGGCAATTTTTGTTTGCAGCCTTCTTTTTTCCCTTTTACTGGTCTCTGGAGTGAATTCAGTCTGTCGTCCTGGATTAGCAAACTGGAGAGACTTTAAGGCCTTAGCTGTACGCCCCTAAAGAAAGAGAAAATGATAAATGATAAATACAAATCTCACTTCTTAAGAAAATGTCCAGTCAAGCCAGGATATTGTTATAACCTAGGTGAAATCTTGACTGATGATTCTATGATTTCCCAGGAGAAACAACTTAGTTCTTAGAATATTTATGCTGGAGAACTATACCTGTGTCAGAACTCAGCAATACAAGCTTTATAGAAGCAGTTTTAACCAATGCTTTCAAATTACCCTCCTGTCAGCCTCCTAGTCATCCCGACATGTATTTGAAAACTGCAGTTGGGGAACAGCTCCTAGACTGCAAGGGTGCACACAGACGAGCTGTGGCCGATTTGGTTGCCCACACTACTGATTCCCTGTGCACAGCCTGAACAATGCACCCAGCAAGGTACCAGCTGTATTCCAAGCTCAGCACTTGGAGCACTATCCTCCCACACCAGTTCATCACTGCCCCTGACCAAATGCCATGGCCTTCACAGCCCAGACACCACGAGTACACTTAATTCACTTCAATGCAGGTTCATTTCATAATGAACTGTAAGGAGAAAGAGCTTTTAATTTTTTTTCCCCTTTTCTTTTTGAACTGTAAAGACATCTTTAGAAGCAATTTTTGCAGCGTTCCATTTCAAGCACCCAAGTTTGCCGTTTGCAAGGCTTAAATAACAGCTTAAATAACAGCAGCAGTCTGGTATTTATAAGAATTTGATCTGTAAGTCACCCTAGTAGACACAGTTTTTCAAAACTTAAAGGCCATATTATTTCATTAGAGATGAAGATTTTTAAGGTCCTCCAAATAAAAGTTTAAATACAGTAAACTCCTGCACATCTAAAATATTACATCCTTTCTTACTTCCATTCAAGAAGTCAATTTCTTTATGTAATAGTTTATTATTTAGTTAATTATTTAGTTAATTGCAATAGCTTGCAGAGTGTAGAGGGGATGGGAAAACTGATCCATATACATACGTCTGGATCCAGTTTTCTTCTTTGTCGCTCTTCAGGTTCCACATCCACGCTTCCATTTATTATCTGCATACATTTGGGACAAAGCTTCCAACCAGGTACAAACTGTCTTCCAAACTTGGCACTTAGGAAAGTTGCATCGTCTAAGTCAATTGCTCGCAAGTTTTTCTTTGATAGTTTTCTGTGTATGTTAAAGGGATCACAACAGGATTTCTGCAAGTCTTCAAATCTTTCAATGTAAATTTTTGCATGGTGGAAGCAGATGGTGTTGCTCTCTGACAGGGTTATTCCAGTCCTCAGCTGAAGCAGCAGGAGGTCAGATGAAGATATGTCTTGCTTAGTCTTGAAGCCAGTGTGACGGGTGTAATAGGTCTTATGGCATTCATTGGTAGCTTGAAGCTGAACTCCAACTGAACAAGGATCCATTTTACTTTATCAGAAAAACTTATTTTGCACTTATTTTGCCTAAAATGAATTCTTTGAAGCCTTTATGAGTTTCTGTGAAGATCACCCTAGAGAAAGCATTAAAATCAATTGGATTTGCACTGTATACTTTTATCCATGTGAAAAAACATGTGAAGAAATGATAGCCTTTTAGTCTAAATAAAACTAGAAAGGTACTAAATTTATTCTGTTATTAAACCATGCATCTTATATTCCTTTCAGCTGAAACACACTACGTCAATATACAAGCGCTGATCTGAATTTTCAAAATTTGCACACGTATTGTAAATCAGAACCCTTGGAAGATGTTATTAAGAAACCAAACTTGTTTTCTAAGGAAGAAAACTCCAAAATAGTTATTACAATGCTATCCCTGTCAGATATTCGTTCTGACAGTTGACGATACTATGTGGTATTCCCCACGTTAAACTGCGGGAGGGCACAACAGGTCTGTCACCTCGGTTTGTTCAAATGACGGTACTGCTGACGTAAGTTAGGTATCTCATTCACTTAATTTGCAGGAATTCTTGGTGGAAGCTTCAGTGCCTTTCCTATCTCCTCCCACTGGGAGTAGCACACGGCTGCTTTCCCTGTGAATTCTCTTTGGTGGAAGCACGAAAGGCTCGGAACCCCCAAAACTAGCAGAAAGGTGTACGTGCACCTGTGCAATAGTTAATCAGTGCTCACCGCACCAAGCGGAGCAAAGGCTCGATGAGGAAGGCAGCAGAGTGGAGCAGAGCGGAGCCCGCCTGCGGGGGCACAAGGGAAGGAGAAAACGGCCTCACACGGGCAGCACTGGCTTAAAACGGTCCCAGGGGAAGAAAGGCCCGGCCCTCCGGCTGCCGGACGCGTGTCCTCGGGGCGGCCCCGGTACCTCTCCGCGATCTCCGTCCCGCCGTCCCTGTCCGTGGGCTCTGTCCCGCCGAGCCGGTACCTCCCCGCGAACTCTGTCCCGCCGTGCCGGTTCCTATCCGTGGGCTCTGTCCCTCAACGCTGCCCCGCGGGCGACGGCCATGACCGGCCCCTCACCACAGAGAGCGGGACGCGGGGAGGGCGGGGCGGCGCTTCCGGCCGGGGATTTGCGACAGCGACATCTGGTGGCCCGGAGGGGGCAGCCCCGACCAGCGATGCCCGGCGAGCTCTGGTGCTTCCCGGCGCTTCCCGGCACGGGCGGCAGGGTTCGGGCCGGGGCCGGGGCCGGGGCCGGGGCCGGGGCCGCACGAACGCTCCCGGCGGCGGCCGGTGAGCGGAGGATCGCGACTCCCCCGGGCTGCAGTGCGGCGACGGGGCTGCAGAGGGAGTCTTGCTTTGGTGTGGGGCCGGGGCGGGGCTGGGTCTCGGTAGTGCCCTGTGCGGTCCGGGGCGTGCCTTGGGCTGTACCGGGAGTCGCTTCTGCTTGCCCAGGTACCTCAGACGCTATATGACACCTCACCTTGGCCCCGAAATCAGCGCAATCTAAGCTGTTCTTTGTTTTAAATAAAAATAATCCTCACAAATTTGTCTCTTCATTTAGGGGAAAAGCCAATGCGGTCTTTTGGTCGCCAGAATGTCAGAAAAGTCTGTTACTCTTTTAGGTTGGTTGGTTGGTTGGTTGGTTGGTTGGTTTGGGGTTTTTTCTTTGACTTTTTCAAATGCTACGATGTATTAAAGATGTGTCTGGGTGATGTGGTGGTTTAGGGGTTACGGTGGAATATTGGACTGCATGATCTTGAAGGTCTCTTCCAGCCTTGATGATTCTATGAATGTCTTCAGAACAGTGGCTGTTTCAGGGAGGAGGTATGAAATTTTGACCAGTCTTCATTTTGTCCACGTCTAGATACTGACAGCACACCCTAATTATTCTTGGAGTTTTAAAACTGATGTTAAGAAACAGAACGCAGGTGCACTCATAAGTACCTTAAATTGATAATATTGATCCTGGTTTCAGGGTTCTAAAGCACGGGAACATAAACCCTTAATAGTAATGTGACAGTAACAACATGTAGGCTGTGCCATTTGCTGTTTCTCGATCTGACCATTAAGGAAAGGCATTATAAATTCCATATATATTGCTTAAGTCATACAGTGGCTCAACAATGACAGAGAGACTGTGAAGTGCTATCATTTGAGAAGGATTCAATAACGCTGCTTCTGCTTACTTGTGTTGCTTAGGATGAAATATGTGGAGTTAATGAAGGGGAATTATTCATGAGAGGAGATATTTGAGATACAGGTTGTGACATCAATTTGTATTACATAAATATAGGAAGAGCAGTGAGGTGTATTCAGTTTTTCAGCGTTAATGTCAATCTGTGAAGCTGACTGCATAGGGCTGGTTTCAGGTTACCTGGGAATTAACTCATAACAAATCTGCCATCCATGGATTTAGTCTGGTTTTGGTTGATCACATTAGCTTTCCTCTATGTAAATGGAATGGTGCCTTAATGAGGGAGAGCTCTGGGGTTTAGAGTAAAAGGATTCTAGATATGAAGGATGAAGGGCAACAGGCACAGGCACTAGACTAGGTGTGGTAAAAATATTTTCATATATTCTGGTGATACTGGAGAGGAATTTAAATTTGTTTCTTTGCCAGTGCAGGTTGACTCCATTTGCCATTTTCATTCATAAGGGCATCTGAAACCTGTCAGAGCTTGTGCGGGAAAGGAATATGTATGTCAAGGTAATTTTTAATGGATTTTGTGTTGAACAGTAACAGAAGTCCTACTCTCTCCAGTTTGGGTCTGCTTGCTAAGAGTCAGTGATTCATGTGTATCTCAGTTCCCTCATGTGTAAAAACTGAATAAAGTAATATTGACACACATCACTTAAAAATTGTCGTGTCTTTCTGTTGCCCTGATTTTCAGTGTTTAAAGTAGTGACAGATTTGTTGCCAACCTGAAAAAAGCATAGGGATAGACTCAGGAGAAAGGTATTTGTAACTGTATTCAGTATAGTATAAATTCCAGGTAGCTCACCTCAACTTTCAAAGGTAATCAAGCAAAAATTCTTAATAACTTTGCCTATCACTTGAACATCATTGTTAAGCATTGTTTTAAGGTCTTACACCTTCTTCAGAAAAACTCCCAGAAATTCAGTTCATTTACATAACATCCAGGTAAACTGTCTAGAAACCAGTAAAATACTGGCAGTGGTCAGAGATTTGATTTAATTTCTTCTTCAGTCTAAGCAAGTTTGCGGATGCTGTTAAATTGTTTTTTCTGTTAGAGTGAAACGGACTATCACACTCCTCTAGTACAGAGTCACTATTTCATGAAGTGTTTCTTCTAAATTTTAGTGTTAAATGGAAATAAAATGTCCATATTATTGTATTTGGCATATTTGATAAAGAAAACCGCATCTAATTTAGGTTACGTATTTTTGTTAAAACCTGAGATCTTATTTCTTTTCTTCAGAGGTTTTAGGCAAACATCTCTCTGTCTAGCTCCTAGAAAACATGCTGGAACACTAGGTAGGCATAGATCTTGTCTGCTTTGAGTTTCTCTATGATTTTCTTATAAAGTATGGTCATCTACCCTTTCAAAAACATAAAGTCAGAGATATAGAGAGCAACTGTTACAGGGAAAAAGGCGGAAAAAAGCTGATAGTTTTGGTAGGGAGCATTTAGACATAAATGGAAAAAGGAAAATAGGTAGCCTATATGAGCTTTTTCCTTGTAGAAAATGTGATGCCAAATGCTGCATTTTATCTAAAAGTCATGAACTAATGTCACCAAGAAAACTGTTTATTTCACACAAATCTTTAAGTCATCAAAAGTCTGGGTATCACCATAAAACTAATTTTAAAAATCTTAAAAATTACCTTGGCGTATTTTGTAGCATGCTAATAAGTTTTCTGTTGTAGTATAGGAGCATACATGTATTGGCTTAAATTACTTTCTGGCCTGGTGGTTCTTTGGTTTTATTTTAATTTGGCAATGTTATAAAGACTATTTAATACTTTAAAAATTTGCATTTAAATTTTAGCACACAACTGTGGAATATTTGGATTCATGTTATGCGTCAGTTTTTGAGGTATCTAGAAATAATAGAAATTCTGTCAGGCTGAAAAAAAATTAAAATCCCTCTCAGCACTTTGATTCTTGCTGTGTCACAAAGAGAATTCTTTACTTTACTGGCATCTGACCTTGGGATGCCACTTTGGGAATCTTCTGCCCTTTCCAGGCTGATTTCGTGACAGTCTTTATAAATTTATTTATAAATTTACTGGAACATTCTGTCTGTCTGCTCAGTGAGATCTTTGTGTTGAGGAGGGTTTTGGCTGCTACTTCCAGTCTGCTCCTCTTGTTTGAGCAGCTTCACAGATGATGTAGCATCACCCTGTTGCTATTTTGTGTTCTTTGCTTTGGGGCTGAAGAGAACGTGCTCAGAAACATGGATGTCAGCTGTCCTTTGGAATTGGTGCAGTGACTTTCTGCCAGTTTGTATAATTTTTTTTTGTATTTTGTATTTGGGATACAAACCCAGTGTTTGGGAGCTTCCTTTACACCCATCTGTAAAGGTATTGAATTTTTTTCTGATTAAAAAAGCAGGGACATTGCTAAAAGCAATCTCATTCAGCCTCTTTCTAGTCACTTCCAGAGCAACTAATCCTTGCACAGACCTAAGACAGTCAATGCTTACTCACTGGCAACAGGTTAGGGTGTTCAAGGAATTTAGGATTTATCCTTTCCTAAGAAAAACGTCCTCTCCATGCTTGACTTGATGGAAAATGAAGGTCGTTAATCTGACAGTTGGTGAAGAATCAAATAGGGAAAACTACTTTTTTTGCATTGGTGCATGCTGAATCATTGGTCTGTGTGTTACTTCTTCCCCTAGTGCACCCTGCTTCCTGATGTCCCGGGAAGCAAAGAGCACGGATCATGGATAAATGCCTGTGAGTGGGCTTTATGTCAGAGTGTAGGTGCGGGTTTATGGATCATACATCACTCCAGGAAGCCTTCCGTGATTTTTGCCTGTTAAATAGTAGGGCTTGAGTCATGGTTACTCTGCAGTTCTTTTATGCTGTCTGCCACAGAGGACAAGCTCTAAGGCCGTCTTAATTGAACACCAAAGCTGAGGAGAAGAAATGAACAGATCGGCATTTAGGTCAAGAAGTGTTGGTTCCATAACTGCCACCAGCCAGTGGAAAGCACTCTAGTTAAGTTCTAATTTTGGAAGACCTCTCCAGCAAAATAGCTAGCAGTGATCAGCCATTTTCTGGAAACTGTTGTGTATGATATTGTCTGTACAGGGAGAAATTTTCCTGTGGTATTTTTATTCAAGGAAAACATTTACTCTGTTGACATGGCTAGACTGGCATAAAACTGCTACTATGGGTAGCTGATACATATTATATTTTAAAAGGATATTTTCTAGGGCAAATCACATCTATCTTAACACTCACCAGTTTGTTATGTCATTGAGAAGGTCCTAAAAAATATCACTTAGAGAAGTTGAATGGCTTGCTGAAATCCTGAAGCAGACCAGCAGTAAAGTAAGACGAGCACTTCACAAGCCTCGGGGTAGATTTATGGCCTTAAGGGCACCTGTGCAAGGTTTTGTTGTTGCAGTTGTGCTGGTATAATTCACGTGGGACACACGTTTTACTATAGCTTGTGCTTTAGTGAGGCCCTGCTGCAAGAGGACCTTTGCTTGCTAAGGTTTCCATTCCTAACGCATTGGTCCTACCACGCTTCCTCAGTTACACTCATGGAACAGCAAGTCCTAAAATGTTTGTGACAGGGCACGTCAGAAGCTGGCTCTTACGTTTGAGTATCAAGTGAGCTGCACAGCTTCTTACCAAACATAAAGTCTTGCTATTAAAATGGTCACTGCAGCTGGGTGCACGCACAAACCAAAAAAAGAAATGTTTCTGTGAGCTTGGGTTTTCTTTAGTCGTCTTCTGCTGCAGGGGTTGGGCTCTGCACAAAATTCTGTAACTATTCTTCAGTTCTGCAATGCTCTGCTCCATGACTCACTGTACATCAAACTTTTCTGTCAACTGTAGCTATGGGAATTACCATGGTTCCTTGAAATCCTTTTAGAAATAAGACAGCTATCCCATGAAACCTTTACTGAAATCAAGTTTATTTATATCTTTTCTATTTTTACATTAGAGAGTGATTTTTTTTTCTTAAGGCATGGGAGACAGTTACATTGTCCATCAGTTTTATGGCCTTCTGACAAATCACTGACCTAAAAACACACAGTTTGCCCCCTGATTTCATGCCTCATTATGTATTTGGAGAGAAAATGGTCCATTTGTCTGCAATTGAT
Source organism: Dasyornis broadbenti (assembly GCA_013397935.1). NCBI lineage: Eukaryota > Metazoa > Chordata > Aves > Passeriformes > Dasyornithidae > Dasyornis > Dasyornis broadbenti. The sequence goes on along the minus strand of VZRN01004996.1, from coordinate 149,196 downwards.
AGGTCTGTTAGCAGGTACCAGCAACTACTGTGAATAGTCCCAGTCTAAACATAGCAGTTTTTGACTTGCTGAAATGGGTGTAAATCTGTTACAAATTGTATTAGGCTGTGCTTTTTAAAAGTGTTCAAACAATCAGATTTTGGATGTTTTATCCTCTGTCTGTCATTGCTGTTTTGAGAAATAAACAGGGAAAGACTGACAAATGATGGAAGGAAAGTCAAGTGTTTCCCATCCCCTCTCAAAAGCCTCAGTAAAACGTGTTCAACCTAAGCCCACTTTGTTGATGTAATTTGGAGCGTCAAAGCCAAACCAATTTCTGGTGCTTACTGTGCTTGAACTAAGCAATTTATGAGTCAGTTTATCAAGTGTTGTACAGTCTAAGTTACAGCAACAGTTTTCTCTACAGATTTTATTGAATCCAAGTAACATAAGAGGACACCTCAGCTTCCAGAGGAAATGAATACGAGTTAAAACCCACAGGTGTACTGACAAAGAAAAGCTATGTCCAAACTGAAAAGTGTAACTATCCTAAAGGTGACCTGGAAAAAGTTTCTTAGTTTTGACAGCAATTATAAGCTTTGGTTCTTCAAATTAAAAATTTTCATCTTATGCCTTTACTGAAAGCTAAAGAACAAGAAAGATGATAACATGCAACACACAGTTAAAATTTCTTTATGGAAGCAGTGACATTGTTTAGTTCATTGAGGCTTCTTGTTTCTCTGGGTTTTAGTGTCATTCCAATGCCAACATTGTAGCTGAGGGAAAGAGGAATGTCCTGTGTGTCCTCTAAGTGCGCCCCCATGTGCCCACAAAGTGTTGAGGGAAGTCTCCATGTCTGTATCTAATCCCTGGTTCCCAGGATCAGCTGGAGTCTGCTCCAGGCCCACGGTGTAGGCTCAGTACTGAGTTACTTTGAGATTCCAAGATCTCTTTTTTATACCATATCTGAACACCTTCTAGAATACTTTCGAATGGCTTGTTAAGGCAGCTCATACCATCAGCTGGGTCTACTTATTCATGTCTTAACATTCTTGTCTTTCCATTGCCAACTTCAGATGCTCTTTTAAAGTTTTTCCCTGGGTAAGTTGAATACCAGCTTCACAATAACGATGAGCTATCATTTTATCTGTAATGGTGTCCTCATGTCTGTCTCTGAGGCAGTCAGAGCATGTTAGTCTGCTGGTTTGATTCTGATAAAATTCTGCTTTTCCCCAATAATATTTCTGATACAAGCATTCCTTGTTCTCAAAGCAATCTTTCTTGCTATCATGTCTCAAAGGTTTTGTTTTTTGTGTCAGTAATGTGAAATTTGTTATGATCTATAACCGCACTCACTGTGGAAAGATAAATAATTCACCATTTAAATACATTTATGTTTGGAAAGTCCATGGTTTTCCTGAACTTTAATAGTTAGCAAATTGTTAGGACTTTTTGTCTCTGTTTCTCACTTTGAATCAGCTTGGTGTCATTCTCAGATAATTGAGTTGCTCTGTACCTCCTTGTCCGTACCAATTTTTCATTGTCATAGTACTGTCTGATGCTCTGTTTATGTAGGACAATCAATGTTGCTGTGTGACTGAGAATAGAATATACTTTTACTTCTTTTAGTCAGTAGCAAAGTATTTAATATCTTTTCTTTTTGTTTTGTTTTATGATAGAGACTTTTTTAAAATTCACTGACATGTTTTTGTAGTCACTGACACATCCAGCCTCCTCCAAATCTGGTTATGTTAGGAAGTATCACATGCTTTTGCATAGTTGGTAAAAATGGGCTCAGTGGTGACTGAAATCCTAGAGGAATTATGGTTTCATGATGTCATGGGGTTAATTCTGATTCTGAAATTTTCTTCATGCAATTCTGAAGCACAAAGAACAATTCTGTTGTTTGGAGTGATACCATTTTATCAAGACTCCAGATTCTCATTCTTTAGCAGGAATGAAAAGACTCCCATTATCTGCTTGTCCAGCTGATGTCTAGTCATCTGTACATCATTTCAGGTTTCCAATTTTAAGGGAATTGCTAATTGCTTTGAGCACATTTCTTGGTACGTCTCCAGTTGTTATTTTCAAAGGAGAAAGTGCCTTTTTCTCTTAAAGTTTTAGCATTTTAATTTTAGTTAAAAAATATTCGTAATTGTATAGTGACACATCTTTCAGATATTGGAAATTAATATTCTCGTTTCTGACATATTTTGTTTTGTTTTTATGTCTTTATTACCCTCCAGCTGTAGGAGACCAACATTTGGGTCATTTTTTATGGTGAATTCATGTTACTTTAAATACACAAACATACCACTAGAACAGTTCCTTAATTATTCACTTTCATGGACTGTGACCAACATGCTGTTTTCCTTTTGTGTAATTTTCTTTTCTTTTCTATAATCTCAATGTTTATGGTGGATTTTATTGCTTTCTTTTCCTTTATTTTGAAGCCTATGCATATTATGTTCATCCAGCCTCTTTGAGGTGTAACACCATAATGAGTGGAGGAATTTTAGAAGTCTCCATGATTCTTACTCTAAATGATAAACACGCATAAAAACATCGCTGCATAAAATATAAGAGCAAACCAAAAAAGTTCGTTATTCTTCTTTTGCTGCAAGCAAATGGGTATTAGGAAACCTGTCCAGAAAATGGTTCAGCAAATAGATTCTGAGGCTGAGAAAATTCCTCTTTCAAAGGGCTACTTCTTATTGTTAGTATTTTATAGCCTCTTAGAAATTCTCAGCTGGAATCATTACAATATTGTTATGTATTGATCTGACTGGAGAGATGTTTTAAATCTGGATTTTAACCTGGATCTTCTTAAAATACAGAGATACTTGAAAGACCCTTGTGTGCAGGCTCATGCTAAGATTAGTAGCTTCTCAAATAAGGGACATGCAAAAGAACTTTCAGAATTTTCAGTCTCGAGAGGAATGTTCTCATAAAATAATGTTTTGTATATTAGCAGATTTCTCAGATTGTAAGTGCTTTTTTTCGCTCTCTGGAGTGGTACAACGCAGTGAAGTACACAGAAGCATCTGCTTTGTTCTGGGTTTGTTCCCATGAGGTAACTCGTACTCTACACAGTGGTACATTCTTTTGCTGAAGGAGGGGAAAGCTAATTTTGTGAAGTGAAATATGGTCACTGTGCACTGTGCTTGGATCAGGGTGAGTGCTCTGGAGTTAGGTCAGACTTGTATTCAATGGTTTGTTTTCAGTGGGGTTTTGTGCCTTAGCACTGGTAGTTTTTTATTTGTTTGTCTGTTTTGTAATAACGGGAGGCATCAGAAAATAATGGTGGACATATAAAAAAGTAGAATAAAGATTTTGTGTTTGGGAATGGATTATTTATGATGCCAAGTAGGATGGGCATTAATTGTTTTGACTTGTCTTTCTCTCCAGATAGTACCATGACTAACAGAAGAGAGGCAATGTGCTACGTTACAGTCATTTGCATGGAAAAACTGTGTAACTGTCCAATCCTTTTCAGACTTTAGTTTCCCCAAGCACCAAATGATGTCTGAACTATCATTTTTCAAGTAGAAGCACAAGCAGGCTGATGCCTGCACAGTGCAATCCTATGGGAAGAGTTTTCCAGCTTTGCAAAATGTTTAGCTCTGAGAAGCTAAAGCAGATGTTAGCGCAGAAAGAATTTATGCCAGAACTTAGCAGGATGAACAGAAGGGGAAAAGCAACCAGAGGAAAACAAAATGAGAGACTAGGCTGGACTGGGAATAGAATAAATGGAGATCCATTGAGGATTGACTGAGAACCTAATTTAGAGATGAACTGAGAATGCAAGTTAATAAGACTCAAGGATTGGGAAAGAAAGGATTGAAAGAGAAAGATTAAAAGAGCAAAAAGTCAGAAGCAAAATAAATGGTAGTAATGGAAGAGTCCAAAGCTCTGAAGTTACTGCAATTTTTTCCCCCTCCAGTTAATTTCACTTGATAAAATTATAATGTATGAGAAATCTGGCTTTGATCCTTCTGGCAGTCTAGGTACACTTGTTTTTCAAAATAAGGAAAATAGCAGGAAACTAACATGTTTTAACTCAAGGAACCAAATATGAGCAAATCCTGTACATTGGTTGCTTTCTCTTTAGTTTACAAAGTAGAAGTTTTTGTGAAGTCCATGGTGCAGAATACTCTCCTGGTCACCAACTCAGTACTTTTTTCCTGTGTTTTTTGCTCAATTTTCTGAACACTGAGAGCTCAGAATATGGACCCATAAAGTTAAAATATTAGATAAGACCAGTGGTAGTGTCAAAATATGTAAATACTCTTGTTATTTTGTTTAAACAACTGCTTTGAGAAAAAAAAAAAAGGTGGAAGTGGAAAACAGTTTGAAGATAACTTGCTTGTAGAGACTGTGTTAAGAATAAGCTTACTGGCTTTAGTTTGGCTCACATACTGAAGCAATAAATGACATGTAATAGTAATGCATGCCCAGAGCTGGAGTGGGGGGAATAAATTAGCTGTCATTGTATTAGCAAAAACAGAGACTGAGGCTGTGGCTTTTATTGAGCTTTTCACAGAACTTAAGGGAATTTGCAAATAAAATTGTAAAATACCTTATTCATATTAAAATGTTCCACAATCATATATTTCAAGAGTCTATGCACTGTTTACCCAAAAGATAACATTTTGGTTATGAAGAAATTAGGATGCAAAGAGTCAAGTACAAGGTATGTGCTACTAAAACATGGTAATTCAAACAGAAGAGAATTTTTTCTGACTGTTCATTGTACTACCTACCTCTGTCTCAATTGGTTTCAAAATGTGCACATCATGCTTTTAGGTAAATCTCACTTAAAGGATGTATTTATTCTCGAGAATGCAGTGGCTCTTTGTTGCAGTGAAAAGCAACTGACAGCAGTTGTATGGAAGAATAATTTCTCTAGGAATCTTTGATTGCACCTGTATTTATTAACACTGAATTATGATTCAGCATGCCAAGCTTTTCTTTATCCCCAGCTCTTCTTGTCTTCAGGAATGTCACTGAAGTTCACAAAGGGAAAGGGCCAAGAACACAAGAGAAGTCAGCTCAAATGCTCTTGAGATGCATTATAAAAGACCCATTCCAGGGGGGAAAGTGACGGAAGCACTGACTTGATGCTTTGTTTGTAGGCTGACTTCGTCCTTAAAGGAACAAATTAGAGGTGTGGCAGCAGTCACATACTGATGTTCCATCAGTGTAAGGCATTGCCTTGTGGTCTCCCAGAGCAGCATGCTTAGTCCTGACTAGAAGCTGACAAATCATCATAATTTCCTCCTTGCTGTGCATGTTTGACAAGTCTTTTCTTTCAGCTCTTGTCAGTGGTACTCTAAAATTCCATGGGGTGTCACATTGAAAAACCAAAGCATGAGCGGTTACAAAGTAGCTTCTGATTTGAAGCTGAATGTTTAATTTTAAATGAGGTGATGATAGATTTTAAACTGAGCATGCTTAAAATTTGAAAAAAAGTATTTGGTGTCATCAGACTATTCTGACTAACATTGCACTTTTCATAGAGAGATAAATTAATTGGGACTATTACAGTCTTTCTGTAGTAAAAAAAAAAAAAACCCAAACGAACAATAGAAAACTAGAAATGATGGGATTGAATGAGGACATAAAAAGAAGCATCAGATTAAAATTCTACCTGGTGAAAGTCTACCTGGTGTGGAATATACTGCTGCTGTATTTAGACTTAGTTTGTCCTTTTCACAAACTTTTACTTCTTACTTACCAATTGCCCCTTAATATCCTTCTCAGTGTTTTTTAATGCAGCAGATATCTTGTGAGCAGCAAGCTCATATTGTATCTTGCTGTTTGTGAAGATTCTGCAGTCTCTTTATTAAGATTCCCTCATGTCTGTTCAGTTCAGAAAGTCTTTAGAGCTCTTGCTTTTTCACACTCTTGTCTCGTATGTCATTTTTTTACCATCATGTTTTGATTCTCAGAAAGAGGCACATTCTCGGAGATCAGCTATTCTGTTAGAATCAGCATTTCAATTGCTACAAATATAGCTTGATCCTGAAATGAAATCTGCCTGCATTGAATTTTCCAGGATCTTCTGTAACAGGTAAGCAGTGTAAATGCACTAGTGAATGCTCCAGTTACACAGATTTTCCTAAAAGTTTGCTTGTACAAGCCTACCTGCTGCCCAGAGAAGCATAAAATCAAAAGCATTACAATTAGGGTAGCAGGCAGAGGGCTGATAATCAACTGAGTGTCTTGTTAAAAAGATAATTGAAAAGTGCTCCTCAGCCAAGTCTTGACCCAGAGCCCGTTGAAATCAGCGGGTGGCTCTGAGTTAGAACTGGCCTGCAGTGTTTCAGTGGAACCAACAATGAGGCAGAAACTGCCATGGGTATTTGTTTTAACAGGATCTCCCATCACCTAATTGCCAGGAAAGAGGTAGAATACATTAGTTAGTTCTTCTAGTGCTTTTTTAAATTGGGAGATAAGAGACATTCCTGGCACAGGGACTTTAATGTTGATTCCATGACTCTATGTACCATTGAACAGGACACTGACTAAACAAGTGACACCTTTGATACAAATCTATTTTATCTGGAAATAGTATATGTAGACTTAGAGACCTGGAATAGTTCTAGCTGCCTAGATTATCTTGCTCAGCCTCTGAGATGTTACAGTTCATTGATCTTTCTCCTGCTGAAGAATTCTGTCTCATCTTCTGCCTACATCCTTGAAGACTGCTTTCCTGCCTGAACCTCTGAGAAGACACTGTCCTGATCTTGGTGTGGTCTGCCTTATCTACAATAGGCCCCTGAAATTTCAAAATGCTGTGTTTTTACTGCAGATGTAGCATGCATCAGCTGCACTGGCAATAATTTGTGAGAAATTTATCTGACTCTCAGGAGAACATCGAATTATGTGGCATATTTTTTCTTTAGCTAACCAGATACATCTGTTAATTGCACAGAGAGGCTGACTCTTCATTTTGGTGCTATGCTAACTTTCACTGTATTTAAAATGGCACCGGTTTTGGGCCAATCAGTTTGTGTGGAGAACATTGCTTCAGCTAGAGAATTGTATTTGGTAGGAACTGAATAAGCAGCAGTGGTCAAGACATAATTGAACTGATTCTGCAGTGACAGTGAGCACAGAGTTTGGGCTATCCCACACATTGCTCACTTGAAGTTTGTTTATAAAATATCACCTATGAAGTGAGTACTCTGTATTTTCTAAAAGGAAAAATGGCAGGTTTTAATGTTCTGCATTTTTATTGCCTGTGCATGTTTTCCCATGTTACTTCCAAGAATAGAGAGATGACAGTTTTCTGCATGCTGGCTGTTTACAGAGGGTTTGCTGAGGGCTGAATCTTCCCAGACATAAGCAAGCAAGACAGAGAGTGTGCCAGTGCCTGGTATTCCTCACCTGGGAATGTAATGTGCAATGCCATCTTGTGGAGTTGTGTTATATTCATCTAGAGGAACATGAGTAACAAATTCTGTGGATTTGGTGGTTGCTTTCCCTTTACGTCAAAGGGAGATCTGCACATTTATCTTTTCATCAGAAAGAGAATAAAACACAGAGCTCTAAAGCTTTATCACAGGGAGTAAATAATTCATGACTTCAGAATAATACAAAGGTACTTAGAGACAGGTGGTGAGGGAGACAATTTAATATTTTTGATCAACATGTTAAGTATCTCTTTTCATACAACACAATATTCTTCTTATGGACATCATAGGAAAGGAGAATTTTATGGGAAGATTTGAAAGAGAACCAGAAAGTGCCTTTTCTGGATGTGTCAGCTCTTGCGTTGACAGAAAGTATAGAGGGACCTGTCTAAATGATTAACAAGAAGATGATGGGAGCTGTCACTATAGCTTGATTGGAGGCCTCTAAATATTTGATGAGAGGTGATGGGTAGGAAGGATCAGTCATAATGAGCCTTTAAAGTGATGGCAAATACCTTATGGTTAATGCAATAGAGAAGGGATGGTCAGCAGAAGGTTGCACAGAGCAAAGATATAGTTGGATTGGCAAGCAAGGCTGATGATTTGTGCAGCAGCATTCTTAATAAATCTATTATCTATAAAAAGTGTAAAAGATTATTACTTTTCTATGCTTTTTACTATTTGATGTTAACATAATCTCTGACAAATAAATATTCTTTATCTTCACTTTTTCTGTCTGTCACACGTGTCACTATACCACATCATCACATGGGGTATGGCATATTCTTCATTTTGCAGCTAAAGGATTCACAATGAGACACTTATATGACATAGATATTTGAAAAAGTAGTGGCTGTGGCATATCTCAAACAACAATGCTGAGTTCTTTGTTGGCTTTCTGTTGCTTTCTTCTGAAACCACAACTGTACCCTTCTCTTGAGTGAAAGTAAGTAAACAGGTAACTATTTCTATGAGTCTGAAATGCCCTCTTAGCAGAGGAATGGTGGGCCTGGGGTGCCTGGCATGTTGGTCAGTGTGTGTTATTTTGGCCATTATTTGATATTTAGAAAAAAGGAGAGTCAACTTCTTTGTGTATATTTGATTTGTTTTTTTGGTTTTTTTGGATTTTTTTGTTTTTTGTTTTCCCACACTGCATGTGCTTCAGCTATGCTCTGATAGTTTTGGCATCTTCTAAAATACTTTTGAGGAATTCAGTATTACTTCCAACAGTCCAAGGAGACTGAATTTCTGGTTTATATGTGGGAATTATCATACTTGGGAAACTTCATATTTATACCCATGCTTGGTAGTATGCCAAGGATTCTTTGTAAGAGTTTACATTCTTCAGCTGAAAAAGGCTTATGTGATCCATCACAATTGCTAAGACTGATAGGATTTCAAATATTGAGTTTTTATCACTTTCTTTGAAAATATTCTGAAAGAGTCTGGGGGTAAAATCACCAGATAAATCAGTTTAGCTTGCTTGCTAGCATTCTGTGAGCTGAGAAAGAGGTTATATCAATTTATTAATATCCTAGTTCTTTGTACTGTTCCAGACACTTCTTTAAGATTATTTTCCGAATGCGGTATCTGTAAGCGTTGATCCAGAAAGTAATAATTCTTCTAGATAAGATCTATGAGAATTAAAAGGAAAACTTCCTCCACTCCAAAATCACATGAAATTTCAGTCTTTCTGTGTCTTTGACAGGATAAAAAAGATCAGTGGTAGATTCCTAGGGTACGATCCCTATCTACTGAAATATGAGGAAATGAACTCCTTACTGGCAAGGTACATTTTACAGTCAAAGAATGTATCATAGGAAAAGAGAATTTTGCTCTCCCCAATTAAAGAGTAGCTGGCTCCATTTCATCTCTTCACAATTTTCTGGAAGGGACATAGCCCAGAGGTGTCCTTAAATTATGTTGGAATTTGAATACATAAAAAGATGATGGGAAGCCACTCATAAATGAGTTTTGAACCTTTGTGGGAATAAGTGGTTTAGGTCACTTAGAAGAATCTCTCAAAGACATTAGCAAAAACAGATTTAATATAAATATTCAAAAGAAACACTGTTAACAAAGTTCAGTGCAAGGCTCACTCCATTACTTACTACAGAGATGAGGCACGCAAAGGGAAATCTGCTTGGAATCAATTTAGAATGATTTACATGCAGACTGGAGGCACAAAGGGGGTAAGGGTGCAGAAGGGTAAGGGAGACCCTCCCACTGAGTTACAAGGTTCACAATGGACCCCTTGCTTGCTAGCCTGATGGAGCCTTGGTGAAGCTGAGTCCAAACTCAGCCCCACACTTGGTAAATGATTTATTTCTGAAGGATTTAGCAGCACTTAATCGTTGACTAATTTAACATTTGCAAAACGATTCAATAGGATTTATATAAGCAACATTCACTCTACACTTGTTATGTACACAAAGGACTATGTACAAAAGTGTACCTGTTCCATTCCCCTAGAGTTCAGTGAAATATGCTGGTTGCTTTTGGGCACTGGGCAAAGGGTTCAGCCTTGAGGAGGGAGGTATCAGCCAAAGCCCTGTTGTCACCTTGCGTTGATGGTGAATTCCGGGAGGCTTCCCATGCAGAGGGAGAAGCCAGCACAGCCTGCTGTGCTCCAGGAAAGCTCAGAGGGCCTCACAGGACTGCTGCTTATGGGTAGCAAGTTGTTTGGCTTTAGTCATCTCTCAATCCCCATCCTGGCCATAATCCAAGACGGCAATTACTGGAATTTTCCTCAGAAGTCTGGTTACATTAATATTGTTTCACTCTGGCTATGATTCAGGCAAATAATGTTTCAAGGCTTCAAGGCCTTGTTCTGTTAGACAACAGAAGTTCCTTAGGCAACAGAACTTCCTGGGAACAGACTGATATGCTCAAGGGAGCTTAATTGCCCAGGAACCATTAATCAAGGCTGAGGCCTAAGAAGAATTCCTGAGATTGTTGAGCGGCCTGAAAAAATGAGGTTTTTGCACCACAAAAAACCTAAGCATGAGACCTTTGGTTGCATTAATTCATTGCCACTCTTAGTGCTACACAGGCAAATGAGAATGGGTTCTTATGCTGAAGAGCCTGTTTGGGATTTAGAATTTGTTTTATAAAATAATTATGCATTTAGGAAGGGCTGTTCAAATGCAGGAAGACTTACAAGTTAGGTGGATTTTAAGATCTTCATTCAGGTAACTTACACAGACTGTGGCTTATTCTGGTGAGCTTCCAGGGACACATTAGTGTACTGATGGGTAAATGAGATTTAGGAAACCTGACTTGAGGAGATTTTAATTTAGATAACTAAAGCTGAGTTCCTGAAAATATTGCTTACGATGAATTACGATGTAATTTGTTTTGGAAGCTAAAGTGTTCACCAGTTAAATCTGTCTGGCCTTGATTTCCCAATGAATTTTACTTTAGTGCAGTTACCACATAAAGGAAATTCTCATTCAGGCAAAGAAAAACATTATTGGAAATCAAAACATTGAGCTCAATAAATGCTAAAAGCTGGCTGAACTGAAGAGGTGAAAAGGGAAATTATCTTTTGTTCGGCATTGAAAGCAAACTTTGTGAGTGTCATTACTCATATGTTCAAATATGTTCATACGCATATGAACAATTATGTTCAAATATTACAATATCAATTCAATTCTATTTTTTTTTTTGTGATTTTTAATCAAACAGTGGTAAAATAGGCTCAGTTTTGTGTTCATCAGAGGTGGAGAGCCAGCTAAAGAAACATTTAAAAATACCAGTGATAGCATTTTACTGTACCTTTTTTTTCCTGAGCGGAAGGGACTTACTCATATTACACAGATTTTTCCAAAGAGAACCAAAGTTGTGAGTTGTTCAGAAGATATTTCTGCCATCTTCCTCATTGCAGAATATGAGCATTTCACCATTATGTGATGTAGTAACTAGCTTTTAGTGTATGTCCTTCAGCTGAGGACCTTTAAAAAGGACACATGCTGTTGTGCAATTTAGTCCAAGGTATTTTCAAAAACCTCCACTTACCATCTTACGCAGATGGTGACTGATAATGGTTCCCAGTACTGAACATCACTGCCATTTGTCAATTACTGAAAACTTGAATTTCAAGCTTATATGTGGCATTATGTGTTCCCAAAAGTGAGAATGTGTCTGGTTAATATTAGAGCAAAACTACTGGATAACTGGATATATGCATATGGAGGCGTTTCATCTGCAAACTTCAAAAATGCTGTGCACGCAATTTGGGAAAAACAGGCATGATTTAGGTGCTTACCATGTGAAAAGAATGAGAACAGAATTAAAAACTGACTAGAATTGCTCTACAGAAGACTTTATGTGAAGCAGATGGGTGTTGCTAGCAATGTCATGGTCAAAATGTGCAAGAATGCCTCTCTTTCTGCTAGTCAGTAGCCAGAAAATGTGATAAGGAAAGGAAAAGGAAAGCAGCTGTTTTATTAAAACTTATAAATAGAAATTTAAAATACCCAGATAAGATTGGTGGGGGTGTTTTTTGTTGTTGCTTTTGACCAGAAGTCTTGAGAGTTACGCAGCCTGAAATCCTGAGCATTAGTTGAGGGAGTGAAAGGGCAGTGAGATTTGCTTGACTAGTGTAATAGAGTAAAATCAATCTCATAATGCTTCAAATTGTGTTTTCATGTTGCTTTGCTAGAGTGAGAAGCTGGGAGACCCTGAAGTCTCCATTATCGATTGCCATATCCCTGGGCAGGTCACTTTTCCTATTTTGAAGTCAATGGGTTGTAAGTCAAAAGCAGAGTTACTTGTTTCTTTCATATGACATACTGAGTTATAAAGAGAAAATCCTTTTTTGTGCTATCAGTATTGCCTAGTTAGAGATGTGGCAAATACCCTGAAATAAGATGGCAGAAATTAACGTAAGAGTGACATTAAAGGGAAATTTTCTAATTTGAGAGCTGACACTATTCCAGTCTTCAAAGTGTTTGTGAATATTTAATGGCTCAGATATCTACTGGAAGGATGTAGACTGAATTATTTAAGGGCACCACAAGCCCTTGAATATTTAACCCTGAAGCATTGAAATTCATATTTGGGGGTTACTAATTCTGATATAATGTTCATTTCCAGACTTGCTTTTTTGCTACTTTTTAAAAATTTATTTTATTATTAAAGCAATGTTGGTCTACCAGTGCAAGCAAAATTAAATGGTTATCCTAATCGAACAATAAATATTATAAAATAATATAGTTTTAAATAGATGAAAATAAATATTCTTAAAGTGGTTCTCATGACTCTATAATACCACTCCAGACAACATACTTTCCATTAATTACAGTGCTTGTTCGTAGAGGTGATGTCTGGGGCTTGCGTTGGGGTCAACTGAATCTTTGTCGAAGTATTACAGCTTCATTATCTCTAATGAATTTATTAGCCGGATATTGGAATTTAGCAAGATAGTTTCTACACTCTGCTTAGAGAAATGCTTAATAAAATGACAGTCCTGCATGGGTTGTACTTGTTCAATAACAAATACTGAGTAACCAGACTGTGCATAGACAGTGATTTGGTTAAACTTTTACATTGTCCCTGAACTAAGCACCACAGTGTAAAGTGGTTTTGAGTTCCAGACATAATAATCCAGGTGTATGAACACATTTAGATACTTGTGGATCAAGATCTACTTGTCTTAAGGCTAGATTGGGTAAATAAAGCCAGTGAGGTAAAGTCTGTGTCTGTTCACACCCATGGTGTAAATCAGTCTCCCATCTAAAGCATTAGCTCACTTTAGGATTTGCATCAAGATTAAGATATTTCTCTAAAAGGAGAAGTCATATAGCAAAGAAATTTAATTGACTGGGCCAGATCCATTGCTTGGCAGAGCTGTCTTGGATACGCTTTGGAAGTAGGAACAGAATTAATTTCAAACTGTCTGTATTATTTCTCGATCACTGGGCTGGCTGAAGTGCACACTCTAATTTGTGTTACCTAGCTGTTGTTGATTCTAAATGCCTGTTTGGAAAGGCAAGTATTATTGGGGCATAGACCTGATCCATAACCCATTGCCTCACTGTGACATGAATTTTGAACCAAAAGTTTTCTTTCTAACTTCTAAAGATTTTTCTTCATTATCACATTATTTTGACTGGGAATTTTCACAGCATTCACAAAAGCATCAAGACTTACCAATGTTGTGTAATGAACGAAGGAGATCATGAAAGATAAGATCATTTTTGAATGAAACCATAAATGAAAACTCATGAAGGGAGAAACTGAATTCCTTAAATTGTTCAAAAGTTTGTCCACAAGCCATTGGATAATGCTAAATTAATTTATATATCTTGAATATTGTCATTTTAAGAAGGACATTTTTTAGAGGTTAGACTCATATCCTGGCTGAATAATAGTCTATAGCATTATTTAATGTATGTAACTATAGTTGAATGTAATCTAAACATATTAGATCCATAATTTGCCTTACTTTTTCACACGGAATAATGTCTGTATGTTATGTCTGTTTCACACAGAATAACACAATGCAAGAAATATATCTGACCAGCCTCCCACATTTTTTCAGCGAATTAAGAGGTCTAATGGTTAATGGCTGTGAAGCATAGGTAGTTAATTCTTTGCCTTCCCCACCTACACAGAATGAAACACTGACATTTGATTTCTTGAAAGTATGTCCTTTCTCTAACCCTGCTCCTGTCTCATTTGCTCTATTTCCCAGACTGCAGCCTTGTGAGCTGCTGTAATGTCTAACAGCGTAAGTCATGCTGACAGACCAAGGCTCTGATAGCTAATGTTAATAACATAAATTGAAGAGAAGAAACATGAGAGACCCAGAAAAATTTTATAGATCCCACTGCCTGAGTGGAGGGGAGCCACTAATCTCAAGGCTGCCATCTTCAGATGAATTTTTCAGATTAGCTGTTTAGCTCTTTTTTTCAGGTTTTTTTGGTAGTTTCCACTAAGATGCTAGTTGTGTCTTTTAAAGTAAATTAAAGTATGTGGCTAAATGCTGCACACTGACGTAACTCAATGCCCTTGCTGAGCAGGGAGGGTGAAAGGGGAGCATAGCATGTGAGCACCATGCTGAACTGGCTTTCCCCTTGCCATTCAAATAGTCCAGGTTAAGTGCAGCCCCAAGCTGGCATGTGCAAGCCAGAGTGCTGATGTTCCTGCTTTCCACCATTTGTAATCTCCTCTGTTTCAGGCTGGATTTGTCTGAGGATTTGTGGATGACTCGTGAGATCTTATTCATCAGTTGGGTTAATACAGGGAGAGGATGTTTATATTTCTTGCTTATGGTTAAAAATACAGTGAGCCCAGTTATATGGCAAAATTTAAAAAGCAAGTGTAAGCCTGTTTAAAGCTAGAAGGAATGATTTACTTAGGCTGGAAGTAATAGCTGAGCACTGACAAGAGTGGGGTGACACTAATTATGTTGATGCTTTATTAATGGCTTCAAGGTGAGGAATGCATGTTTCCTTGTCTGTCTGTAAAATCAGGGTGTGCTTTCCACCTAAAAAGGCATTGGGATTAAATGGTCAATTCCATTAGGAGTACTCTGCTGCTGCTGCACTTCGTGTTCCCATCCTGACATCTGGAGAGCTTCAAGTACGAGAGGCACAGACACTCCTAAGATCAAGGTCAGACTGTCTGCATAATAAGTGACAGAGAGTATTAATTCGCCCACAGATGTGGCGACAAAGATGAATAATCTCCGTGCAGTTTAACTATACATCTGGGCATTCGAAAGATTTAATTAATTGCAACACAGAGAATCCTGCGTCAAGTGGCCCTCTCAGAGGCCTGCAAGGGACAGTCCAACACTATGAATTGCCTCTGTGCTGTATGCCTTCACCAGGGGGTTATAAATTAAAGCTTTCCAGGTTTGCTTCTTTCAGGCTCATGCAAGAAAAGAGATAGTTTAACTTAAATACAAGTAAATAGCTCAGTCCATTTTAATTTTTACTGCTTCTAATGTTAGATTTTATAGGTTTGTGGCTAAAGTCTGGCATATTCTAAGGTCTTTTTGCAGAACCTGACATTAAAAATAGATGAATATGCAGTTTTGGAAAAGTTCACTGTTGGCAGAATGGTTCTGTTCAAATTGAAAAGCATTTTACCTATTGATTTCAATGGAAAATGTTAGGCCCATTGTAGGAATTCTTCAAAGTCTACTTCTGACTGTATTAGAAATATTTCTGAAAGCTTATCCACCAATTTACTATTTAAAGTAGCATGTCATACTGAGACTTCCACCTTTAGACAGAGTTCCCATTTATCCATCTTGAGAGATCTAGACAAAAGGCACAAAAATTACCTCTTCAATATTTTTCTTAAATAATAACAAGCAGATTTGGATCTCAGACTACACTGATATTCATGGCTTGCATGTACCTTCACTAAAACTGTGCAGAAACACTGATGTGAAAGTAAGTGCAATGACATTATTGAGCATTCAGTGGAAATTGAACTATAAAAAGATAAAGTCTGTCTTACAAACTATCAAATGCAGACAAAGATATCTTCAAGTCAGGCCAGCCTTCTCTAAGAATTTCTGCATATCTGTCGCTGAAGGTACTGACAGTGAAATACTTGCCATCAGTCTGTAGAACAACAAGTAATTGTTGACATGATTTGTAAGGGATTTTACTTGAGAGTAGGATATTGGTATTGTCTGGTATTGTCTATTATTACAAACAGGGATGTTTGTATGTGTGAATAATCTCTTTTCTCATACCTTTTCTTATTAATATTGTTAGTGTTTATTTTCTTATCTCATTGCAGTTTCCAGTAAATTGTTCTTATCTCAACCTGCAACCTTTGCCTTTTGTGCCTCCAGTTGGAGGGGCTCATGAGGGGCTCGTGGTTTGGAGAGTCTCGATGAGGGCACTGAGTTGGGGAGTTCCATTCCTAAACCACCTGTCATGGTTTAACCCCAGCCCACAGCCCAGCCCCAGGGAGCTGCTCTTCACTCTCACACCAGAGGGGCTGGAGCGAGATTGGGCAGGCTAAAAGGTAGAAAACTCATGGGTTGAGATAAAGGCAGTTTAATAGGGAAAGCAAAAGCCCTGCACACAAGTGAAGCAAAAGGAATTAATTCCCTGCTTCCCATGGGCAGGCAGGTGTTCAACTGTCTCCAGGAGAGCAGGGCCCCATCACAGGTAATGGGTGACTTGGGAAGACAAACACCGTCACTCCAAATGTCTCCCCTTCCTCCTTCTTCTCCCACTTGATATATTGAGAATGATGCCAGATGGTCTGGAATATCCCTTTGGTCAGTTGGGGTCACCTGTCCTGGCTGTGTCTCCTCCCACGCTCCCATGCACCCCCAACTCCCTCGCCAGCGTGGCAGCACAAAAAGCAGAGAAGGCCTTGGCTCTGTTTAAGCCCCACTCAACAAAAACAAAAACATCTCTGTGTTATCAACCCTGTGTTCAGCACAAATCCAAAACACAGCCCCATCCCAGCCACTGCAAAGAAAATTAACTTTACCCCAGCCAAAACAAACACACCGTGACACCTCAATACACTTTTGACTCTGTTAGTTGCAGTTTTAGATTCGAAGTTCTGAATAGATTTGTTTGGAAAATGAAAATGTGTGGTGCATTTGTCTGATGGATGAAATGAGACCTGTATGATTTTTGTTTTCACATGCAATCTAATTTGTGAGAGATGTAGACAGGTTCTAATGTCTATAGTTTGAATAAATTATTAATGATAGTCTTTATTCTTATCCACAGTACTCTTATATTGCAACTGTGTAATACTTCATGGTGATGTTACTGGATCAGGCTAAAATATTGTCTTATTTGATATGATTTGGCCATATAATGCAAACATGGCCCAGGTAGGTGGGTTACATGGGAAAAAATTATAAGGGGGAGAAGAAAATGTGCAATTTAAAGCTTAGTAAAGTTGTCAGGGGGACTTCTGAAGTCTTTAATTGGCTTATTAAGACACATAACAGAAGTGCAATAAAATTATTTTTATTATTCAAAAATACACAAGAGACAATACAGACCTATTTTGAAAACATTTTTACATTTTTTTTTTTACTACAAGCTACTCTGTTTTGCAATTTTAAGTCAAAATTCTCTCTCAGAATGGAATAATTGCTGATATTAATAACATGCTTAGTTGTAACTGAAATCAACTCATTTAAAACTGAAATGAGTGAGACCCAATGTGATTTATCTATTACTTTACCACTTTTAAAGCTTCACTAGACCAAAGAAAATGTCCATGCAGATAAATCTTATAAATGAAATCAAGAGAATGAATATATTTTAGTAAAAAAGCTAAAACCAAAATAAGTTAAAATATCTATTATCTATTATAAGACAGATTCAGAGTGACAGGCAAATTCTCTTTAAATAAGCATGTCTGCAAGGGTCTCAAAAGCAGACATGCCAGATGACTACTACTTCATTCCCCTGCCTTGTGGTGAATTAGCTTTGTCTGTCATTCCTAACAGGTCCCACGTGTTCCTGAAGACCTGCAGTGGTCACTAATCCACAGACCCCCCACACATCCTTCCTTCCCTCCCTCCTTCTCCACCCCCCTGACTGTTTATTTCAGTGTCTAGTTGTCTGTACCTTTCAGAAGATTTGCTAGTGACTACTCTGAATCTTTCATTAGTTGTTCTATTCTCTTTGGACACGGAGAACTGACGGTTCTTTTCTGTGTAACAGTCTTCAAGCATGTAAAGGGTTCTGCTAATATTTCCCCTAAGTGTTCCCTCCCCTAAGCAAAACAACCCATTTATTTAAACCTTTTTTCTCCTAAGATGTTTTTTAGGCTTCTCTCTTTTCTTACTACTCTCCCACAGATTTTCTCCAGATTTTCAATGCTCCGAAGTTCTGTGTTCAAAGCTGGAAATAACCACTCAGCCAAGGCCCTACCATGTAGAACCGAGTGGTAGAGGTAGGTTGTGTCTTGTAGGCTCTGCTCCTTGCATTCCCACTTTTCCGCAGCGCTGGGATGCTGTTGACTCTTACTTTGCTTGTATAACCTCCAAGTCTGCAGTGCCAGACTGCTGCTGAATCAGTTATTTCCATTCTGTGTCTGCGTAGGTGATTTTTCTGATGAAGAACGGTGTATTTTCATTTTCCCTATAGGATTTCATTCTGTAGGCTTCATATAATTTTCTCAATAATGTGAGGTAATTTCCCATTCTGATTCAGTCAGTCCTCCAGCTTACTTCCAGACCACCCCAACTTCATGCTCTGGTACTATCAACTTCCGTTCTCCGAAGGGACTACTGCGAACTGCTTTCAAGGCACATTATCGCACTGTGTTTGCACTGCTGGGGTCAGGTGCCTCTGGATTCATCCCTAAATAATTTGTGAGACTGCTGTGTTAAATAAGGCTAAACATTTCTCATTACTGCATTCAGCACTCAGGTGAACATAGAGAGCTGATGATTCTTTTTTCAAGTTAGCCAGGTATGAACTAGAGTTTATGTTACTTCTGTTAGTGTGACAGTGAGGCTGAACTAACAAGCCTTACTGAGAAAGTACAAGAATTCAGGTGACATTCAACATTTGAACATAGATTTTGGCTCTTAAATATACATGCTGTTATTATTTGCAGAGCATAACATCTATATGAAATATTTTGCAAAGAAAAAAGTCAGGATCTCAGCTAGAAGGGGTTTATAATCTAGCTAATAGAAAGTTAGGACACAGATGTTGGTTGTAACAAAACCAGCAGCAAGGCTTTTTAAAATAAGTGTGTTCTTAGGAGAGAAAAGCAAGAGATAATAAAGACTTGAAATCTGGGGACTTTTTGAAAGCACAGAATAGCATAAAATAATCTATGTGAACCAGGCAGTGGAAATACAGGAATATAAATAATGAAGTTGTGATAAAGAAGAAGAGGAGGGAAGGGCAGAGGCAATTGGAAGCAGCATTTTATAGACCTATGAAAATGCTTTTAAGGCAACTGATAGGTTAAGTAAGGAAGTCCTGAAGAGGAGTTTAGCCAGTAGGTCTTCATTTTGGCCTTAAAAATCTTTGTTTCAATCTTGGCAGTTTCTAAATAGCCTAGCCTTTCATCTTTCATTTAAGCCTGAACAGTACCTTTAGCAGGGAACATTTAAAGCCAAACTGCTGTCTCCAGCACCCTTCACTGGTTACTTCCATTCTGATTGAAGGAGCAGTAGGATGGCCCCAGTCCCCTCACGGTGCAGTCAGTGGTGTCAGTGTCACAGGTCTCACAGTGACACTCTGTAGCTACTGGGTACGAATAAAAAGATTCAGGATGGTCACCACAGCCAGGGATCTTCACTGTTTCATACACAACCTCCTTGAAGGTACAGGTTTGCTGAACGGATGATACTGGTGGATATTTATATACCGGATCCTGAAATTACAAGAAGGAAATAAATGATTGGAAATTTATTATGGGGTAGAATTCAAAATTTTTATAAAATGGGAGAATCCCACTGAGATCAAAAGCATTTGGGTCTCACTCTTCTAATTTCAATTAGATCTTTAAATTTCCACTTTCAGGAGGACTGAAATTTATGTCATTCCATCACCAGACAAGCTTTAAGGTCAATTACTTGATTCTTCAAATTATTTGAAAGAGGAGTCTACATAGTAATGGCTGCTTTACTGTATCTGCTTGCAACCACAAATTGAGCACAAAGCAGAGATTCAGATTGTCATAACTCTGGTTATACAATATAAACATAACATATGCAGCCAGTTAATTAACTGAATTTTACTGCTATCTTTTCACCCTTCTGTCTGTGCTTCAGATTGGCTGTGCATCTACTCTTGAGTCACATAGCACACCAGTTATCCAACCTGTTCTTCCACAGGGCTCATCCTGTCTACATGTTCATTACGGACTATAGGAATGGGTTATTCATACATCACTTGAAATATTTAATTCTGGTGCCTGAAATGAAGAGTCTCACCCTTGTGAAGCAGTATCCTGAGCACCACGTGGCATTGACTGTAATACAGAATTCACATTCTTCTCTTTCCACTGCTATGGTAATATTGGTGAGCTGACAGCTGTTGCAGCAAATTACTTTCCAGCAAAGTAACAGCACGTAACAATTAACTGTCTTCATCCTGTCTATAAAGCAAAAAATATATCTCTACTGGAAGAACATGTATAGTTATTTTCAACAGGAAATACAGAAACGGGGAGAAATTGAGGCTCCACATTATCCTCAAGTGGTTCTATAACAGCAAGCGTTCAGAATCATCAGTGAGAACAGAGTCATTAAACAGATCTTCCTTATGTTTACTGTGAAAGGCGTTAGATTTTCCTAAGCAACTGAAATGGCATATCAGCAATCGTTGCAGAATAATAATAGCAGAATGCCATACCATTTTCAATGAAATATTTTTATCTAAGTTTCTGTAGAGAGAATATGTTCTGTCTGTAAGGACAAAGAAAAAGAAGCAAGAGAAAGACAGAGCAAAGGATAATGCATTTTTCAGAAGCAATTAATTACCTGAAGTACTTGCAATTTGCAAGAAAATATTTCTACATCAGGATCTGATGAAAACTTACCTGTATTCTACTTGCCTTCCTAGAAGTAATAGCTGTAGTGAGAAGAAAGCCCTATGCTTTCCTTTTATACTGAATTGTGTGTAATTTATACCTTGAGGATTTGCAGTGTATTAATGCAGCAGGCATTAGTTTGGGACTTGGTGAAAGCGGATTAATGTTCAGCCAGACAGTGAGATTAAGCCTTGTTGAGAGGAAAAAAGAAAAGCCAAACACACTCAGGAAGAGATGGTGAAGGTTACTGTCACAGTGTCTCTCTACACAATTCACTGGGTTTGATTCAGTGGCATTTGAAATAGCTGAGCCATTTCATAGTTTGAAAAAAGGCTGAGAAGCCTATTTTTGGAAAAGTTTAGGTCTTTTAACTGTTCTGTCAGCCCTCAAAGTTCTAGGCTTGAGGTGCAAGGTGGTCCTCTGGTAGTGGAGGGCCCTTCACAGTGGAGACACTGCTATAGTGTTCCTTAGCTAAGGACCATGTTCTTGGTTTTTTTCAGGGCATCAATTTTAACTGGTTTTCTCTGGTTAGGTCTTACCCAGTGAGCTGCATATGTTTTTATTGATCCAATAAAGTTATTAATGTGAATTTTGTTAAACCACGAAGAACTCCTCTTTACTTTGCCATCCAAATACATCTGTGGCTTTTCTAGCCCAGTATATGAAGTCCTGGTTCCTGTCTGTCACATGGTGACTTTCTTTTAACTTCTGCAAGGGATGTTTGTATTGTGGAAAGGGACTATTAGGGTGTCCTAACGAGGCTCCAGGTCTGTGTTTCTGTGTCAGTAATCTCAGATGAGTTATTGTCATGTTCCAGGGAAAATGCTAATATTTTTAACTGACAACTGTGCAAACTCAACTTGAATTTATTCCCTACTTTTCCATGGCAATAAGAGTCTATGGATAGTGTTCTGCTGCTTACTGCCCTTTCCCCGCATTCACAAGTTAGCGATGTGTGCCGCTTCACCAGAATAATGGCAGAGAAAGAACTCCGTTGAGCGTCACATACCAGGTCTGGGGAAAATGACTCACAGCAGCACTGTATTTACTATCATCTGCCCCGAACAGCCAGTCTGGCTTTGTTATGACTGTTCTATTATGGTCAGTCTGACTTTTACAGAAATCCATCCGTGAAAGAAAACTAGACAAGGACGTACAGTTAAAAGCATGTTATCACGAAGACAAATTCTCACTGGCCTATTAGTTTCCTACAGATGGGATACTTTTCAAAGTGGCTTTTACAAATGAGCCCTTTAAGTGTGTCATACCTTCCTGTGGTCCTGCAGACAGGCCATCTGTTCCAGTTTCCGTGCAGTCTGCAGTACCTTCATTTGTTAATCAATTTTGCATTGCACCAAAGTTAGAAAGTGAGCTGCAAATTTTCCCTGGACATCTCCTGTAATAAAAACTTTGTTTGAATGAGAAGACAGTTCAGTTAAATCTATAAAGAAGTCAAAAAATTAAACATCTTTCTCTGAACTAATATAAACTCTGTGATTGTTTGCTAATGGTCTTTTGTGCCGTTTAGTGTCAACGTGGTCTGTCTTCTCAGAGGAGGTTCTCAGTTGCTGTAAATCACTAATGCCAGGGATGCCAGAGAAAAGCTGATTACAATTTTTTATATCCCTACTGAGGATCTGGTCTTTTCTAAATACTAATTTATGCAAATTAAATAAAACCAAATAAATTTCATTTGCAGAGGACAATACAGAAAATATCTAATCTCTCAGTTGCAATGATCTGTTTCATGGTTAGAAGAAGTCATACACATTCGCTAAAAACATAGTTTCCCAAGTAGAAAGGTACAAGTTTAGCCCCTGCCATGCTGTTTTCTTCCTTCCCCTGGTTCCTTTCTCTGGCCCACTGAGCCTCCTCACTTGTGGAAACACAAATTAGGGAAATCCTTCTATTAAAAGGAAAAGCTGTCTTTTACAGCATTGTTGTTAATCCATATCATTTGTTCCACAATGAGACAAACAGGTGTAGCAGTGTAAGTGATGGATTGGTTGGGGAGTGTGAATGAGGGATGAGATTAACAGAAAATGCTGTTCTGCTGAAGAGTTCATGAAGCCACATTGTAAACACAATACAAACACTTTAACGGGAAGATTTTATCCTGCGCTAACTTTAAGGGCCTTAAGGGAGCACTTCATGGTTAAGAACCTCTCTATTCCTCCTGGAGTGAGTGCAGGAATCTGGCAAATGCTGTCATGGAAGATCTTCAACATGGGCAATGTGCTGGTTCATCAAAGTATGGATGGTGCTGTAGATGAGGACTCCAACTTTTGTGCAAGTCACAGTGGACATCAGATATCAAATTCACGCGGCTGTGTTAGTGCCTTACTGGTTTCTTGGGGAAATAAGAGGATTCTTGTATTGCTTTTTTCCCTGTCTTCTGTGGCTCTTTCCCTTGGACTGTTTACTGTTATAGCCTCTCAAGCCATTGTCACCACCACTGTCACAAGGGAACTCTGCTATTTTAATCACTTCAGCTAGAAGTGCTGTGACACATTCTGCTCTTATTTCCCTTCTAGTGGTAAATGCTCTTTTCCTTCTGCTTGTGCTCAGGCAGTTGGTTTATTTGTTTGTTTTGGATATTTAGTGTGTGTGTGTGTGTGTGTATGTGGGGTATTGTTTTTAGGGTTTGTTTGGTTTTTATCCTTGCAAAAGCACCTAGTACAGAACTGAAGGCTTTTATGCTCCTTGCATGTCTTAAACAAATGCAATTTCTTTCTTCAAGTGCGGTGGTGCTGAGACAAATGATTCTGTTATTACAAGTTTTAAGTCTGTCTTGCTTAAAAGAAGGTGGTTTAGATATCTAAGAGAACTTCAGCATCTGCCAAAGTGCTGTTGGAAGACACTTGGTTATATCTGTGCAACTCATCCACCATGAGTAATAAATCTGACTCTGTCTTGATAGCAGATATATTGAACCATGTAGTGGGAAAAAACATTTCTGGTATAAAACACCTGTGACTATTCCAGCTGCAGACTGGCTTTAGCTTCTAATGTATTCTTAAATACTTACGTATTGTTAAACTTAAAGGTGTCAAGGGACATGGTCTTAAGTTTCTTATGCTTATAGTTGTGGTCACTTACTTTAGATCCTGATAAATAGATACGTTACTGAGGATAATAGCTTCTGCTTTTGAAAGCTTTTCTTGTGTTGAAAGTATGTCTCAAAGCATGTTAAAGATGCTTAAACCTATGGCTTCATTAACTTTTATGTGGTACAACCAAATGAAGAGTTGGAGTTGTGCATTCAGTGCCATCATGCTGAGTATGTGCCTGTGCCAAGTATCTTTGGACACTGCCTGTCTTGACAGAGTACGCTTCCTTTCCCCTTTCTGTGCTTGTCCAAATGTTTTTCTGCACAGTTCCAAATTTAACCTGAGGTATATTGCTGTTCCCTAGTGATTGTCTAAATTGATATCCTTGAAGTACAAAGCTTGCAAACTACTTCCAAGTGTACGCATAAGTCTGCTCCCTGTGTGGGGTTGGTATTTCACAGCACAGCAGCACAGGCCTGTGCTAAGTAAATTGACTGGAGTTTTGTTTTTCCCTTTTGTTGTCGTTGTTTTTGTTGCTTGCTACTGGTGGGAGATGACTTTTGCCATTGCATTACTTCTCTCTATGCCTTTGGGGTTTACTGTGATTCTTATTAAAATCAGTGGGGAGACTCTCACTGGCTTTAGTGGTAGCTGTGTTGAGTGATTGGTCACTGTTGGTCAATACAATTTTTACTGATATTGTTTTAAGTTGCCAGCACTAATGAAGCAGAACTGTGAAGTAGGTCGGGCCTGCTGAGTGCATAGATAGTTAAAACTAATTAGTTACAGCTAAAGACTTAATCATTAATGAAGCATTTGTATATGCACTCATACAAAAGCAGAATATTTGACCCTCGGAAGAGTAAAGAAAATGCCAGAAAGGATCGACTATGTATTTAGTAGCATAGTCAATACTTTCTGATTTTAGAAATCTTTTGAGATAGATAATATCTAATAATGCCCTTCCATTATTTGGAGCTAAAGTTATACATCCCATATTTTCAAATACCCACACAAGATGTTAATTTTTCTAAGTCTTGTGGAAATTCTGCTTGCAGTCAATAGCAGCAGAAACTTAAGATTCTGAAAAGTGTTTAATAAACACAGAACAGTGCAAGCAACAATACAGATGCTTATGCTGTCATTCAGTTATCTTGCAGTTTTTGTCTCACATGACATAAATTAATCCATGGTTGATTCTTATGCCACATTTCTAAATATAAAAAACCAGCTGCATTATCTCTAGCACTTTAGTGGCAGCATTCTTATAACCTTTATCGCTGTTTTCTCTTGCAAAACCACAATGTGATCTTGGCTCCTTATATAAGATCATTTGGTAACTCCACTGGTATCTGTTAGGAAATATGTGTTGAGATTCTGCTCAAGACTAAACTGAAGATAAAAATTACATGTTTGTTAAAAATACTCTCTCCTTATTTCTTTCTTTGCCATTCTTTCATTTTTACTAGTCACTTCATTTCTGAATATTTTAATTTTCCAATGGAAAATATTTCTTTTCCTAGGAGTGGCTTTGTGTGTGAGTAAGTAGCAGTTTTGAATCTGTGACTGCCCTGGAGTACTACTGTTTTATTTTAAGTTTTCTGAGTATTACTAGTGTTTTTCAACAGGAGAGCATCTTAATGGGTTTGAAATAGATTAGTCATATTAGAAAAGAAGTGACACAGCAAGGGAAAGACCTGATGGATAATATATAAAGTTATACATGATCAGCTGAGGTTTTCTTCTTTTAATGTGAGCAGTTCTTGGATCTGTATGGAATTGTCATTATGCTGTTGATAACAGCAGAAAAATAATATTATTAAATATTAATTTGAAAAGTGAAATCCAATTTCAGTGTATTTGAGTATTTTGGTGCTGCATATGCTTCCTAAAAGTAAGTGCTTGAGATAAAGCTGGAATTCTTATCTTCATTAATATGATTTGCTTTGTGGAAAACTTGACAATTTCTGAGCTAGGAGTCCTTCTGTTTTTCTTTCTTGTCAGTGTTTACCACAAATGTTCACAGATGCTATCAGTGACAACATTTCTTTTTTAAACTTTCATATTAATAATGCTTCAAGGCCCAAATATTGTAGAATTACTGGAGTCCAAAGGACAAAGGCCGCCATTAGCAGTTTGTGTAAGGAATATTTGCATTTATTTTCTAGGTAGGTTGTTTCACTGATCTGCCACACTCATATTTTGTTAAACCTAGAGATAATAATAAAAAAAGACAGTGTTTCAGACACTTTAATATTTCATCAGAATTTGTGTTATGTTCTATAACTATGTTAAGAAGCTGGGCTAGCATTTCTCTATGATGCATTTTAGGAAGGGCTTCAGGAAAAAAAATGTGCATTTCTTCTAAAAGAGTAAATTTGGCAGGTCTGAGCCTTATTCATACATAAAAAACAGCAGCTGCTAATTGTTTTCAAACTGCAGCTATGATATGCAACATAAGGCTTGTCTGAATCATGCTGACAGTCTGCATTGATAACACAATACAGTTGATGCACAATGATTCGGCACACTTGGAGAACGGATGAAAAGCCCATCTTATTTGGGTTGCTAAATAAAGTCCTAGGCTGAAGATGTCTGACCCATATTCTTGCAAGAGCAGTAATTTTAGGTCAACTTGCTTAAGAAAAATAGGTTGAAAAGAATGCATACAGCTATAGCCATCTTCAGCTGCAATGTTAACATTTTCTCCGATCAACTTTAACTAAAATGTTAACTGCTTTTAGTGATTCTAAACAATTTCCTTTAAATTCTTGTTTCTCAGCAGTCATATAGACCCTTAATTCTAGGGCATGGAGCCATTACTGAGAAGATTATAGGGTGATGGAGTTGCACTGTGAGCTGCAGGAGTTTAATTGTGATCAGATTGCAAATTTGCAAAGAAATTTCATGAAACTGCAGCAGGGATCAGTATTACAGCATTTTAATGAGGAAAGAGAGCTGAAACTTGAAATCTTTTAAGGTATCATCCCAGTACATAGATTAATATGAAAACCAAATCTGATTAGTTAGGTTGTATTAGCAGAACAATGAAATAAGAAAACAAATATTGTATTTGGCTGAATTCCTGATGAACCTGTGTTTTTAAAAACAAGTATAATAATTAAACCAGAGCACTTATTCTTAAACTAGAATGTGATAGAAGTCAGAAGATCAGTTTCATTTAAATCAAAGTATTGAGAACTTTTTGCTGTTCTGTTTGAGGGCTCAACATGTTTTGGGGAGCGATGCACAGGCACCATATTTGTTCAGACAAATATATGTTTAGAAAGCTTATTTAGAAGTGTGTTATTTGAGGTATTTTATTAAAGGGTTCTGGATTTGAAGTTTTTCCTTGGTGATCATTGAAGTAGAGTAGAGAAGTGCACAAAGCCTTTTGTGCCATGCCATAACATCATAATGTGTCCTTGGGAATGGCGGAGTGTGGGACGCCAGGCTGGGCACTGGGGTAGGCAGAGGGGTTGAATGGTGCTGTGGGAGATAAAAACAGGCATCCTTGCAGGACAAGCTGAACAAGCCAGCCTGCAAAATGTATGTTCCTAAATGTAATTAAAATTGCCTTGAAATTGGATACTTGTGGACACTGATCACCTTTTAAAATATTGATTTATGTTGTGTCTGTTTCAGCATAGCATTAAACAGCTGTTTGAAATGGATCAGTCTAAACATTGTCTGCTCAGCTTTAGAGGAATAGAAAAGTCACTTAGCAGAGATCCATTTGTAATCTTGCTAATACTGCCTGAAAAAGACACAGCTCTACTCAATTGCTTTATTAATTATATAAATGAACAAGATCAGAACTGCAGATAATTAAACAGGTTTTATGGCTTGTTGTGGTGCCATCTCGTGGTTCTTGGGTAAAGTTCCCACACTGCTGAAAGTCCCTCCACAGCTGAAGCAGATTTTACAGCATTGCGGCAAGCAAAACTAAAATTTGGAACTGAAGCAGCACTTTAACCTCCTGGCTATTGGCCAGATTCCTGCCGTGCTCAGTCCTTCCTCGCTCTAGTAAAGTCTTTTGGCAAAAATAGGTTTCAGAACTCTCACTGCAAGAGTGGTGATAATATAGCAGTCTTGATATGTAATGGTAATTAATTAGATCGGGGCATTTTGCTTGTCCCTGTACAAGAGAGGCATGGAGAACTGTGCTCATGAAAACAGGCCTTTCTTTCTTCTAAGCCCTGGAACATTAAGCATAATTGTTCCTGCTGGTGTCTTAAACATAGAATTGCTCTGAAAGTTCATAGGGAGAGTGCAGTCCTTCTGCTTCTAATGTGCCTTGTTTGGAAGAAGAACAGAAAATTTACAGAAAATATCTATAGCAGTCCTTGCCATCTCATTTCCACCTGCTCATTACAGAGCTTGCATGCCAAGGGCCATTCCTCCTAAATTCAAGCAGACTTTCTATATCCTCTCTCATCTTACTCTTCTCCCAGCCTTGAAAAAAAATGATGCTTGCTCCAACTTGTCCTCCTTGTATTACAATGTGATGTTTTCTGCTTTATGGAAGTCTGGTTTTTAGCAGGCTTTTATTTTTGCTACAAATCCTCAAAAACTAGGAAACTTTCAGTAGCATTAAAATGGTTATCATTTTGCAGCCTTCTGTTTCCTTGGTGTTGTGCAGTGTTTGCCATTTTCTTTTGCTATAACGTATTACCACTTTTTATTGCATCCAGCAGATCAGCAAGCACTTTCTGAACAAAGGTTTGTCATATTTTTCTCTTCTTGAATTCTAGTTTCTATTTGAGTGACTTTTACATAATGAATACTTGAGAAGGAAGCTGTTGATAAATCCATCTCTCTGATAAAATTTCTGGGTGTCTGTAATACTATGAATCATTGCAGCCCATGGAATCCTGCTAGGTAATTTAATAAGCTGTGATTTTGGTAGACTTGTAACAAGCTTAAGGCAGATCTCTCAGTGGCTGTGGACAATAGGATCTGCCTAGAGCTCTGAGTACAGGAAAGGGGAAGGAATTTGATCTCAGGCCTTGGTTATCATCAATCTGTTCAGTTTGGAAAAACAGAAGTACTTTTGGAATCAGCGGAGAAATTTGCTGTCATATGTCCACAACAGTTCTCCCTTCATAGACAACCTTTCCATGGCTTTGGATGAGGTCTCAGGAAGCGTGCTACCATACTCCTGTGAGTGGAACAAAGCTGCCATGAAATCTACTGATTAGTTACCTTCTGCAGACTGTAAGAGGAGAAGGTTTTGAATGAATTCCTGGGCTGGCAATTTGAAGTGATCAGAATTCACTAGCCAGTAGTGGCTAATGCAAAGTGAGATCAGAGAAGGGGCTGTTGCCACAGTGAGAGGCCTAGTCTTTACCTTCAGTACTATTTAAAGGATTCCAAGCAGTACTTAAGCCACTGTATTTGAGGGGCTTAAAATGCAGATATTTTGAGACTGTACATCTGTTCTTCATATTCTCATATATATTTCTGCCTTCATACAAATGATAATGCATTTAAGGGTTACCCTACAGAGCATCAGCTGTGCTAGAGACAATCCAGTGTTTGAGACTTATGAGCTCTGCAAAAAATGTCAGCATTCTGTATTCTTAATTTCTGTTCCTGACTACCAATGTCATCACCTGCTCCTGGATACTGGAGATTATTATAAGACTTGAATGACCTATTTAGCTGTTCTGAATTCTGAATGATGATTTTTTCCCCCTCCCTTATCTGCTGAATTTCTTCCCTCCCACCCCCTTTTAGCATAAAACAGAAATTGTGAAAGACTATTATGTAGTTTTAGAAGACATTGATCCCTGTGCAAGCTGTGAACCCTTTATAAGAAAACTGAAGTCAAATTTATCATGGCCACTAAAAGACTGGGGAAAGGAGGAGTCCTTGCTTTTAAGCCTTATGAATAATAATATCTACCAGATAGTCTCAAGTCCCAATCCATGGGGATGGGAACAAGCTTTAGGAAGAAATTGTACATTCCCAACAGTTAAGGCTCAGAGAATTTCAAAAGCATACATGAACTTTTACGTCCAAATGACACAATATACATGGTTTTAGGTGAGCATTTGCAGGTCAGAATTTTAATATCAAGGCATAACTTCCAACCAACACTGAGATCAGGTTAAATTTTCGCAAACATCTGCAAGTCTGGCCTTCATGTGATGATCAAGGATCTCTCTGCAACACTTTATTTAAAAAAGTGCAACTCTTAGATATGCAAATTGTAATATTTATGATGCATAGAGACTATAGTTTGAGACTAGTACAAGGTTGTAAAACTGCCCCTGATACTCTGTCCACCCAGATCTGTTAAGTCATCTTCCAGGAATTAAATCTAGAAGAAATAATTGATGCCATTTCCTGAAAACATAAAGAACTTTTTTTTTTTTTTTTTTTTTTTGTTAATGGTGACAAAAAAGAACATTCAACTATATGAGTCTGGATCCCTTCCAGTTAAACAAAGGACATGAATTTTCTTAATTAGAGAGTAATTGGATTCTGCCTCTCAAGCAAATTACAGACTTTATATCATAAGGAAATAAATTATGGGAGAAAAAATTGCTGCAAGCTCTAGGTGAAAACATTTATTATATCCATAGCTCTGCACTTCGCTGTAGTAAACTTCAGCAAAATGGAGTTGCTGTCAATGAATCAGATCTATGCATTTTTGCATTTTTCCTTCAATATGTATATCTATGCATGTCTGAGAGAAATTGTAAATATTTCCCATGCTTCAGAAACTTCTCCCATAAGCTTGCCATGTTTCTACGTAAAATGTCACATTTCAACAAAGCTGAAAGAATGATCTCAGCTAACAAAGCAACATCTCAACAATTAACTGAAAAGATCTCCCAGTTCCATAAATGAAAACTTTAATGTAACTCTCTTTGGGAAAAAAGAACTATGAATAAAGCTATATCAGAGAACTTTATAACATACCTTAAAAGTGATTGTGTTTAACATGCTTATGCTTCACTATAACAGTGGAAAAACGGGCATATAACTGAAATAACTGTGAAATTACAACTAGCAAGGATCTTGTACTTAACCTGCTAAAACTGGAGTCATATATTAAAATGGGAGAACACTGTACTTCATGCAAAAATTAACGAAAAGCAACCTTTTTTAAAACCTAAAAGTGCATGGACAACTCTATTCTCATGAGTCTGAATTAATATGCATGCAATGATTGTGAACTTATCAACTGAGAAGGTAAATAAAACCATAAGGAATATACAACAAGCTAATTAATTCAGATTCTGGTAGATTACCCTGATAAACTTGTTCATCTCTACTGTTATAACCAATGGGATTACAGTGTATCTCACTTATAAGGTCTCCAGGAATGTGTTTGGTATTGCATCATGTGAAGTGTTGTTTAGCTGGAAAAGGTGGCATGCAGCAATGTAGCAGATAAATTATGAAGTGATGAAAACTTCTATGCAATGACAAAAATTTTAATGAGATAAGACCTAGTAGTCTGAAAGAGAGACTCCAGAATAGTGTAAAAGCATCAAACTTATACATCTATTTTCATTTTTATCCCATTGTAAATAGTAGGTGAATTCATTGATATCTTAAAGCTGGAAAACAATTTGATTCAAATGTGAGGTGAAACCAGCTAAGTAAATTTGAAGTGAAGTAATATAAACAGGATGAAATTACAAGGTCATGTGGTTAGGGAATAATTTCAGGCATTTCTGCTGTCAGTGAGTAATAAGAAATTCATGAGCAAATTAATCAGCTGCAAGATAATTGTGTTTCAGTAGGGATATGGCAGTGAAAATGGTAAACACGATGCTCAGGTAATGCTGCTGTACCGGTAAGACCCCCTCAGCTGGGCTGTGTGTATAGCACAGGTCAGCTAAACCAGATGAAGTGAAACTGGAGCATGTGCAATGCTCAAATGAAATGGAGAACTTTACACACTGGCCAAGGGAGCTGCTTTCTAGCAAGGTGTTGAAAGAGCTGTGTCTGTGTAAATCTGGTAGGAAGCACATATCGGGATGGCTAAATGCTTGAATTGAGGTAGTGTTGGCAGGGAGAAATAGATCTAAACCTGCTAATGAATAATTTTAGCCTGGAAACACTATTGGGCCTTAGGAGGCAGCATCATACATTTGTTGGCAGGACTATGTTGTGGCAGGGGCTGTCTGCTTGTTTCCAGGCCTTGGGTCCTGTTCCTACAGGTGGCTTTCAGACAGTGGGAGGAATCATTGCTGTAGCTGGGAGGTTTTCACACCAGTGCTCAGAGTCCCTTCAGCTTCATATCTTTAATTGCAGCTGTCAAGTGGCAGAAGAGTGGCAGTCTCTCAATCAGACTAATTTCATTATTTTTTAGTTTGTTTTTAGTGTCATTCTGATAAAGAAGTAATTTTCTTTGCCTTAAAAATAAGGCAGATTTTATTTCTAATGGGATGTTTACTCTGACTAAAAACCAAGTAACTTGTGAATACCTGTCAGTTCCCTCTATCATGTAGGAAGACTAATACTTAAGAAATGTTATATATTTGGTGTTTGTATTTCTTATTATAGTTCAAGAGCCTTTCATTTCATTTGTAGGGGAGTTTTATGCACTACATTCTTTAGATTAGAAATGTATTTAGTTCAGAAATCTCCGTGAATACACATCCTTTACTGAGGCTGTGTGCACAAGACTATAAAGCCGTAAGTCTTTCAGTTGTTTCTAGGATATTATGCTTCTTATGTACTTCTGCTGATCTTCTTGCATACATTTATTGTTTCTGATTTCCAAGGGCGATATCTTGTGCTGTTCCCTTGAATTCCCCTGTGATAAGTCTGCAGACCTCTTGTCATTTTAATTTATTTTCCTTTGTCTCCAGCCTCCTCATCTTGTCCTTTCATCATTAATGCCACCTAAACTTAGCTCTATTTTGAGATTTATTTTATTTATTTATTTGGGATCTGCCTTCACTGTCACAGTTTTCCTCTGAAGAGATTCTCATAAGCCCTTTAGTGGTGAACATGTCTGGAAATCATGTAATAGATATGGGTTTTTCTTTCTTTCTAAAGCAAGGTATTTGGTTCATATTGCCTCATTTTTGTATGTAAAAAATTGAGAAATTAAAAAGAAGGTAACCTATGTCTTTGATATCAGAGAGGCATTCTCCCTGTTGGAGATACATTGGGTTCTCCTACTTAAGCTTATTTTGAGCATGCAGAGGACACGAAGTTAGCTCAGACCTGCCTTGTTACCAATGACTTACTTCTCTTTCAATTACAGAGCTAAAACTGCACTTGTTGCTGTCCTGCTCTATGTACAGCTCTGATACCACATGAAACTTCCTTTAGCTCAGAGGCAAAATTACTAATTAAATTTTTCTAGAAGTTCTTCACGGTAAATTGAGCATATTCCAATCTCATTGCCGCAGTACTTTTCTGTAGCACAAGAATGTCTTAGGTTTGTGGGTAGTTACAAGTTGTACTCTTGTGATAACTATTAGTAACCTACCAAGGCTTCTTCTCCATTCAGAAGGCTTGAGTTCAAAGGACTGCAAGGACACAAAATAATTTAGCAAGCTTGGAGGCAACAATGTTGGTATCTTGGGGTTTTTTTTTAATGCTTGAGCGGAAAGTTTCTCAGCCTCCATATTTCCAGAGCTCTGGAGTGGTATCATCAGCCGTGGTAGCCACTGTTGAGGTTGGGAATTGCTGGCTGTCAGTAGCAAACACTTAACATTTGGTCCTGAAAGTTTGACCTGGATTTTTCTGTGCTTGCTTAGAGGTAAAAAGAAGAAAGGGCAGTTGCTTTATGTTCATGGTGGTTCTCAGCAAGTGACTTGAGTTTCCAGAGCTTGTGTGTTCCTACTTGAATTCTGCCTGAACTGAGGCTTTACTGTCATTTGCCAAGGAATCTTTAACCATTTTCTTATGGAGAAGGAAACAGATAAAGCCAAAACCACTTTGCTCTGCTGTAGTTCTGTGTTTATGGCACTATTTAAGATGACTACAAAAATTATTTAAGCCTGTCTATCTGAAAAGACTGAAAAAGCATAGTTATTTCATAGTTATACCTAGTTTTCGTTACAAAGAAATATTATTTCAGAATATAACTGACAATCTGATTAAAATTTGGATGGATTTTAGTCTGGTTTTCTGTAAGTCTGTTTTTCACACATAATAAAATCACCCATGGTTTAAGAATAAAAACATTTGAACCTGTTTCTCCTCCAATTGCAGTTTAGTGGAAAGTTGATGGAAAGCTGGACACTCTCAACTGAAATTTCTCAAAAGCTGAAGGAAAGTCCTGTTTTGTGAACAAATAAAGTGGAGCTCCTGACAGGTTTTCCCACTCCCAATGGCTACTAATGCAAACTAGGTGACGTATTTATGCTTTCTTTTGTTTTTTTAGGATTGCTGTTGGGTGTCTGGGAGCCCCAGTGTGCTGTGTTTAGTTCAGTGTACTCCTAAAAGGAAAGGCTGTTTGTATTGGCTTGAATTGGTGAAGAAGGGCAGAGGAGCACTGGGTGCAGCCATCCACCAGGAGAAGGATCCCCTGCTGGTGTCTGTGACCTTGGTGGAGGTTTCCTGACTTCCTGCAGAAGTGGTAGCTCCCAAATAACACAAGGCATCACACGCAGAACACTGTGGCTGAGAGAATGTGCTGATAGCTTGACAACATGCACAAATAAAGGTTTGTACCCAGGGAGAAGCTGTTCTCAGGCAGTCAACAGAGAAAACACCAGAACACTCAGAATTTTTTTAGAGACTGGGACTGGGAAGGATTAATTCCCCCAAAGAGCTTTATAGTTCACATTATTCTCGAAGAGTCACATATTCTTGCATTTGTAAATGCCGTGCTTGCCCCTCTGCTGGCTCGTATCTTATTGTCTCCCAGAGATGGATCAAAATGATCCATTGCCCTTCCCTCACCAAGGATAAAATTCACCAGTTGCACAGGAGTTAGGCTGCTTTGGGCTGCAGTACCTAAGAAAAGGGTTGAAGGAATATGGGGTGATAAACCAAGAGATGCTGTTTCTTCAGCATCAGTCCATTCTCGTTTGATGCAAATAAAGTAGTTTAATTTTCATTATAGTGGGCAAATGTAAAGGAAGATGCGTGAAATGGAAATGAACTTTATCTGTAGAATCTAATTTAAAATTAGAAATATTTTTCTTTTCCTTCTTTATTAATGCAGTGTATTTTCTTTTTCTTCTTCAAAATGGCCTTAGAACTTTACAATCTGTCCTAAAATGTCACTAGAAATGCACGTTGTCCATGATTTATAGTTTTGATGTGAAAATAAGTTATCAAGCATTGACAAGGGCCATTTACCATTGACAAGGGCTTCTGCAACCCCTTAATTATTTAATGGCTGCTAAAGAACAAGTTCTTCATTAGAGCTCTGACATTTAAAAAATTTCATTCAGATTTACCTGCAGGCTCAAGCATGCTTCTCTCTCATTAAAGCAAATAGAAAATACTAATGGAGAAATAATTAATAAACGCAAAGAAATTGGCCAAGGGAATGTGAGTGCACTGAATGTCAAAGCATGTAGATAGTAAAACAGCAGCACAGTATCTTACTTATGTAAATAGTAAAACAGCACCGTGATGGCAAAGCTTACATTGGTCTCCAAAGGAGACTCCAGAAGCAACAATGCTCCTGAGATGTTCTTTACAATCAATGGGAAAAGGAATGTTCCCAGAATGGATGCTGTGAGATGAACCCTCTCCAATAACTGATTGAAAATGTTTGCGAGAGTTCCTTTCAGAAGCCCATCTCCCTACTGTTTGCCATATAGTTTCTGTCTTTTTGTCTTGTTAATTACAGGGACATTAGTTCGGACAAGGCTCCACCAGGGTCCAGAGTTTTGTCCAGATTTAAGGATATATTTTCTTTTTTCTCAGCTACTGGTGTTGTAGTATGAGTAGGAATGCTGATACCAGGTAGGGGAATGTGTAATGAGAAAACTGAAAGTAGTTTAACTCTTAGTCTTTAGTTGTGATGTCACTCAAACTAAATAATATTTTGCTGTCCCTTCCCCATCCTTTTTCTTTTTTTTTTTTTGTAGCTTGAAGAATTATTTCTAAAATATAAACCTGATTGTACAAAACATTTAGAAATATCAGTGTGTTAGAAAGTAAAATTTAATACAGTGTAATTTCCCTTATTTGTAGGTATTAACAGTTATTCTGTTGCAGTCTGAGCAAACACAAATTTTGCATCCATTAAAAAGACAAGAGAGAATGCCAGTACCTAAGAAGTTACCAGGAAAATGGAGCCCGGATCGTAGCTGAGGTGCATAGTGGTGGGAGAAGAGAGCGTGCTCATGCATGGAAACAGGAGTGGCTTGGATTAGGTATATATGAAAAAAACCCTGGCTATGAGATAATTAATCATTGGAACAGGTTTGCCAGGGAGGTTGTGGAGTTTTGGAGATTTTCAAGGCTCATATGGAGATTTTTAAGCCCCAGGCAATCTGGCTTGGTCTCACTTAGCTTTGAGCAGGAGGCTACATCAACTCTTCAGATTCCTTCCAGTCTCATGATTCTATGATTAATAAAAACTCCTGTGTTGCTTAATAACGCTCATGTTAGTCTATTTGGCAAGAACTACATTAAATATTGAGGAATCAAAATGATTGATCAAATTAATTGTAAGGTAGGAGTGAAATTTTCACTGTAACAGTTTAACCTGGTTCTCCACGTTGCAGAACACAAAATCAGGCCAAAGACTGCAAGTAAAGAACATGACTCTCTGTGGGTGTAAAATAATTTGGTTTAGAAAAAAATAAAATTTTTATTTTTTGAGGATTTCAGCCTGCCTGTCTGATCTAATAGTTTTGAAGAATGAAACATTTTTTTTTCCACTAGAAAGACAAAAACCAAAATCAATTATCTTTCTGAGAGTCCACTTTTTCTAGTGAATTTTCCAGGGAAAGTGAGGGTGAGTACCTGACTGAATTTCATTGTGGGTGACAAAACAGGGGGGTTGCATGAAGTTTCTTTCAATTTTGAGATGTGTTGTTTTTAGTAACAGTTCCCAGAATGAGTCTTTCTGATCAACTTTCTGAGACAATTTATTCTGGCAAATTGTATCCCTTGTTTTAGTTTGTTCTGTTATGCTCTGAATTAAAGAGGGGGCCTTTCAGAGAGCTCCGGGCAGTCTCTATCCTGATCTAGAAAAGGCAATCAGTGGCTGCCTTTGAGGATGT
Source organism: Dasyornis broadbenti (assembly GCA_013397935.1). Lineage (NCBI taxonomy): Eukaryota > Metazoa > Chordata > Aves > Passeriformes > Dasyornithidae > Dasyornis > Dasyornis broadbenti. The sequence goes on along the minus strand of VZRN01004996.1, from coordinate 112,077 downwards.
TGTGATATTTTCTTCATAATAGGGTCATACTTGACTGCTGCTGTACAGGCATGGATATTTATGGGTAATTCTGTGTAATTCGCTGTAATGAGTATTTTTCCTTTGCTCACTCCTTGCTACAAGGTGAGAAACTCTATTTGTTTGTTTTTTTTTTTTTTTTTTAATTATTATTTGAGCCAAGAATCCCTTGAGCCCTTCAAGGCATAGCTTATCCAAGAATCTTGGTGAGCTGTTAACCTTTTCCTCAAACAATGCAATCATGGTTAACTTTGGAACCTGCCATTGCCAAATCTTACCATGGAAAATCAGACACATTACCTTTCAGATAATATAATCCATGTATTTAGACTATTTTGTGATTCTGAGGTATTAATCCAGAATTATATTTAGAGAATTGTTCATCAACATCCAAAACCAGCAATAAATAACAAGAATATCAAGATGCATTTTTGTTATCAGTGGTCAGAAAGAGCTGGCTTTTTTTACCTCTGTGAATAAAATGAAAAACATTATATCTGAAAAGCAGTCTATTCTCGTGGTCACACAGCCTCCCACAGTTAAAGAAATTGTGTCTAAAGTGATTGCTGAATCTGGGATCTATTACAGCATAATCTGATTCTTATTTTGCATTGCTTAATAGTCCATTGATTTTATATCATCTCCACCACTTGTGAAGCTTTAGACCATGATTTCACACAGTGTGCGACTTTTTTTTTTTTATACTAAGCAAGAAGAAATGATTAGACATGACCCATATAACTCTCCAATACTGAGTGCGGATTATTTTTGGGTAACTCTCAGCATCAAAGGCCATTTTTTCTAGTGCTTACTCTCTAGAAGAAAATATTAAATGTGTTCCATTTGCTACTGCTTTCTGCATTGCATTCTCCTGCTCCAGTTTTTTTGGCCATGAGTTCTAACATTGCCAGGTATTGGGAATTTTATGGAAGCATCTGCTGTCAGCAGTATGAGAATTTGTCTCCACAATCCCACAGTTCTAGAACATTCTGACTCAGTGTTGTCGGTCTGTAGCTAAAATTGCTACATCAATTAGCACAGAATCACAAATGCCGGTGATTGAGCCTGGTGGGACACCAAGAAACAGATTCGCTTTTCATCAACTGCAGGTCATTACATGGGCAATATGCTACGATGCAAGGGAGAATTAGAGCTAGATAAGAAGCAGTTGTTTCAGATTATTTTCCAAGATTTCCAAGGCTTTCTTGCTTAAAAAACGTGATAATAAAAGAATGTGATGAAATAGTCTCTTTTAACAGATTTTCCAATTTATCAGTATTAACATGCCTAGCTTGTATGCAAATATTGAGGGCTGGTAGGTGCCCTTATTCAGATCAGGAGTATGAAATGCAAACTTTACTCTGTTCAAGTAAACATTTAATTTAGTGTTTAAAAGAACTAAAAATTAGATAGCAAAAGGTGAATGCAAACAAATATATTTGAGGTCATGCGTGTAAGATTCTAAATTCTAATCTGACTCACACACTTCCATGATTAACGTTCATTAAAACTTGAAAATTCTGTCAAAAGAGGTGTGAGGTTTTGAAAATTACCACGGAGTAATTAAAAATATTTTATCATAAACTTTTCCACTATTTCTATTAAAAAAACCAAAACATTGAATCCAGGGATCTAGAAAAGAAAATGTTATGGTGATGATCTGCAAGGACAAGAACAAATTAAATATAAAAATGCCTGTGGTCTATGCAACTTCCATTCACATTCCAAGCTCCAGGTCAGGCAATCATCCTTAGAGTGCTTAGGAAGAGTTTTGATTGGAGTATCTGCTTAAATATAAGCTTGTAACATATTTTAATTGGTGTTTAGTCCATTTAAACACGAGAACATATAAAGTGTTCACAGCCTGACGGTTCAAGATGTGTTTGGACAATGCTCTCAGCAGGCACAGGGTGTGACTCTTGGGGTGTCCTGTGCAGGGCCAGGAGCTGGACTCGGTGATCCCGGTGGGACCCTTCCAACTCAGCACATTCTGTGATTCTATCAATATTTCCTAGATGGTATTCTTTTAATGGATATGCTATTAATCTTTATGAATGATGATAACGTCTGTTAGATGCATGATTCTGAAACATACAAGAATTCTAAAGAAAAACTTAATTACTTGAACATAGAGGATTAAATAATTTACTTCAAAAATGATACCATCATCTTTTCCTCTGAAGAAAGCCTTTCTAATACTTCTGATTTTCATTTTTTATTGATAAATCAATATTTGATGTTAGATTTAAAACCAAATCTTACTCTTCAGAGGCATGTGCCCAATGCCAAAAAGGAAACATTAGACATATTTAATATCAATTTTTGCTTTACCACAAAAATTATATGCCAGGGAGGGCAGAGGAAGCTTTCATTAATGGTATGAACCCATGAGCTGAATTTATTATGCTGTTACTGAGCCTTGCTTTTCAACAGCTGCATGTTCCACATAGTGTTGAATAATTTGGGTATAAGAAAACAGTACTGCAAAACTTCAGTGGAAAAAGAAGAAGAGGCACATCTCAAAAAGAAAAAAAAAAAAAAACCAAAAAACCAACTACTGTGTTATGTAATTTCAAAAGTTCCAGTAAGCAAGCAGGAGAGTAAATCATAAATTTTGCCAATTCAGTAGGTGCTGAGCCAAATTGTAGTAGTTACGGGGGAAGTAGCAGGATTTTCCTTTCCAAGAGTTACAAGATTTCCTAGTTTTGTAAATTTAAATTTTTTGTCTGTCACTGCATATATATCAGTGAAAACGAATTGTAAATCAAGTGAATAATTAAAGTTGTAAGTACTTGGGAATTCTGAATCCACATCACTGCTATTCAGCACAAATGGAATTTGAAAGTGCTTGGAGGCCAGCATTTACAATATCTGGTTTAGAGTCCATGAAATAAATCATCAGGATTATAATAAGCTATGAGTTCAGCACTTGTTACTTTTTTCTTATGTTTAGTACAGCAACAATCTGAGAGTAAATCAGATGAATATAGAATGTTTTGTTATGTCATTGGAGTTTAAACAGAAGAAGCCTGAATATAAATGACGGAATTGAATATAAAGAGAAACCTCAAAATCTTTGTGAAATATTTATTTTTATTACAGGATTTCTAATTTAAAGGTATTATTACTGAAATCCACAGAGACTTTACCAGTGAAGTGGAAAAAGACTTGATTAGTAGAACACAGCTGGAAAATTGGTCACCCCATACGCAACCTGGAGAACTCAATGCATTTTGAGGACAAATTAGGAATGGTATAATTTTTAGATTTTGCCAGTTGCTTATATATCATATATGCCCAAGCTATGGAGTCCTTTATCTTTAAAATTACTTTTTTTTTCCAGCTTCAGCTTCAGTCATCTCTTAGCTTGTCTTTCATATAAAATGAAAATATAAGACAAAAATAGTATTGCCTTACATAAGAAATTGTCCTTATATAGGCAGTAGTGGAGTTTAAGAGCCATGTAGGCCTTGTGCTGACATTTATTCTCAGAGTAAATTTCATAATATACAAGTCATCTTTTAACTCTGATTAGTTCACAGATAGCTAAGTATGGCATAATTTGGCATAGTATAATCTTGTAACTTATTTGTGCGAATAAATGCAAATACCTGCAATTACACCCCCCTGTGATTTTGAATTTCAATCGTCTTGAAGACCCGTGTCAGTAAAACTGAAATGCACGAATCTGTGTAGAGAGAAAAGCCAAAAAGAATTTGTGTATGTCTCCCCAGAAAACTTCAGTGGGTATCAGAGTGAATACACTTGATTCTTTCTTAGTAGCATTTTCTTATAACTTGGCTGGTTTTGGGGTTTCTTTAAACACTGAGCCACTGTGACAGAAGAAAAAGGCACTGTGGCTCTACAATCATGTGATCTCTCTCTCTCTCTCTATATATATATATATTCTGAGCATCTATCAAAAACATACCCCCCAAAAAAAAGTAGTTTTGTGAGCTTAGAGAATATGTGACATTTGACAGGCTGAGTTGAAAAGATTAAGGTGTAGAGAAACAGAGGTAGCATGAGAGAGACATCTTTGATTTATTCTTTATTTTGTAATGCAAGAATACAAGCAAAGTAAACAAGCAATTTTAAAGTAATAAGTAAACAATTTCTATTTTTAAAAGAAGATTAAATGCTGGGTTTTATTAAGGATTTGTCGCTGTTACCTACCTCTCCACTGAAATTTTTAATCTTTTTTACATTGGCTTTGCTGTGGCAACTAATCAGTCTTCAGTTCATCTCAGGAGACAGAGTCAAAAGCTTGAATCCTGTGCCCATCTTTGATGTGCTGTGTGGTAATCCAATTAGATTTCTGCTTCATCTTACTGAATTTAAGCCTTATCAGCGTTGCAACTGCTGAATAAAAATCTTGACATATTTACCAATTGGTATGACCATTTTTACTAGTTAGTTCTCAAATAGTTCTGTCTTTATGTGAGAGTTCAAAAGGAATGTTTCAGTTAATCCTTTGGACAAAGCCTCAACACGCTGCAGCTCACTCTGTTACTGGGTTTCAGGCTGACTGAACCGGTCACACATTTTCCTGAGCGTACTGTGCTGTCATCTTTGCCTTTACAGGGTCACTTCTTCAGCTTCATTTATTGGCAATGTAGACATCATTACTTTCCTCTTCTCAAAGATCATGGCGTTCCTGTACGTTGTAAAAGGCTTCTCAAGTTTGTCTTGCAAAGCTTCTGAAGAAAGGGCCAGAACTCAACAGTGAGCTGTGGTTGTAAACAGAAATAAGTGGTTTCTGCAGTATTTGACTTTGTGCTTAACCTTACTAATGTGATGCATAAATCAGATTTTATCTTTATTGAATTGCTGAGGATACATAATGATCTCACCTTGAAAATAACCTAAATTGGTATTCCACTCATAGAAAAACAAAAAAAATAGTATACTTTGAATTATAATTTAAACCTCTATCTTGAACACTTGCTTCCTCTTGCCTCTTTAATGATGTGTGCTCTATTACCAAAACATACTGCCTAACATGATGGAGGAGTAATTAAACTATAGCTAGAAAACACAATAAAATTAATTTGTGAACACCAGGTAAATGCATTTCTTTCATGATACATGTATGAAAGTGAATTCAGCATCACTGTAATGATAACATGTAATGAATTCAACTCTTTAACAAAATAACTTTACTGAGAATTTAGTATTAGAAATACAGATTTATACAACTCAGCAAAATATGTCAGCTTTAGCAAATGCTATACACATCTGCAGCCACTGTACACTTTTCCAAATTAATTTGTAATATATGGATTTCCTGCAGTGGCTACAAACCCAGTTCTTTTATCAAAAAAGGACTTGTTGTTGCCTTTTTCAACATCCTAGAAGAATGTTACATAATCTTAAACAGATGAAAGGAAATAGCATTGAATATGCTTTATTAAAATTTACAGTTCTCTGGCTAACAGGAAAATCTGATAATGACTGGGCAGCTTTTATACTCTAATGTTTCCTAATTAATTGTTTTCTTACTGTTGATATGCCCCTTTTCTCTTCCAGGTCTGTTCCATCCACATGACATTTTTTTTGCAATTATATTGCCCTTGTGAGCTCTTTGTGGTGTGATCCATCATTTTTCATTTCACTTCCAGTGCCTGATAGTCAAAGTGGGTTTTGAGATGGTTGTGTTTAAAAAAAATGTTTTATTTTGTTATTGTTATTGCCTGAAAAATTCTGAAAACTCCAGATTTGTTTAAAGCTCACATGTGTTCTTTCATCTGAGTTCATGTATATTGCAGTGGGCCCAGAGGGGGATCCAGTCAGGTACTAGGATTAGTCTAGAAACAAATATAACATAAAAACCAGTCCTACATGAGACTTATAGTGTCTGCTGGGCTGTATGAGAACTTTCTAGACTATCACAAGATTGTAGGAAAAGCACATATGTATATATAGATGAGAAAGTTTTATTGGAGAACATTTTCCCATAACAGGGATGTTCACAGAGTGTTCATGTAGAAATGGAAACATTTCTTTCTCAAAGAACAATTTGGCATATGTTGCTCTCTTAGGACCCATATCTGGAGTGTTAGGGAACATTGTGAATGTATTTTCCTCTTTGATGGGAGGATAAAGTTCCCTCCGAATCCAACGGTTTCTCTATTTCTCTTAATCTGAATGCAGTGAAGACCTGTGTTGCTGCTAAGGTACTGTGTGAATTTTGGTTTGAGGCTGTTTTACAGCTGTTGCTGCACAAACACGTATCTTGCTCTCCTTCCATTCAACGTCTGATTCTGTGCTGCTCTGGCAGAAATTAGGACTGATGATGCATTGTTGTTGCATGCACGCGTTCCTCCATGGCACACATCTTCGTACACTCATTTGTTCCTCTGAGATTTTGCTTCTGAACAGGAATGCAAACCTTTCTTTGATGTTGCACAAGACAATGCATGGTCCATCAGGATGAACTCATGTCAGCAAAATCCTCGCTAGAACAGTTCAAAAATAGCCTTGCTCTTGGATTGTGCAGTACTAGTCACTGGTGGCAAGCACAGTGGTAACTTTGTGATAGCTTAAGATAAAGACACAAAGAGGAAGGCATCAAATGAACATTAAAAAATAGTGATACTTAATCAGCAACTCCTCAGTAGTAACACATTCATACCATGATAAAATGCTTCCCTTTCGTGTGTTTTGCTAGGACTGCTACATGAGCCTGTGATTTTACAGTGCAAATGCAGAACTAACGGAAAGTGAAACTCATTCCCAACATACCAGTAGACTTCCAATAAACGCCACCCTGTACTGCACCAAATGCAACTCTTAGAGAAGCGAAATTGCATGTGGCACTGTAGGCCTCTTCTTAGCCTTTGCTGAAAAAACTATTAGTGTTACCTCAGAAAAATACATAGATAATAAGCGCTTTTTCTTTCCCAAAGCAATTTTTGAGCTGTATCATAAAAGAAAAGCAAGGTTCTCTTTTATTTCTAAAAATGAAAATATACACAAATGGACAACTTGGTTGACAGGGAAGGCGTTCTGAAAATTCAGGAGACTTGCTCTCCACAGGAATACTGTCTGTTGGGTTTGAGTTTTGAATAACAGGCTTTATAACCGCTGAATACAATACAAAGAAGAAGGTACAGTTCAGCTAAAATTGACGTTGGAACCTGACAAATTATTTGCTACTTGAATCATAAATGAGGGTGTTTCTGCAATCTGAAATCAGTGCCAAATTAATTACTAAACAAAGTTAGGAGAGCAGTGAAGTGGTTAATCATACACCATCTGCTTGCATGCCATATCTGATTCATGACATGGAGGAGTGGGATTCAGACCACCAGCCTTCAGGTCTCTTTTCACGCAGGAAGAGAGAAAATACGGCTCTTTACATGTTTTTAATGCAGATTCTGTTCAATTCCTGTCTGTAAGGGACTGATTACAAGACCAGAGAAAGTAATTTTGAAAGTCAGACAGCTTTTCTTCAGTGTTGAATAAACGTTTGAGTAGTGCAATGGTCTGAGAAAATCACTGCAGTGTGCTCATCCTACCCCAGGTGGTTTCTTCATGTTTTTGATTTGACAGAAAAAAAAAGAGGCTATTGTCCTTTAAATAGTTTGTACTACATTGCATTATCCCATATGGGGCACATACACAAAAATGGCTTGATCTACAGTCTTTGAAAGCCAGCACCCAGAGGCTGAATTTGTAACTTTAATTAAGCTGTAAATGCCTTCACAGCTCAGTTTGGTCTTTATTTCACAGAAACTTTTCAGTGCATTCAGACTTTAGCAGCTTACTTTTGTGAGATTAGAAGCTGAGAACTGCTAATCCTGTTTGGCTCCTCACAGCCATAAATTATGACTGGGTTTAAGTCCAAGTACTGTTCATGTTCCTGTTGTACTTCACATTTTGGGCTCCCTAACATCAGTGACTGAAGCAGGTGAATAGCACAGGATTGGGGCGTTGCCGTCAAAAGACAGACCAATGTTCTGATTAAGGTCTGTGTTGTTACAGCTTCCTGTAGGACTGCAGAAAGCCACTTTGCTTCTCTCTGAGTGAATTCCCTCGCAATGAGTTTCAACAGGATGTTTTTGTCACAGAGGAATGTTGTAAAGACAAGTATTTGTAGATTTTTGGGATTACAATATCTTACAGCAGCAGATGCAACATGAGCATTAAAGTCACCCTATCAATGCTGTACCATCAAAGGCTTTTGATGACAACAGTTCTCGTGTTCAATGTAATGATCTTTCAATTCTCAATGGAAAACGATTAAACTTCATTATCTCCAGTCTCCTACTGTATGTGCTTGCCTTGTGAGCAATCTGTGAGGGGCAATGAATAGTTCTGTGTTTTGTTAGCAAGCTACACGCCCACTTATACACAAAGTTTTCATATGTGCCTCAGCTTCCATTTAACTGCAAGGAGTGTCTTCATCAAGAAACAGTGCAAACTGAGGAGCAACAAGGTAGGTGAGAGAAGATTGAGGGGCTGTATGTATCACAAAGACATAGCTGAAAGCGTACAATGAATACAGTTCCACAAAGGTCCTAATGTAAACTTCCAGCCAAATCAACTAAAATGAGCAGGTGTTAGTGTGATACACGACTGCATTTTGAAAGCTGAGCTCTTAAGAAATATCAGTAGGGAATCTTTACAATGAAAAGCTAATTTGATCATGAAAAATGCCTCTAGTAAGGTGCACTTCATTTTTAGAAATTATGCTCTTCTAAATTTTGTGGATTTATATGATTTTTCTTTCATTATAGCACCGTATACTAGGTAATCAGAAAAATAGTGAAGGAGGATTTCTGTAATAATCATTTTACAGAATACATCTCTTTCTAAAACTACTCAGTCTGTTTTAGTCTGAGTTTTCCATTTGTGATTCACAAAAAGTCCTTCAGCCAACAGTGGGAGTTTCAGTGATGCAAAGACTTCAGAACTGGAACTTGATTCTTTCACAAGCTTTGTAAAATCAGAATGAGGGTCTGGATAGCAATAATATCCCTGGTCCTTATGTCACTACATAAGGAAGCTACAATCTGTCTTTCGAACACATTTTTTTCTATAGTATGCTGCCTAAATTATCTTTCAAATACTAAAATAAACAAGAATTCTGGAGATTCCACTATTAATATTGTAAAGATGACCCTCAAATGTGTTCATTTGAAGTAAGATGTGCTTCCTGTAGCCCCAGCTAAGTCATAATGGCGCCTCATGATTGTGCTTGTGTTGATTATAATTGTATTGCCAATTGCTGCCAGGTTGTGCTAAGTGCATCACTAAGAAACAGATTTCTGTTCATTTACTGTTTTACTTGGCTCACACTCAAAATTTCCGATGTTTTTTCTTTTTTTTTCTCCAGTCATACTTGGCCCAGACCTTTCTATTTAATGCATACAGGGCTGTCCATAGTGAATTTCCTTCTCCCAGTTGAATTTCTGAATATATCATCTTTGGAATCACTGCGCTCTCTTCTTTTTGTACTCATTCATTTTCAACAGCCAATCTGTGTTTTCATTCCTTGTGTTCATGACCACAGTCATGATTTATTTCTGTGACACTCTGATCCATGTTTTTTAAAAAAAGGTTCACCACACCATGTTTTCACTGTGGCACTTCAGTCTTTTTTGGTTTAGTCTGTACTTCCTTGTGATTTGCTGTTTTGTGCAGTAAATGTATTTTGCAAATATAACAGAACTCAAGAGTATCCTCTGGGTGAGTATGAACTTAATCAGATAAAGGTTTCTTCTGTGTCCACCTGCTTTTGTTAGTATGGAGATGGCTCTTTATAATTCCTATTCACTGAGGTCCGTTGGAATGTCAAAGGTGCATGAAACATCTCCTTATGACTTATTCCATATAAGTTAACCATAAAGAGTTTATTAAAAAAAAAAAAGGAAATTAATTTGGTGTCACTCTTTACTTGAATGTCATACTTGACTATTGTACTTGCTAAGAGGGTAAAAGGATCTTTGATTTTAATAAAACAGTTAAATGTTACCTGTGCTTGTCATTACTTGTCAAGACATTGCAAAAATAGTGCAAAGAGGCCACAGGGGTCAAACTTGAGATTTCCAGTGTTTCCCACGTATCAAAACATCAGTAGAACTCTAGTTATGGGTAATACGGAATAAAGATTTACCATTAGAACCAGTTTTATTGGGAGTCTGACCTAAAGGGAGGAAAACTTTCTTGTAACTGAGGAAGAATTCAAGGATGACAGGTATGAGTGGAAAGAGTCCAACCATTACACGACTCACATCCCTAGGGTATTATGTTTTGCCAGAGAGATGAAAAGAGAGTTCAATTATGAAAATTAGGCAGTAGGCAGAATAGCTTAAGTGCTGGTCATTTTAGAAAAGCAAAAAAAAAGTTCTTACTAAAATAACTGTGTAATTATGCAAAACAGGAGCCTCTTTCCCTACTTGCAAGGCAAAAATTTCAGCATATATATTAAGGAAGGATTTCTTCCCAGGACTTTCTGATTCATGTCATTAGAAAAACAGGGCACTTGTGTTTGCATTCAGTACCTCATTTGGAAGATGTTGTTTCTAAATCCTGCCCTTTGGGCTGTGTTTGGCATTGTTTTACTGTAAGACTCATAGACATTATTTCTACAGACTTTTTAATGAATAGACTCCAGCATGGGAAATACTTCTCACTTGTGCCAGAATAGTCAGGTACAGAGAATTACACCTGAGAGTTGTTCAGAGGTTTTGGTAATGTAAAGACTGAGAATTATTTTGTGTCTTTTATTGAGTTTTTTTGGTGTGATAGACTTGGTATGATACATTACATTTTCCATAGTTTTGGTTCTTTATGCTGCTCCAGAAAAACATAGGAAGGAAGGTACTAAAGGTCCAATGAGAAATTCCTTGAAAATGAAGGAAGTTGCTGAAAATCAGAAAAATGTCTTTTCAAAAGAAGCGACAAAGTTCATAGCTTAATTACAATGCCAAGATTCAATAAATATTAGTTTCTTAGCACATATTGCAGAAGACAGAAGATTGCAGCTGACTGATGACATATTTTGATGCTAAATATAAAACAGAAAATAGGTATCATTGTAATGTCATCTTTATGAATTTTCAAAGCAAAGTAATTTTTTTCTTTTTTTTTAAAGATTAACATTTTTCTCATAGTCATCAAAAAAATAGCAAGGTAAAATCAGAGGCAGAACTCTGTGCAAATAACTGTGGAAACACATGGTAGGAATGATTTAAGTTACACAGAATTACATAAGAACAGTTACAGACAAATTCCTGTTGTATGAGAGTACAAAAGGAAGATATTAAGATGAGTGAAGAGTTAGTTACACATAGCTCAGCAAGGAGCATCAGGATGTGTTGGAGTAGAAAAGAGAGGTCCGCAAAAGCCAATGGAACTTTCAGTAAGACACGTTCCTTTATCTTGTTGAACCAGAGCGCAGAAAGTGCTGAAATGCCACAAACAAAATGTGTAAATCTCAACAGAATGCATTAAGGGATGGCATACATATCTTTTAAAGGTTGGCTTTCTCATCACCTGTACACAAAATCCAGCCTTTTATGTGTGCAATAGGTCTTTAGTCTGTTGGCATCTTGATTGCTAGAGTCAGAATATAATCACTACTCTGTGAATTTGCAATTATCTGCTTTGTTCACTTGGCTATTTTAAGAAGGAAAGCCGATATGAAAGCCAATTATGAGTTCCCTTGATAATGGACATTCTTACACCAGAATTTTTTACTCAACTTTGACAGAGTGCATTGTTAATATAAAGAAAGTTCTAGAACTGCATAAAAACCTCTGATCTGTCAGACATTTTCTCAAATGTAAAGTAACATACATTTAGAACTCCTACTCTGCAGAACCAAGACTTTATAAATAACCCCACAAAGCTGGTAGTTGCTCATTTAGGTCTCTTCCTAGCTAAAGATAGGTAATGGACTTTTACATACATAAGCAATGCAAAAAGTTCTTTTCTTTTTTTATGGATAAAACAGGAAATTTGTTTTGAGCATATTCAGAAAAAGCTTTTGTCAGGATTTATTCACTTTCCCATCATTAAAATGCTAATTCCTACCTTTATTATTCTAGATATATACTGTGCTACTTTAGCCATCTTTAGATTGATTTTTCAGTTAAATCTTATCTTTCCCTTTGCCACTGCCAACAAGAGAAATATGCAAATTTAGAACATATGTTTCACAGAAAGAATTTGTATTGTTTTGGTTTTAAATCACAGTTGGAATTTTTTTACACGTCTTTACATATGTGTAAAAGAAAGTAAGGATTATTTAAGATAGGATTTATTTTTCTGACTTGTTTTTTTTCTTCCACAGATGATTCAGATCCTATTTGCTGTCACCTAATAACCCCGTGGATGCACAAAGAAAACCCTGAGATGACTGAGTTATGTGGAGTATGCTCCTGCAGATGTGTGTCCATGGATCTACTCATACATGGACAGTAAAAATGTACCTATTCCACTTCGCAGAAAAGAGGGGGACATGGTAGACATTTCTTGAAATAGTTAAACACTTTTTAATGGAAATCACTTTGTACCAAGGTGTGAGTCTGGAACTGAGCTCCAGGTGTAATGCAAACACATCTCCGTTGTTCAGAGGCCTTTGCTTAGCCAGCATTCTTTAATATAAAACATCCATTTTGTCAGAAAAACCATTGTAGGCCATCCTGAACACCTTCCACTTGAAGATTCTTGGTGGTGTTAAATTAGCAAACCTTGTGGTTTTGATAATGGTTTGTACTGATAAATAATGTATAATTGTATGTTCAAATTGTAATTATGAAGAGACTCTGAAGACTGAGCCGAGCTTTGTGTTAGTGAGATTCACCTTCCTAACCTGGTAATGAATTTTTGCGTAAAATGGAGCTTGAACTTATTGAAGTGGATGAATCTGGGCCGATTTTGAGCTCATGGTATTAATAACTCACAAGAAAATCAACTTATAAAAAAAGTAGCTTCATTTTCTTTACTCAGGTTCAGCAATGGCAGCATTTATGAATGCAGTTATCTTACTAAAGTGCTGAGGGAGTTTTACAAGCATTTTGTTGTTCACCCGAGGATACAGGAAATAATTGCGGAACCTTCTCACCTAACAGGTCGCTACAGAGACGTAAAAGTGCCCAGAAATATAACTTAATTATTTTTCACATTGTTTAACTATGGCTAAAGAGAGGACTTTGGTCTCTGGAGCAACCTCATCAGCACTACACTCCCTCTCAAATATTCCTTCTCTGTTTTAGGGAACATGTCTGGAGAAACTCAGCATTCTTTATTTTTCTTCAGGAAAGGAAGAAATGGGAGACACTATTTTCAAAAATTTCCGCAAGAATGTCTGAAGGTGACTCCTGAAGTGTGCATGAGAGAGAGGATGAAAAGCCTGTCCTGGTGAAAAGATGTACTGGGTTCTTATACATTAGTTCTCTTAGCTTTTGCTTTATTAAAGCTCCCAATGAACATTCCTGAACATCAGTTTGCTTTGGAAAGGTCATTTTAATCAGAAGGGAGTCTATTCCTGTAGCTACTACTTATTTATTTATTTATTTTATAACTATAATGACCTGACATTATTTTACCTAAGAGTGCATGTTCAACAGATTAGAAGGATCATGGCATGACAACACAGCCAGCAGACTGTGAGATGGGTGTGCTTTGGTTGTTGTTGTTTAGGGAATGGTTTCACTCTTAAGTTATTATTTTTACTTGCCTGGACAAATAGGTCCATCCAGTCAGCACAGAGGGATTTAGAGTTCTTCTTGAGCTCATCAGAAACCTCACCAAATTCTTTGGCATTAGGCTCTTTTAGTTAATGGGTTCAGAGAAGTATGTTAACAAAAATGAAAGTTCATTTCAGCTCCATTCCTATCGGATTTAGGTGGAAGGTAGATGTCTAATTGTTTTATGTGCCATTTACAGAGTTCCACATGGGGAATGTGATGAGCTGTTCCTAAACAAATTATATATGTAGCTCTGTGTCCCACAGAGCAAGCTATCTGCTGGCTACTAAAGGCTCCAGTTCCAACTAATTAGCTGCACAGGCCTAGTCTTGAACAATTCATTGAAGCTTTTGACTTCTATAGAGGAAAGGAATTAATCCATGTTAGTCTGAAAAGATCTGAAGTACCTGGACCATTAGATCCACTTAACTCTCTGAGTTTAACAACACACTTCAGTAAGACTTTCAACCTTGGACTTCAATGCCAAGATCAACACTTGGGTTGTAATTTCAACATTCTAATTTCTGACACAGGGTTTTGACACAGGTATAATGCCCAAAGTTAAAGATTTTTAAAGTAGCTAAGTTTAATTCGGCTCTCAGGATCTCATAAAAATGATAATTGTATTCATAAACTATAAATGGTTTGGCTTAGATCTCTATATGAAAACTCCTGTCCCTGCTTGTGTTCAGCAATAGTTAAGCAATGCCCAAAGCCACATAACATAGTGAGACTTCCCACACTTACAGAGGAAATTTGCTATAGTAAACTGCAGCTGAAAACCACAAGATTTCTCGAAATTTAGGGGTTGTTAAGGAGGTTTTACTGAGCTGGGGTAGGAATAGGTTAGAACCGAGCTAATATTAACCAGGGATTTTTCAGGAGCTACTCTGTCCCCAGTGTACAAAAGCACATCAGCTCTCTACAGATTATTTCTGATATGCACAGGCAAATTATTTATTCAGATGACTTTTGGGCCCTCTCTGTTGGGACGTACTAAGGAGGCTATGACAGCTGGTATCTTACAGCTTTACCTGCTTTGTGCACAGACAGACAAAGGGCGCTTCTGGCTGCAAATCCCTCCCTCCACCGCCCGTGGCAGCTCTGTGTGAAGGTGAGGGAAGGCAGCATATGATTTCCAGAATACTGTTTCCTGTTTCCTCTGAAAAAAAGACAACAGGCTGGATGCTTCATTCAGCACACAGACTTTAATATTTTTTTTGTGTTAACTGCACCTTAGCTCTCCTAAGCATTAGTGTAAATGATCCTCAATGTTCTGAAATGCAGGTCTTCTTCAAAAGGGCAATTTCCAAAGTATTTTTTGTAAGTCCACATATGCAACACTTCTAAAGCAATTTTTATCTTGCCTTTGTGCTATTTATTTTGATTTCTTGTTTCCCGTCTAGTCCCTGGACCCCAGACCAATGACAATACTCTAGAAAAGGCACTTCCGTTCTGGAAAGGTTTTCCTCAGTAAATATCACACTGAAAATAACAACAACAAAACTATTTGTTTGCCTCACACCAGAATAAAGGCTGTTACAGGATTCTTTCTACACGGTTTGCCTGTTCAAAATTGGCCACAAGAATATTTATTTCATTTGATAATCTTAATAATTCATTTTTTCTCCAACTTTCTATAATAGTAACTGTTGCACCCTGGTAAAGTTGGTTACTTTTGTGTATTTATTCAAGCTGGGAACATTTTTTTCGGTGTTAACTCAGCACTTAATACACCCCCGAGATCATGCAACAATATCTCCAAAATAAAGAGGTTTAATAAACTCCTATGTGTGTATAATTTATTTGGGAACAGTTTGTTTGGATCAATACACGTGGCATTTAAAACTTCTAGACATCCAGCTCCCATTTGAATCTCATCTTGAAGCCATTAGGAATAAGATTGAATAGATTCTCAACTTGGTCAATCTAGTTCTCCTTGTTTTTAAATTTTTTATATCTTCTCAGATATGCAAGTCTACCAAGACTGGTTAAAAAATCCACATACATTCCTCTAGAATTTGTGTTTGTGTGCTTTGGAAAAAAAGTGGGAATAAGTTTTTGCCTCGTGTCTGAACACTCTGACATTGCTCTGCTGCACGTTATTAACTCAGATCTAGCAGAACAAGTCTCCTCTTAAAACAGGGAGCAATTTTCTGCATCCTTATTATGGTAGGAGAAGAAGAATCCTTTAGGGCAGTGATGTCATGAAAGAATTGCCTCACATACACCTTTAAACATCAAAAGAAAATGCCTGTGTTCCTTTCTCTGTTGACCTACTTAACAGGAAGGTTATGAGGTCTGGTGGATGCTTCTCTCTCTACCAGTCTCATCTGGTGTCCTGGCTGCTTTTTCATAGAAATATCCTTTTTTACCTACAAATATACATGTGAGCTATGTTTGATACCTTACTTAATATCTAAATTTTCTTTCTTTACATGCTTCACGTAACAGTTTGATACTGCATGTTCCTGGAGCGTGAGATACATGAACTTCCAGCCTACAAATGTTATATATTTTAACAGGAATAGTTTTGAGCTCTTGTCCCACACATATTTCTTGCCAGTTGTTTCTCATAAGTCATGGTTAACTTAGTAATGCAATTTTACATTAATTATTACATTAAAAATTACATTAATCAGCCTACTTTCTGATTTTTCTCCAGAATATTCCTTATAAAATCCCAGAAATCCCAGGGAGAAATAAGCCTACTATGCCCTCATAATGTTTTCTGATCTGCACGAAAATATATGCAAACAGGAATTTAGCATCTGATATTTTCAGGTTTTATAATCATTACATTTTCTGTCACCATAGTTGGAAAGTTGCATATTCAGAATAATACATTTATTCTTAAATGCAGAAATAGAGCAAATCCAATGACACAGTAATTTAAGTAATTCTGTGAAACTAATTCATCTCCTTCATGATTTAATTAAAATAACAGTTTCCAGACTGCAGATCCACCCTTCTCACTACTAGGCATATCTGTAAGAAGGCACAGTGTGTGATCCAGGTTCTTCCATTTTAACTAAAACGAAATTATTAGGAATGAAAAAAAAAAAGGGTGATAAATAACCCTTGTTATACTGGATAGAAAAAGGATGTCAGCATTAAGATTGATGTGGCTGTGGGTATCTTGGAAATCTGCTTCCTCATTTAGACACTTTCTCTCCAGACTATCTTCTATTTTTTCTTTTTTTTTTTTTTTTGCTATTGTCGTTTTCCAGAATAGACTTGATATGAGTCCCTGTCTGCTGAGAACGAACGGAGAAATATTCTAGTCCAAAAATAGAACATACGTGGTATTTTTATCCTGTTTTCTGAGTAAATCCATACTCTGGTACAAGAAATCATTCTTCAAGTAAAAATATCATCCATGTTTTTACTGCTATTCATCCTAAACTCGACGGTAACTGGCTGTGGTTTTGCAAACTCTCATGAAAATATGAAAGGCCTGCTGTTCTCTGGAGCATCAACTTCCTTGGATTATCCTGTTGAAGCACAAGTAATGAACAGATGTGCTGTTCATATATGTTGTGTAGAAGAACTGACTGGGGATAGGCTGTGTTTTAGTCTGCTAAGTATCTCATTAAATACTGCCAGTCATATTCAAAAGAAGAGTACTTGAGCCAGATTCTTTGACAGGGGTGTCTTACAGAGCCTAGTTAGTAAAATATGAATAAAATATGAACTTCCTGAAGTGATACAACCACTGGGAGACAAAACCTAATTGTGGAGGCAAGAATTCATTGCTACTTTGGTACCTAAGGGTCTCCAGCACCGTAAACAACTGAGACGAGGGGGAAATGCAAGTTCTGAATCATGTTTCAGCACATCTGAAATGACATAGTGACCACAGCCTTTTCACCTGATTATCCTGAGTTCCCACTGCTGCAACATTTTGCTTGTTTTAAAAGGAGTCCCCGATCTCACAGGACATTGTGTTGCCTTGAGAGGTTGATAGAAATGACAGTGAAGGAAGCATATGAAGGAGCAGAAGAGCAAAAAGAGAAAGCTAAAAGGGAAGTAGAATAATTCATGGTCTAGAAGTGCAGTAAGTACTGAGCTGTAGTTCAGTCTTATTTGCTGCACAGAACTCTTGATTACAGCAGGAAGACTAGTGCTGGACTGGGACCAGACCCTGCCAGTGTGAATTGCAGCAATTGGGGGAAAGCATAAATTAATATTGGGCATAAAAACATAAATTAAGCTTTTTAAACCTCATGTTCCCTTTGTATGAAAATGCGTTAAATTGTTGTGTACTTTTTTCCAGAAGTGTATACCCAGACAAGCAATAATGCATATTTCTCACACACATCACAGTAAAGCAGGACAAATCTGCGTGACAGCATACCTTAGACATCCTTTACCATGAAACAATAATACATTACTATCAAAGATAGCGACGTGTAGGTATTCTCTCTTTGTTCTACCAATAAAGGTATCCCTTACAAAAGTGAAGGAACAGAGGAAATGTAATAGCTTTTAAATAAAAATTACTCTTTGAATACTATGAAAATACAAAGCTGAATGAAATGAGTCACAGTATTAATTTGTCAATACTTAAAGCTTGTTTTTTGCTTTTAAATCAGTTAAAAATTGGATCAAGTAAGACCTCTGAGATAGATTGAATTTAATGTAATTACGTGAACCCTATCAAATTAGAATGGATTTAAAAAGGCACAAAAATGCTATTCTGCTTCTCCCACTGTCAGTTATGTGTGCATTAAGTGTGCATAGGATTGTACATCACAGTTTATTTATCTTTGCTCAAGAACATGCTTTAGCTATTAAAACCAAAACCAATAAATATAACCAAAGGAATGCCAAAGTGATTGATTGTTTCTACTTGTGTTTTTTACTCAGATATCCACTGAACAGTCCCATGAGATAACAAGACAATTCATCTGAAATTCTGAAAGAGAAATAAAAGCTAAATAAGCCATTATTATTTTCCCCAAGTCCTTGAAACATCTCAAATAAGAAATAAAAGGGAACTCTGAAAAATGAACTCTGGAAAATGCCCCCAGAATTAAACTTTACTGATGTAGGAGTAAGTCTAGGTGCTCCTAATGATTCAAGAAGTTTACCTATGATAACTCTGGGATTTTTATGGCATTGTACATATCCTTGTGCTTAAGTGATAGTAGGGGTTTGATCCATGACTTTGGTATGCTCCTGTGCCAAGCTACAGAAGAATCTGGGTTTTGATATTGGGAATGAATTTGTAGAATGTTTTTAAACTGCTTTTAAGAGTACCAAAAGTTTGGACTGCTTTTGTCATGACAGAAAACATTGTAATTTAATGGCATTAGGGATGACATTAGGGATTTCTCTGTTTCACTTTATATTGACTGTGGAACTTGAAGAACTGTGATTGCTGAAAAAACGGTTAGCTATAACTGCCATTTATACATTTCACAGTGCTGTTGGCAAGATTTGATGCCTGACATTCAAGTATGCTTGTTTGATTGATCCTTCATTCTCCCCTATACAGTCATGGGTCATCTACTGACATGAGTGGGATTAAGGACATGGGCAGTAGCTGATGTAGGCAGCAGAGTCAGAGAAGTCTCATGGATAACGTGGGTTGTGCTGCCAGGGATCTGAAGGGAAAGAGTCACCAGGCTCTCATGGTTTCTCTGTGGAGGAGGACCTAGGCAATGAAACAAATGCCCAACCCACTCGCAGCACATGTTGAATTTGTCTCCAGTTGCAAACACCTTGAGGCAAAGTGTCTGGTGTGAATGCTACTTTTGATTTCTTCTCGATTTAGTTTTTTTTTTTTTTTTCTCCATGAGGGAAAGTAGGAGTGCCTATGCTTAATTTGTACTGAGATGGTAGAGTTGTAGCTGTGGTGTCAAATATGGCCAAGCTGCATTTTCATGGCAATCCCTTACAGGGAGTGGAATGTGCCACAGCTTAAATTTTCTAGGTGCAGAAGGAATAGGCAGTTTAGACACTGCTTGTGTTGCAGCAGGCAGAGGGAACAGCGATTTGAGGTGTTAACTCTGCCAAATACACAACGGTACCCTCTAGTCATGAACTAGGACCTACTTTCTGTTTAGGTACAGAATTAGGAGTGAAAGTTAATTTGACTTCATTTGCGAGACGGCTGCGAGAGACTGGGTGTGCTGGGCAGGAGCAGAGGGAATGTTTGCTTGTACTGCTGGGGGTCTTGGGGGCGAGCGAGGCAGCAGCGTGGAGGTGCGGATAGCTCTTTTCTTTTTCTGGGAAATTTGATCCGGGCTTGGGTTTGGAATTCCCCGAGAGACCTCAACAATGCATTTGGCTTCCTTCAGTGCACCCCCACCGGAGCAGAGGCCAGGGCTGGCGGCATCGCTGCGGGCAGAGAGTTTCGTTCGCCAGCCCGGGCGTCACGCAGCGCGGGGATATGGATCCCAATAATTAAGGCGTTCACAGGACGCGGGGAGAGCGGCGGGGGCAGCAGCGGAGCCGTGCGCCGCGCAGTGCGGGCGGCGGCCGCCAGGGGCCGGCGGCGGGCCGGGAGCGGCG